>WBNH01003104.1:12841-84666 GCA_013401255.1 Urocolius indicus | reverse complement strand
ATCAGAGAACCTGCTCAAGGTCCCTCTGTCCCATCATCCAGGTCTTTGATGAAGACGTTGAACCAAACAGGCCATAGAACCCATCACTGGGGAACTCCACTGGCCACAGGCCTCCAACTCCATTCTGTGCCATTGCTCACCCCCCTCTGGGCTCTGTCATTCAGCAGCTCTCCATCCACCTCACCTCTCCTCATCCCAGCCACACTGCCTAAGCTTTCTGATGAGGTTGTTGTGGGAGACAGTGTCCAAAGCCTTGCTGAAGCCAAGGTAGATGACATCTGCTGCTGTCCCCTCATCTAGCCAGCAGGTTATGCACTCATAGAAGGCATCAGGTTGGTCAGACAGGATTTCCCCTTGGTGAATCCATGTGGACTCCCCCTGATACCTATCTTATCTTTCATATGTGTTTTGAGGTGGCATCCATTTGAGTCAGAAGAGGCTTTGCTTACGGTCTGAAGTATACTGTACAAAATCAGATAAAAATCAACAGCTCAGTCCCTACTGATTGCCAAGGAGTCAGGCTTTCCTAACTGGAATCTCTCCCCTCTGGAATGGTCTGGGATGGTCCATTTCTTTCTTTTCCCTTCCCTTTGCAACTGGAAATGAAAACTTTTATCTGTTGCTGTCCTAAGGTGCACTGCAGGGGTAGTAAAGTGCATGAGTGACAACCTATCCCTGAATATCTGCATGTGTGTCAGTAAGAGATGGGCAAAACCAACTAACTAGGAGTAGGGAAGAGTAAAGCATCTTCTTGTCTTTGGCTAGAAGCTGCTGCAGATATGCCACTTATCATCTCCTGTTGTTTAGTGCATGAGGATCACACATAAATGAGTAATTTCCTTATTAAATGAGCAATTTCCTTATTAGGATTTCTTATTAAAATGTGGAATATGTGGAGTTACCTCATCCATCAGTAAGATGGAGACCTGTGAGTCACTACAGCAAAGCTTAAACTCATTTGGCTAACGTGAGTGAAGGTATCACAGCAGCTGCTCTTCACTATTAATTCATCAGGAAGATGTAAGGGCCTGAACATCTTTTTGGATGGCCAGATGTGCTTTGTAGGAGCAGATGACATCACTATCTAATAGTAAACAAGACAAGACAGACAGAAAGGTCAACCTGGTTCTAGGGAAGGCTGCTCAGCTTGACCCCAATTCCTTTGGGTCAAAAACTTCAAGCTGATTCTTCCATCTGTCCAGTGACTTCTCCACTCCTCAGGCATAGAAAAGGAGACAGGAAGATTGGGAGATAGGCTATTAATGTGCTTCATAGCATGGGCATTCAGTTGTAATTGGGAATTTCTCTGTGCTCTCACCCTTGGCAGCAGCCACCTTTGAGCTATAGGCAACACTGTTCTCCACACCTGCAGGAAAGCAAAAGGAATAGTGAGATACATGATAAAAAAGACCAACCGTGGCTGCACAGTAGGAATAGTGTGGTCTCAGGTTATCATGAAAACACAATGTCCAGCAAAATGTTGTTCTGTTTGAATAAGGGAAAAAAATGCTGCCTGCTAAATCGTCTTTACACAAAGCCCTTTGGGAAGAAACTGTACATGAAAACACAAGCTGCTTCTCTGACAAACACTGAGCAGGCTTTAGTACAGCAGTTAGAGATAAAGCTTCAACAGATAAACAACTCCATTGTTGTGGGTTTTTTTTCTCCTGCAGTACTCAAAATGCTGGTCTTGGGCAGATAGCTCAGCTCAGACTCTCACAGTCACGATGATACAGCAGAGTGCAGAAGCTGGGAAAGCAAGTTGTGGGGGCAGAGTGGAAAGGGATGTCCAGAGGGATATCAAAATGTAAATAATAAATGTCATCTAAAACATCCTCTTGGGCTGAGTCATTTGCACAAAGAGAAGCTGGGTCACACGAAGCAGTTGGAACAATCCTCTGGGAAGTGTTGAATTAAAAGCAGTGGCCTTTGATGTGACAATGCTTGATTCTAGTTCCTAGCATGTGTGGCGTTCTGTTTCCATGTCCCTCCATTTCCATGCTGGCTGCTGAGACGAGGTGAGAAGAGAAAGCTCTTCACCTGCAGGACTGCAGCATCGGAAATGAGCAGCTGTGAAAAGCAGTAGGAATCTCAGAGATTCAACTGGCCTTTCAATTAATGGCCCTTATGGAGCTAAAAGATGAGATGCCAGTTCCAAGGAGTGGAACCTGAAACAAGCTCTGAGGCAACCATGAAAGTAGAGAGTACAGCTTTGTGAAGAGCTCAAAAGTGGGGTCAATTTGAGAAGTTCTGGTTCAGCAAGCATCCTGCCAGCTGTGCTAACCTGTAAGGCAAAGTGGAGCAGAGTGATGCTCTCCTTCAGCTGAGCTATTTCATTCAAACTAGACTGGGAACAATGTTTTCTTGCTGAGTTCTCAAGCTATTTGCCTCCTTTAATATACCCAGCAGAGACAGACATTTAGAGGAGAGCTTTTGACCACAAATCCCATTCACCATTGAAATGATGAACATGACCTCTCCCATCCTCTGCCTGGGGGGGTGATCCCACACTGATGCAAACCCCAAGGCAAGAAAGAAGTGCCTCCACTTCTCAAGTGTCTCCTTTTGAACTGCCAGGTCTCTACACCTTTCAAAACAAGTACACAGCTACTTTATGGAGAGTGTAGATCCCTACAAGATGAATCTGTCAGCTGCTCTGCAGTCCCTCACAGTCTTTAGTGCCCTTTTTAGCTTTCACATGGAATTTAGGACTGATAGATTCTTTATTATATTAAATCCCATTTCACAGTCAAGGGTATTTCACATCAAGCAGCATAAAGTAATGCTGTGGTTCTTGAGCTGTGGTTGCTGTAGGTCTCAGAGTTCACAGCTCACAGCTCATAGCCTGGTTCAATAAGATGATTTTCATAAAGAGAGGTAGCCTGTCCACATCCATCTTAGCAGAGGATACTTTACATCTGCTGATGGTTTTGTCCACCTCCCAGTTACCACACAATACAATGAAATATCCTGAGTCCTTCATTTCCCCCTCTGATTCTGAGTCAGACAGACATGGTGCATTTTGTCCTTTAGGTTTAAAGAGTCTTCAGCAACAGTGTCCATTTTGCCTGTGACAGCTCAAAGCTTAGCTGAAGAAACTGGCAGGTCTGATGATGAAAGTCCCTAGAGCAGCCTTGGCAAAGGTGCAGCCCAGCTCTGCAATCCTTTCTCACTAAAGTCAATGAAACAATAACAGTTCCTCTGCCTTCCTCCAACATCTTTGCCACCTCAGCAAATGTAGGTTCCACAGTCAATCAGGGAGAGCAGAAGACATTAAAAAACAACTTATCTTAAGTTCCTTGTTTCTTAAGACATCATCCTCTCTTTACATCACCAGTGCAGATTTGGGGCATGGATGTACCAGAGCTGGTCATTGCAGTACCGTTAAACATCATTATACAAATGTACTGAACAAAGCCTTTGTAATCATGGGAATATTTGTGATCCTGAATGCTCTCTGCTCCTGGATCTGCCCAATTATGCATGAATTTGAACTGCTGCAATGGGCTTAATACACTGAGCAATCCCTCACTTGAAGAGCTCCAGGTTTTGTGCTTATAACATTGGTTTCAATGTTTATAATGTGAATTATTCAGCTGCAAGAACAGGCTTTATTTATGACTCTAACACTGCAATATCCAGGACAAGAGTACTGCTTGCCCTCCTTGAATTTGGTCTCCATCCTTTCAGACAGAGCAATAAAGGAGAAGAGGGCTACAGCCCTGTCAGGTGCACCAGCAATTATATCTGCAACTGACTTACTACAGCTTCTCCCATAAATAAAAGAACAATATTCTGCCAAGTTGATTCCACTATTTCTCAGCTACAGAGAGAAAAGATCTTTAATATGAGTCAGTGGAGGGATTAAGTGATTGCTGTACTGAAGATCTGCAAGGGAACAGTTAATCCTTGCCCCTGCATGGAAAAGCTGTGATTTAAACACAACAAGAGGTTGAGTTCAGCTTGTTTTCTTGGCATGAGAAGGGACACAACACTTGTGCCATTCTTTGGTCTCTTGTCTGATAGCAGTGCATCCCACTGCTGTCACTTGTTCCTCATTTTAACCAGGAGTAACAAATGGCTTTATGCTGATGTTTCTTCCTGTTATCTGATTGCCTGGAAAACAGGCCATTTTTCCCCCCAACAATTATTTCTATCAGGCTTTTCAGGCATCAGATTGCAGCCAAAAGGGTTTGTCCAACACTTCCGTGATTGTCTTAGCATAGCTGCATCTTCAGTGATATGTTTTAGAGAGTTTTTTTTGGGTCAGGAGGAATGGCTGAGGTCATCAGGAATGTCATTTCATTCTCCAGGCTTGCTGTAGTCAACAGCTTTCAGTGGGGAACAGGGATGTTTCTGTGATGTATTAGCTCTTTCTCTTGCCACCAGTAATGACAAGTGCCAGATGATTTGTTCATGGTGAAGGCTGAGTTTGAAAGCTGGCCTAAGTCTGCTATAAGCCATGACCATACACTTTTGGCCCAGGCTGTAGGTGAGGCAAAATAAGCAATCACTTCAGATGGAAGAGGTTGTAATACACTTCTTGATCCTAAGGTGCATGCTGCATGAACAAGACCTCGAGTCCTGAAAGGGCTCAGAGCATACTCAATAGCTCCAATTTCAAGATCACAGTTCCTGGGTCTCATAGAAGTCATTTCAATGATTATGGTTTGGATGGTACACTCAGAAAGAGTTTTAATATGCTTCTCTGCAAAGTCCCTGCTGCTGTTTTGGGTGAAGCTTCCAATGGAGCTTTGACATTCAACCCTAACAATGAATTGCACCCATATCTTCAAGACTTTCCTTATTTATAGCTCTGGCCATGTGCATAATGCTGTTGTGACTTCTGTGCACCCTGCAGTGCTGAGGTTCATCAATTATCACAGAGGTGTCATTGCTCTAGGTACCCTAAAAACCAAGAGACATCCTTTGCCCTGGAGACCTTCCAACAATCAAGTGGCTGAGACAGAATATTCTCTCTGGGCATAAAGTTTTATTACTGCTGCACCTTTAGAGAATAAAAGGCTGAGAGATTCAGAGGTATTAGCTAAATTAGGACAAACAAAGAGGTCAATGTGAGCAGCCTATTCATTTGATGGTGATACATTAGATGTGGTTTTACAAAGCACAGTTTATGTTGGGGGCTTTTGTTTCTCTGTTTGCTGTTTGGTTTTTGCATGTTGGATGGACAGGTGAAAGCACAAACAATACAGCAGTATAGACATTGCTATAGCATGAGTTCTGCAGCTTTCTTGTGGAGCAGGAATGTTAGAATTAGAGGGGATGTTGAGGAATAGAAACTGAGAAACTCCTCAATTTTTCAGACCAGAAACCTGCTGTTATTAATCTTCTATCACCTGACCAGGCTCAAATCTCTGGAGCTGGTCTGGAGAAGTGGTTACTGTGAGATGCTTTTCTGACACATCCCTTGTTTGTACTGATGTAGTCTGACTTAATTTCAGGTGCTTGTTCACTTGTCTGCTTATCCTGTATTACCTTCATCTTTTTACTGGGTGTGACTGTGCAAAAAATAACCAGAAAATGGTTGTACTTCCAGGATCCATCCTCACACCACTTACATCTAACTCTGCTTCTACCTTTGCATGTTGGAAGGTCCAGCTTTGTGTGCTTGAGCTGCTACAGAAGATCAATAAACAGCACTGGGAGAAGGGGTTGAGAGGAATAAGATGACAGACAGTTAATGTGAGTTGAAAAGCTATTCCTTAGCAGGACAGAGACTCAAATAGCCTTCTAGATAAGTCTGTATTTAATAGAGTCATGGAATCACTACAGTTGGAAAAGACCTTTAAGATCATTGGGTCACCACCACTCACCTCACACTGCCAAGCCCATCACTAAACCATATCCCTCACCAACTCATCTATGCATCTCTGAAGTATCTCTAGGGATGGTGATTCCTTTGTTTGTCATCTACATGCTTCTGTAAAGTCCATCTCCATGAACTCTTTGCTGAGATCAGCTTCAACATATGGCTTGGGAAAGCAGACCCTAGCTTGACTCAGTGAGGTTTTATTCCTCACCCTTCGTTAGAAACACCCTCTACTTTTCAGTCCTAGGACTACCCCAAATCTCTTGCCTTAGCACAGCTCTACCAAAGAAGTTTCCCTGGATGTTTTAGCCCTATTTGTGCCATGTAAACCCCTGGTACTTTGTCTGTTTGGATAAGATCATGCAGAGTTTTAATATTTGAACTTGGATCTCTGGCAGAAAGAAAGGATTCATGGATTAACTGAAAACTTTCATTGTGCTTGAAGAGCCTTTCTAGGCAATCCATAGCAGCAGGTAAACAGCAAAGTTGTGTGCCATTGAAAAACAGACCCTTTGCATTACAACACCCTGGTTATTTGCAGAGCTAGGCCTCTGTCATTGCAACTTACCTGATCCCTGACCACAAAAAGGTGGTTTATAACTGAACTGGCCAAACTAGTCCATGCTGTGAGTCCTCCTCAACTGATGAGGATTTATGAACCACAGCAGAACAGCTGCCTGCTGATAACAAAGCAGCACATGCAGTGCACGTCCCCAAGTTATTACACTATTGTTTCAAAGGAGCTGCCAGAGGGTTAGTCAGCCTAGATCCAATTAAGATTGGGGTCAATCAGCTTCCCCATGGCATGACAAATGTCCTGCTGGGCTCATAGCACCATTTCCATGAAGATTGTAAGAATGTACATTCCTGACTGCACTCTGGTCACATCTGAAGCACATTTGCTCATCACTGGGCTTTGCCCTCAAATGCCTCTCTTTTGGGGCCTTGATTTCATGAGAACAAATTGAGAAGAACTGAATTGCAATGGATAGTGGGTGCTTTATTAGACTGGATTGTGAAACTGGTCTCTTCTCTCAGACACTCACCTACCTGATGGTTCTTCAAGCCAGAAGGTGGCAAGAGTTTCTGCTAAAGATCAGCCCCTTAGGACTCCATTTGAGGCTTTTCCCTTAGTTTTGAGGGTAATAATTCCTTCACCTCTCCAAAGACCTCTGCAGTGCTAGCTTTTTGCACCCCTCTTTGTGACCAAACAGCAGTCAGACAACTGGAGAGGAGATTGCATTCTTCTCAGGATGTACCTACAAGGTACATTAAGGGCAGATGTGAGGTTCCCCTTGCCTGTGGTCTGCAGCCAAGATCTGATCCACAAAAACATGTGAATACATTAAAAATAAAGAGACAATGTGAACCTTACTACTTAGCAGCTTTATTACTTTGGCCTGAGACAGGGTTTTCATCAGTCTGGCTGGAGCATATGTCCCTTAACAGCACAAGAAAGTCCCTCCAAGTCAGTTTTTAAGAGGGAACACAACTCTATAACCTTCTGAAGTGTTTGCTGTGATTGTCATTTAGAGGCAGGTCATAGACACACCTTTAGTCTGACCCAGGATACTCATTGCTTTTCTGCTGAAGGTATCTATAAGCACACAAAAAAAGCTTTATGGTTGCCCAAGGGTTGCTCAGAGGCTGTGTTGTTCCATTATTCCCCAATTCCCCTACAAAGATGGAGCAAATTCAATTTGATCACAAACACACCAACCACCTCACATCCAGCCTGAATCAGTACACCATAGCCCAACTATTAAGACTCCTCCAGCTGTACGCTGGCATTATTCCTCACATGCAAATACATTTGTTTGTCTTAAATGCCAGTTTGGAACAGAGATCAACAGAGTCTCATTTTTAGCCAATTACCCAGCATTTGCTTTGCCCAATTTGCATGGAGAACAACCTATTATTGCTCTCATTCTGGGGGTAATTGTTTGCCTTTTGCAGCCTCACAAGCTGCAGATGGAGCCTAATTGTGGGGTGGGTGTTTTTTTTTTTTTTGGTAAATATGTAAAACAACAAAGCATGGAGGAAATAGTTTATCTGTGGATGTCAAATAGAGAGAGAGAGCAGAGAGCACCTCACTGCTGAAAGAGGTGACACTGATTATGGTTCATTCACTATGAAAAAGCCTGAGTTGGTGTCATCAAACCTCCTGCTACACTTCACTGCAAAATACTGCTTTTAGTGTTTTACATCCTCATTCTGAATTCTAAAGGATCTCAAAATTATTGAGTTCATGGTGGTGGTGTCCACGGGCTCCATATGCTGCTGGTTTTTACATTGAAAGGATTTTCTCCATTCTCATAGAATGGTGGGGATTGGAAGGGACCTTTAGAGATCATCCAGTCCAACCCCCCTACAGAAGCAGCTCCCACCTAGATCAGGTCACACGTGAGCCAGCAATGTGCCCTTGTGGGCAAGAAGCCAATGACAGCCTGGGATGCCATCCAGAGTGTGGGCAGCAGGTCAAGAGAGGTTGTTCTCCCTCTCTGCTCTGCCCTGGTGAGAACTCATCTGGAGCCCTGTGTCCAGTTCTGGGCTCCTCAGCTGAAGAGGGACAGGGAATGGCTGGAGAGAGGCCAGTGCAGGGCTGTCAAGATGCTGAGGGGACTGGAGCATCTTCTTTGTGCAGAAAGGCTGTGGGACCTGGGGCTGTTTAGTCTGCAGGAGACTGAGGGGGGATCTTATTAACATTTACAAATATCTCACTGGTGGGTGTCAGGAGGTTGGGGCAGCATTTTTTTCTATGATATCCAGCAACAGGACAAGGGGTAATAGGATGAAGTTGAAACACAAACAGTTCCATTTAAATATAAGAAAAAAGCTCTTTTACTGTTCAGTGAGGGAACCCTGGCCCAGGCTGCCCAGGGAGTGTGTGGAGGCTCCTTCCTTGGAGCTCTTCAAGATCTACCTGGACACGTTCCTGTGTGACCTGATCTAGATGGGAGTTGCTTCTGCAGGGGAGTTGGACTGGATGATCTCTAAAGGTCCCTTCCAGCCCTACCATTCTATGATTCTATAATGCAACTGAATTGTTCTGGCCTCCTATGCAAAAGCAGGATAATGCATTTGTGGGAGCTGCTGCCCATTCCAAAAATCACGTCAGGCCAAAATGGCTCAGTGTTTTTTATCTCTTCCCATCTTTCAGCTTTCCACACTCATTCCTTCATAATTAGTGTTTATCTCAGGTGATAACCACAAATGACCACAATTATTTCTTGTGATGAAAACACCTATAAAGACCAAAAGTATCTTTAAGTATCTGTTGTAGGATGTAGGATGGGGGGGTTTAGTGGGACAGTTACTGAGAACCCAACTGTAATCATGTTTATTTTAATACATATATCTTTTTACACACCCACAAATACCCAGCCAGCTGTTCAAGGTGAAGGAATATGTTGTTTCACTTTTATTTTGAACAAAATATGGAGATATTTACTGGTATTTCATTGCTATTTTTTCTCTTACTGGATAGCATTGAATTCCTCTTTGACATCCTCTCTTTAAAAGGTGTTTTAGTTGCTTGTGATTGTTTCCCAACAAAATACAAAGCTAGGAGTAGGTGACCATTGGGATATCTGTCATAGAATCATAGAAGAGTAGGTTTGGGAGGGACGTTTAGAGATCATTCAGTCCAAATACTTCAGTGATTACTACTTCAACATATCTATTGATATTCAAATAAGAAGCATACTTATTCTTTTCCAGCAATGTGAACAAATCTACACATAAGAGAAGGATGATTTCATTCTACATTGAGAAAACATGATATTGGGTCTGTTCTGTGCTTTCTAATCCTACATGTTCCTCTTTTAATCCACAATTACAGGTGTTGGCTTGAAACTTTTCCCTTCCTCAAAACCTTTTAAACATCTACCATCACCTTATATCAGATTTTCATTTCTTCCTCGTGCCAAAGATATGTGGAGGGTAGTGTCAGTGTGGTCATCCTAAATAAAGAAATTAATACTTCTCAAAACCAGCAAATCATTTGAAGGCTTTTGTGGCAGAGCTCAGCTTGATGGATGTCCAAAAGAGCTCTAAAAAGCACGAGCAAATAATCTCCCAGAGTGTAGAGATCAGATCTGGAGTCACAAAGTTAGATGCTTGGCTCCCAATTGCTGCAGTAGAAATGAAAATATCTCTGTGGATATGGGCATCTCTCTGCTTTCTATAACTTTGATCCATTCTTCTTCTCTGGCTGTGCTTTTACATTGAGCAGTCAAGGAGTGATTTGACTTTGTTAAGATGGTTAAAAACTAGAGACAGGAGAGTTACCAAATGCTGGTCCTACTCCAGACCTCTCAATTGCATCATTGAGTCCTGATTGATAACAAACTTACCATGAGCATCAATGTGGCCTCGTGAGTAAGAAGCCAATGGCATCCTGGAGGCATCAAGAAGAGTGTGGACAGCAGATAAGGGGAAGTTCTGCTGCCTCTCTGCTCTGCCCTGCTGAGGCCCCATCTGGAGTCCTGTGGCCAGTTCTGGGCTCCACAGCTAAAGAGGGACAGGGAAGTGCTGGAGAGAGGCCAGCACAGGGCCACCAAGATGCTGAGGGGACTGGAGCTTGTTCCTTGTGAGGAAAGGCTGTGGGATCTGGGTCTGTTTAGTCTGGAGAAGAGAAGACTGAGGGAGGAACTCATTAACACTTACCAATATCTCACTGGTGAGTGTCAGGAGGTTGGGGTAGCACTTTTTCCTGTTGTATCCAGAACAGGACAAGAGATGACGGGATGAAGCTGGAACACAAAAAGTTCCATTGAAAACTGTTTGAGTGTTTGAGTGAGGGAGCCCTGGCCCAGGCTGCCCAGGGAGGGTGTGGAGGCTCCTTCCTTGGAGCTCTTCAAGACTCCCCTGGACACGATCCTATATGACCTGATCTAGGTGAGAGCTGCTTGAGCAAGGGGGTTGGACTGGATGAGCTCTAAAGGTCCCTTCCAATCTCACCATTTTGTGATTCTATGATCGTTATAGCCAAGCTATACAATCAATTCAAACTGCACCCAAGTTCCAATTACAGTGGCCCAGCAAGGTCAAGGGTGTTCTACAAGAGATTTCTTTAGTAGAAACCATTCTCAGAGCTCTGGTACATGGTTCTTGGAGAATACCACAAGAAATGGGATGTGAAAGTCTCATCGCTTCAGAACAAGAAAAAACCCACAACAGATCTGAGAACATGCAAAATGGGAATCAAGATCTTTCAGAGAATGAAAAGCTCAACCCTTGAAGAAGATAAAAAGACATTTGGCTTTCTTCAGGTCACTGAAACGAAGTCTATGATGATCATATATAAGAACACCAGGAGCACTGAGAAGAGCTACATGATGGAAGAATAAATACTGTTAGAAGAAAAAGGTTTAAATAGACCAGAAGTAAAGCTTGGGTAAAATCACAGAATCTCTGGAATGATGGGGATTGGAAGAACCCTCCAGATCTCATCCAGACCCAGTCACTGCTCAAGCAGGGGGCACAGGAACATGTCCAGGGAGGGTTGGAAACCTCCCAAGCAGGAGCCTCCACACCCTCCCTGGGCAGCCAGGGCCAGGGATCCCTCCCCTCAGCACCAAAGAACTTTCTCCTCCTGGGGCCGGGGCACTGCCTGTGTTCCAGCTTGTGTCTGGTACCTCTTGTCCTGTCACTGGGCTCCACAAAGAGTGGGGCTCATCTGCTTTAGTGGTTGGCTTGTCAGTGTCAGGTTAGTTGTTGGACTTTGTGATCTTAAAGGTCTTTTCCAACCAAAACTATTATATATTTCTGTGATCCTCTCAACACCTACCCTTTAGGTACTTGTAAGTGTTGATAAAGTCCCTCCTTAGTCTTCTCTTTTGCAGGCTAAACAGCCTCAGATCTCTCAGCCTTTCCTTATAAGAGAGGTGTTGCAATCCCCTCCTCATCTTCATAGCCCTGTGACCCTATAGCCTTACTAAAGTATGGCTCATGGCTATCAGAAGGGAGAAATGTTGCAATAGGGTTCTGGTAGAAACAAAGTCTTGAATACTTGAAAGGCAAATCACAATCAGTTTAAAAAACTGGGCCCATATGACACAGTAGCAGATGCCTCAGGAGTCGAGACATCATGACCCAGATGGTCCCTGACCCAGATCCCTCCCAACCTAACGCTTCCCAGTTGCAGTTTAAATGGCAATGAGAGAAGCAACAGCCCAGCAGAGAAACATATTTCAACACAAGGCTTTGGGAAATGCAGAGCCAGCCTTCCAGTTGCTGTGTGGATCTGCTTTTGTTTCCCCTCTCTGCACATTTGCTCTGTACCTGGCAGACCAAAGCGAGAACATGAGCAGTCGGTTTGTGGCCCTTCTTTCTCTTTTCTCCTGGTGACAGGAGGAAGCTTTGTGGCCCCTGAGAGAAACAGAACATAAAAATCCATGGGCAAAGGGTATGAAACTGGTTTGTTGTATCTGCTGACTCTCACTTAACACACGTGCCATTTAATTTGATGGTTAGTGGTTATGGGCAACCTGTGTTTAGGCAGCACAAAAACCTCCCCTCCCTGAAGGTCTCATTACTGAGGAAAGTTCTTGCCACGGCTTCCTCTCTTGGAAGGAAGCCTGGCTTTAAAGAATCAGCAGAAGTCTGCCACTGGGCAGTTGGAAAGGGAGGCAGACAATAGAGATCTCAGCAGGAACCTAGGGGCATTCTGCTTTTGTACCTAGATGTGCTCTGATGAACCAAGTTACTCAGCTGCATCGCTGCAAGCCACAGCCTAGTTCTCTTTATAGTTATTTAAATATGTATTACAGTAGGGTGCAAAGAGCCTTCAGGATCCTTTAATACAGTGTTGGAAGTAAGTGAGGTTAATTAAAGCTCACTATTTGGAAAGGAAGCGACTCTAGAGGCTTCAAGCTATAAACCAAGTGATAAATGGCAAGTCGTAGGAAATATAATTCATATATTTTTTACTGGTGAGGTAATTTATCAATGCCCACAAGGGCATTATGGCTTTTCTTCTCATATGAGAGAAGTCTGGTGTCACATGGATGGTGTCCAGAAAGAAGAAATTTCCTAAAGGACCATCACCACCTCATTAATGGCTCAGAGTGGGACTTTTGGAGGTACCCATCTGGCTATGACCAGCTTTGCTGAGTGACTGTCTGGGCTCCAGAGCTATAGCAGACAATTCTGACTGGATCAGTCAAGTTTTGTGACAAGTTCTGAGTCTATTTTCTGCTGCAACAGTCCCTCAGAGGAGTCCTAGCACTATCTACTGACAGCCCCAGGGACCTAGACCAGTTGACATCTCAGACACGTCCTCAGGGATAAGACCTTAACTCTGACTTCCCCCCCGAAAAGCATTTTACAGAGGTAAAATAGGTGGACATACAAGGGCTTCAATCTTCTATTAATATCTAGAGACAAAGAAACAGGCTGGATCTATTTCCAGGAGGTGTTTTATGCTTTCAAAGGTTAGCAAAACACCCTGAAATAAGAATTTTCCACACACTTGTAGAGACATGAGCATATAGAGGTATGAGCATCCTCCTTTCTGGTACATCTGCTGCCTTGTGTAACACACTGAAAGATGGAGAAGAACCACTTTGCATTATCACAGGGATCCTTCCTGTTTTTAGAGTGGAATGACAAAAATAACAGCTAATTGGAGGGGTTGCAACCATTAGATATGTGTAGCATCTGAGGAGCTTTAACTGATGCAGTCTTTCAGACCTGGGGTTCCACTTTCACAGCTTGAAAATCTTCCTCAGCAGAAGGATTCTAGTGAACAGAGCCAAGAAAACAATGCAGAACTGTAACCTGACATCGATGACTTAGATAACTCTTTAAAAACACACCTGTAATGCTCTTTGGGGGAATAAAAATGAGCCAGACAGCTCTTTAATAAGTCACTGATAATGGGAAGCAAACATGCATTAGCAGGGAAGAAAAGGTTTTGATTTAGGATTGTTTGAGGGTAGTGACATATCTTGCAGGCCTTTGGAGTGCATCCTCAGCAATGTATTAATTTCTAAGAGCCATCAGCTGCAGTTCAGCTTGTTTTGTTCTTGAAAAAGCAGAATGCACATGTTTGTCTTTAAAAATCATAGAATCATAGAATAGTGGGGGTTGGAAGGGACCTTTAGAGATCATCCAGCCCAACCCCCCTGCAGATAAATAATGATTTCTCATTGTATTGGGTTTCTATGGCAAGGATTTGGTAGCAAGGGAGTTACAGCTGTGGCTTCTGCAAGAAGCTGCTGGAATCTTTCCCCCCATTTCCAGCAAAGCCAATGCCAGATGGCTCCAAGATGGATCCACCACTGGTCAAGGCCAAGCCCATCAGCAATGGGAAAAACCAAAACCACACAACAAGCTGCAACTGGAGAGAAGAGTGAGAATATGTGAGAGAAGCACTTCAACAACAACCAAATCAGTGAAGAAGGAGGTGCTCCAGGTGCTGGAGCAGAGAGTTCATTGCAGCCCCTGCTGCAGCCTATAATGGGACCATGCCACTGCAGTCATGGAAGCCTTGGGGGAGCAGAGATCCAACTGCAGCCCTGGGAGGACCCTACACCAAAGGAGGCTCTGACTCCTTCAGAAGCACATGCAGGAGCAGCTCCTGTCAGGACCTGTACACCCATGGAGAAGCCCACGCTGGAACGCATTTGCTGTCAGGACTTGTGAACTCATGGGAAAGATCCATGTTGGAGCCCATGGGAAGGACTCATGTTAGACCTCCCCTTTATTTCTATGCTCATTTTCAAAATATTTTACAGGCTGACACTTCCAGCAGTGTGAGGCAGCCTATAACCTAAAATCTTGATAGATAGAGAGTGATTGTTTCTTGACAAGACAAAGGGATGTGATTATAACTGGAAGGGGGTGATGCCTTGTGATTTTTTTCAAGCTTTCTGTTTGAAAAGTTTTTATGCTTTGATTCACTTCTGTTTATGGGATCATGCCTTTACTTTATAAATGCATACTTATCTTTTACCCTTCCTTTCACTTCTTTATGTCTCTCATTTACTCCTGGAGTATTTTTAATGTGTTTTGTTTTCCTGATCCATGCAAAGGCAAGAACTTTTTGCAGTGCCTTATTGTTTGTTTATGCATAAAGCAACTGATGTGTCTTTGCCTCTCCTCGTTTCCTGATGTGTTTGATCACTCAGGGAGTGTTGGGTGTTCCTGTGCTGTCAACACTGAGGCCATGCATCTTTTACACCTCTTTCTAGACAGAAACCCCAGCTTGTGCTAATTTTCTGATGACCTGTGACCACATTGACATGAAATGATTCCATTTTGAATGGATCCACAGGCTGAGGGCTGATGAGCTGATCCACAGGCTGATGGGCTGAGGTTTAACAAGGCAAAGTATTGGGTGCTGAACTTGAGCCACACCAAGCCCAGGCACCACTCCAGGCTGGGGCAGAGGGACTGGAAAGATGCCCAGAGGGAAAGGAGCTAGGTGAGGGTTGGTCAATGACCACTGAACAGGAGCCAGCAGCACGCCCAGAGGGGCAAGAAGGCCAGTGGCAGCCTGGCTGGGCTCAGCAGTGGGGTGGCAGCAGCTCCAAGGCAGGGATTGTGCCCCTGTGCTGGGCCCTGGGGAGGNTTCTCTCAAGCAATGAGTGATAGGACAAGAGGAAATGGCTTCTAGTTGCACCAAGTGAGGTTGAGATTGATGCTGAGGCAGAATTGTTTCCCTGAGAGGGGTGTCAGCCCCTGTGCCAGGCTGCCCAGGGAGCTTGGGCAGTGCCCAGCCCTGGAGAGATCCCAAAGCCGTGGAATTCAGGTGCTGAGGGCTGTGGGTCAGTGGTGGCTGTGGCACTGTGAGGTTAGTGGTTAGACTTGATGATCTTTTGTCTTTTCCAACTGAAACAATTCTCTCATTCTATGATTTCTATGATTCATCATCCTGAGCAAGAAGCAGCTAAACATGTAGGTTTCCTGCACTCAAGAATCTCCAAATTAATTGTTTGGCAATGACTTGAAACATAAAAGAAGAATCAGAGAATGGTGGGGGTTGGAAGGGACCTTTAGAGCTCATCCAGTCCAACCCTCCTGCAGAAGCAGCTTCCACCTAGATCAGGTCACACAGGAACGTGTCCAGGTGGGTCTTGAGGACCTCCAAGGAAAGAGCCTCCACCCCCTCCCTGAGCAGCCTGGGCCAGGGCTCTCTCACTCAAACACTGAAATATCAAATATAGTAAAACACAGTAAAATAGTAAAAACCACTATCATTGAATAAAACCAGATGTTCTTCTGAGCTGGTATCTGAAGCCCTGAACTGACCTCAAGCTTCCTCCCATTGCTGTCGTTAGCCATGAAGCACAGGCACTGTGATTCCATATTGCCTGAGGAACGTGATGTGGATCTGTTGAAAATGATGTTTGATAGCATATGCCAAGGGGAGACTTTAAGGACAGAGAGGGGTTCACTGCAACATGCTCACTCCTCTATACTATAGAGATCTCTGGAGCTGGAGGTGATGCTCTTGTATTTAGCAGCCATCAGTTCATGAACTATTCCTTCCCATTAATTGGTCCAATCAGTTTTGGAAGATGTGTAAGCAACTTTGATATGCCATGCTGAGAATGTTGTAGCTTCCTCTGAGCTTTTGCTGTGTGCAGTGTTTTCTTTTGCTCATGGTGAGCCTCTCACCTGTTCTTTCCTTATTTCAGAGCTCCCCAAACCTCTTCTTTTGGTTTGTTTTGCTTTAAACAAGAAGATGATGAATAAAAAGCTGTTCCCTTTTCGAGACCACTCCAGACTTTACAGACTCCTGTCAGTTCCCAACAGTCTCATTTTCTGGGATGATGAAGCCTAATTTATTTAGTCATTCTGTTCAAAGTGATTGTTCCACTTCTGTGATAATCCCCATCACCTACTTCTGTATCTTTGCCAATTTCATTCTGTTCTGCTAGTGACTGGGGAATTGGGAAGGCACACAGTAATTAGTGAGTGCATAAGAGACATGTACCTTGGCTTAACTTTAGAAACACACCATTGGAACTGCCAAGATCTAGATCATCACAACGACCACTGTTTGTTTTATTCCCTGTGCTTATCTAATGGGCTTTTCCTTGTCCTATAACTGGCCTGCAAACATGCTAAAGGCAAACATCAATGTTTACTTCTCGTTGCCTGGCACTATTGCATCTGGAATTGGATTAAATCAGAGACCAAGCAGCCAGTGCTTGGCAAACAACACTGCTCATGCACACCCCTTTACCTTCTGGATCAATTTTAGATCAATTCACACATTCACCTCCTGCACTTCACTGTCAGCCTCAGCAGTGATCTCTCCTCCTCATTCAATTAAAGGCCTGTGCTTTATTCCTGTTTGGAGCCTGGCTGAATTCAGCTCCAAGCAATCAATTCTGGTAATTCTGGTTCAGCCTTTCTCTGCCAGATTAAACAAATTTCTATTACCCAATATTTCTCCCCATAAAGGTATTTATGCACTCTAAGAGATGTTCTTTTTTACTAAACAGGTGGAGTTGTTTGTCTTTTTAGTTGGGTTTGTTGTTGTTGTTGGGGTTTTTTTCACCTTACAGTGTTTTTCCAGCCCTCAAACTCCTTTTGCAGCTCTTTCTGTACACACCCGAGGATTTTTTCAGCACCATGTTTAAAGATGTTGACAGAAGAACTGCAGTCAGTAGTGGCACATCGAGCCATGATTGTTAATTCTGGATTGATGTCTTCTTGGATGACATTCCAGGACACATCTCATTTGGATCAACAGAGGACAGCGTGGAGATTTTGGTGGCTTGAGGCTAGCTTTGGGAAGACAGAATGCTTCTGACCCACTGTGAAGGTGAAGTGACATCTAGAGCTGATCCCTTCTGTTCTCCAAAACACAACCTAGTAGAGCACATCATTGGGAACTGCAGAAACAGTGGCCATTGGACAAGTGCTTTACTGCTTATGCAAGTGTTTGGTTTGGTCTAATTTCAAGTGTGGTGCATCTCATACTTCATGTCCTTTTTATATAAGCTACATTGAGAGATTAAATCAACTCTCAGACTACTTATCTGGGATCTCTCACACATAGACTGAGGCTACAGACTGTTTAGAGGTTGCTACTGCTTCTTTAGGTAAGTATGTGTTTTACCTCTATTTAGAATACTCCTTTTATGCCAAGTCAAGGACGTTTCACTCCTGGGATTGGGATCCAGTGCCTTCCTGCTGCACAAGCCACTTGGATCACCCAGGCATTTCAGGAGTCCCACAGAGATAGGGAAATGCCAGATCTTGAAAGAAATCAGTGCTTGCTCAGTAAATGCAGGAGATGAGTACCTCTCCCCAGACAATCAAAACAATCTTCTAGTGTAGATTTGCAAGCTTATGTGCCAAATAACCAGGAAATCAGCAAACACACAAACCCTTCCAAATAATCCTTTATCTGAGAAGGGCAGCTATTGGGCTGATATTTAGATATAATTGGCTGACTCTGCTTGGTCCCTGGCTCAATGTGTTTGGGCTGTTTATTTTTGTTCTTGGACAATTCCAGTTAAATCCATTCAGGATCCCCTGTCAAGCAAAAACTTCTGCTGGTAGGACTTGGATGCACTCAGCTCTGTAGGTCTGTATTTGGGAGGTCCTGTGTTACCCAATCCTTGAGTGTTCAGCTTGTCTTGATGTCACTAATTACATAGCTGAAAAGTCTGGGGATCCCAACAGTGGTGCCAGGACAATCTATGAGCTTCTGGAAATTACACTGGCACTGGGTTCATTTTGATGATGATTATGCAGTTGTAGCTGTAATTATTAAAAACATTATTTCACTTCAGTAGGAGGCTTTGGGAAATACAGTGCAGAGAGGTTTATCATCTGTGTTGCTTGAGGCAGGAGAGCTTGGAAGAAGCAAAGGAGAAGAAATATGGTTGTTCATGCCAGGAAGAAGAAATATAAAATGACATAATCGAGAAATATCTGCTTTCCAAATAGTTCAGTGACCATCCTATCATCTCCATGAGTTGGGAAATGATTAACTCCTCATTCTGTGTGGTGCCTCCAGAGTGAAAAAGATGTAGAAAGGCTCTTGGGTCTCTGTGATCTCTTTACCCTCTTCCTCTCTGTCCATGCATTCACACATCAGATGGTTTAATGTGAAGCTAATGATTTCCATGTACAGATCTCTTGCTTGTGCTCAGTGTATGAATGGGAAGGGGCTTTGTACTCCTGGTTCAGGCAAAAGCCTTTTGAAGCAATCACTTGTGTGAACAGCTGGATTCCAAACCTCTGTGTGGCAGAGGCTAAGTACTCTCCCTTCTTGTGCAGTCAAAAGGCTGAGAAGGCAAGCTGTACATATCACTTGTTAGCATTTATTATTCCAAATGATGCTGAAGGGGAAATAGATCTCCCTGGTTTCAGTCCAACTCCTTTAACTTTACCCTGTCAGAATGGAGAAGAGGGAAGAAGAGCCTTTCCCTTGAAGTTACAATTTAGGCAATCTTAAGCCACATTTTGGTTGGGTGAAACTGCAGAGAGAATGAGTGAAGCATTTTAGGCCTCATCAGTGGAGTTCAAGCAGCTGCCAACGTTTCTGAAGGGCAGAAAAAAAAGCCAGCATTACAAAAAGAACACGTTCAAATGAAGCTGATCTGCTCTCCTGAACAGATCTTTTTGAAAGCCTGTTTTTCAAAGCTTTCCAAGTACCTACCTCACAGTCAGTCTTAACCACAGCGAAACAGAGCCTTTTTCATCCCTAGTGACAGCTGGCCAGTAGAAAAGACACAAAAAGGTGAGAGTACAGAGAGTAACAGCTCAAAAGTGCTGTGGGAGGATGAGGTGGCCAGGCTGTATAAGTGCTCATGTGTCAGACAACGTCTTGACCAACAGATAATTGGTAACTCTGACAGGATCCCACTGAAATTTCAGCCAGAGAAATAACTTTGGGCAATTAGTTTGATTCCATTGCAGAGAATCCACGAGTTGGAGGAGGCAGGAACTGGTCAGAAGTTGTGCCTGCCATTTTCTGACAAGTTTGGAAATATGAAGGACAATAAACACACAGTTCATCTGATTTGATGACCCAGCTGTATGAATTCAAGCTTCATTGCAGGTCTGCTCTGAAGGCAACCATTAGATAATGACCTTTGGTGGGGAAACTGAAAATAGCCAGATATTTACCATTGCAAATTGGGCCACCTTCACCTTTTAAATGCAGGAAGCCATCTGGCATCAGGTGGATTTTTGGGTTATTTGCTGCAGCCTGTGTGAGTATGGGGATCTCTGAGAAGAGGGAAATGAGATCACTTACTTGAGAGCTTAGATCTAGTTAGCAGATGTAGTTAGATGTAGCATTTTACCCAGTGTCCATCAAGTCTAGGTCTGGCCAGATCTTGGTGGCCCTGTACACAACAATTAAAACCATCTGATGGTAGGTGGAAACATCTGCCAGGTAGAACCTGGAAAAGGGCTAAGATCAAAGAGGAGGCATCTTCATCTTCAGGCACTGCCTGAAAACCTGCTCAGCCATGGTAGAACATCCTCTGCAAAGCAAGCAGCCCTGATGTGGCTGAAAGACCAGGGTCAGCACTCACCATTTATTTCAGCTGCTGATTTTCAGAGTTTTTGAAATGGAACAAAAAAAAGTCGTTTTCAGGTCAAGGCAAAACTACTTCAATAGAGGTGTCAGCAAGTAGCTTTCTGCATGTGCATTGGGATGTGAACTCACAACAGAGCGAAGAGCTAATCAATACAGCCAGCAGACTTGTTTTGACCATGAGAAATGTCTGAAAGATGTCACAAATACCACTAGACATGTATGTTCAGGCGACTGGATCTCTTTTCTGTTCAGGGTGAACAGTTGTCTAGGACCCTCTGACTAGATCCTCAGGTCAGTATTGACTGGAGCATGGATACCTGACACACATATTGATGACAATATACAGAAACCCAAGTAACCATGGCTTATCCTAGAGCTGAACCCCAACAAACATGTCATTAAAATGCCATTGGTGTCTCATGAAAACTGAAAAAGGTTATAGGAATATATCCAAGCAATACCTTTGTTGCTATCATTCAGCACCTCTTGGATATTGAAGGGTAGGCACTCCCCCAAGGACAGGCATTCCCAGACTGATCTTCTTAGTACACTAAGCTAAATGTTAGGGAGAACAACATCACAGCATCTTGATGTTTTCCGACGGTGTTTTTTGTATGTTAAAGACTGCAAGTGAACAGGGTTTTGTTTAAAGTACCAACCTGAGAACTAGGATTTCCGAGTTTAGCTCTCAGCCACAGCATAAATGCCCTGGGTTGGCTTTTGACAGGTCCTTTAACTTCCTTGTCCCTTAAATATTAAAAGATAAGATGGAGGCTATTTTTCCTAAGGTAGCTGAGTTGAATGTGCTAATGACTGTGAGATGTTACAGCGACAGAGGCATTTGACAAATGTAAAGAATCACGCTGCTGTTATTAGTGTGATGGATCAAAACTTCACTTCAGGTTCATTAACTTCTTCTTTTTGCTTGTCAGTGTATAAACACACTATTTTTGGCAGCTCACATTCCAAATAACTCATCATTAGTGTTTCAAGAGTGTCTGAAATTAAAAAGCAGTGTGGTGGCAGGGCAGGGAGGTGTTTGTTCCCGCTTTCTGTAAAATCAGACATTGTGTCTTGGCACCACTGTACAAAGCAGACACAGAAGTTTCCCTCAGTTGACAGGAAAGAAGGAAGATTATTAAGGGGTGCAGCAGAATTGGAGAAGAATAAATACCAAATTTCAAAGCTTCCTTGTCAGAATTGAGGGTGACAGAACCCTGGCCCAGGCTGTCCAGGGAGGGTGTGGAGGCTCTTCCCTTGAAGCTCTTCAAGACCCACTTGGACACATTCCTGTGTGACCTGATCTAGGTGGGAGCTGCTTCTGCAGGAGGGTTGGACTGGATGAGCTCTAAAGGTCCCTTCCAACAACTACCATTCTATAAGTTCTCTATAAATTGGATTTTGGATGAGATATGGTGGGAAGTGAACAGACAGTAATAAACATGGCCAAACCGAAACTGATTCTGCTGAACCACCTGGGATGTCTCTGCACTGAATATCAAGTTAAGTAGCTTATTTGCTCTGATGATGTGCCCTGCAGTAGGTTTATGTTCTTATACAAGAATCTATCTCCATCTCTTAGACAGTCTAAAGACCATTCATTGCCATAAATACTCACTGTGGCTTCGTTAAAGGTTGGATACAGGAGTAGCCTGGTCTCACTGACACTGTGCTGAAACTCCATTAAAAGGTATTGTGAACCAGAGCTGGTTTTGCACAGGACACAAGACTTGTGCCAATCACCTAATTTGTCCCTTACCCTGTTATATTAATGTGGGTACCTGGGATTTTATCATGTTGAAGCACAAAGATGTCATTTAATCTTAAAAGAAGTTTGACATTTCAAGATCTCTGGCAGGTGAAGTACCTCCTAAGCAGGAGCAAAAATGCATAGATAGATCCACAGTCATTGTTAATAGAGGTGACAGACCACAGAATCACAGAGTTACAAGGGTTGGAAGGGAGCTGGAAAGCTCATCCAGTGTAACCCCTCTGCCAGAGCAGCAGCACCTAGAGTAGGGCACACAGGGACTCTTCCAGCTGGGTTGGGATGTCTCCAGAGAAGGAGACTCCACAGCCCACCTGGGCAGCCGCTGACAGTGCTCCCTCACCTTAACAGGGAAGAAATTCTTCCTTGTGTTTCCTTGGAACCTCTTCTGTTGCAGCTTGTACTCATTGCCCTTTGTCCTGTCATTGGCCATCCCTGAGCACAGCCTGGCTCCAGCCTCCTGACACCCACCCTTGATGGATTTGTAACATGAATGAGCTCACCCCTCAAGTCTTCTCTAAGCTGCAGAGCCCCAGCTGCCTCACCTTTCATCACAAGGGAGATGCTCCGCTCCCTACGTAATCTTGGTGGCCCTGTGCTGAACTCTCTCCAGCTGCTCCTTATTTTTCTTGATGGAGGTGCTTCAGGTGAGCCTCTGATAAACTCAGCAATGCTGACTCCTTCCTTCACTGTGCTGAAAGAAACATCGTGGCCTGTGCTTAAGGAGATCCATAACAATGCATAACCTTTGTCAGTTGTTTATGGATAACTACACCTTGGAAATCCAGCCTAAGGGAATTCACATCAAGGTAGGATATTGTTCTGCTGTTCACTATCCAGCTTCTCCTCTGAAGACAAAGTAGAAAGGCAGCCTGGATTCTGAATTAAGAGTATTGTTTCTTGTGTTTAGCTGTCCATCTTCACCCCTCATTTATGTCCTGTTTTGTATTTAGACTCCTATTCCCGTACACTCAACACTATTTTTTTAGCTGCTTTTGTAACCAGTGTAGAAAAAATAGGCTATTCCACTGCTGTCTTGCAGAGGAGTTATGATTAGGAATAAAGATCCCGTGGCATTTTTCTAGCAGCAAAAAAAAAAAGGACGTTTGCTTTTGAGCTTCATGCCAGTGGAGGAGAACAGAGAGGTACAATATCCATCTGCATCTCTCACAGAGAGGAAAATTCACTGCTAGATATTTGTGTCCTTGATGAGATGTTTTGTTAGCTTATATGACACCTATCAGCAGTTTGTCAGGGCTAGGGGAGTTTTAGATATGGCTGCTTGGCTTTGCTCTGCAAGGAGTGGGGATGCTTTTTCATTGCAGGGCAGCAGGGATGCTAGAAACAACTGCAGGGATCAGCCTGATCTAGCTAGATGTGCCAGCTCTCTTTTTCTCTGACACTTTTGCTAATGACTCTTCTGGCAGAGATAAAAACACTGTTAACATCCACCAAAGATATGGTGTGTTACTGTGCCAACAAGTCATAAATGTGACGAATATTCACTTGCCTGGTGACAATGACCTTGAGGTGATTTGGGAAAGACCTGCACGGTCATAATTCTGTGTCACCACTGTTTTTCACTCACTCAGTCTCTCTGGGTTTTAGTGAGAGACAGCGTTTGATGCTGGTTTTCTCACCAACAGCCTTGTAAGGTGGATTTCCCACAAGTGTAATCACAGTGAATTGTGATGCTGCCATTGTCTCACGGTAAATTGCCCTGATAACAAGGAAGATGATTGCAGACTCCAAATCTTGGGCTCACACAGGTTTGATGAGGATAAACCTATCAAAGGATTGTGAAACACTGTGAAACTTGCTGTTGCAAAGCTTCTGTGGAAGAAGCACATAATTAAAAATGCTCCTCTGGAGAGAATATCATTTCATCTTCTTCACATGACCTAACACACCAGAACAGAAATGACAACACAAGAAGACATCAGAATCACGGTGAAAACAATGTCATTTTGTGTTTGCTGGGTTTCCTTGTCATAACCTTACGCTTGATATTGAATATAAAGTCAATTATTGAGGCTTGTAAGCGAAAATTACAAAGTTGTATCTCAAGCAAACGTGACATTTCAGTTGTGTGTGTGTATGGGAACTTCTCAGAGTTCTGATTTCCAATATGCTCTCCAATCTCAAAGGCACAGCATGGCTTCAGAGAAACCACAGGGGACTAAAAGCCCGATATTTTATTGAGGAACACAGGATTTATTAGATTCAATTAGACTGGGGGCCATTTGTTCCTATATCTTAAGCAACATGTGAATTCTGGTATTTCAGAAACAAGTGAAATTATAGTGAAAGAAGAGACAAAGGGAATTTTCTTAATGAAATTGAATGTTTTCTTATCAGCTTAGAAGTCAGCTCTGGCTAAATGGAGATTCCACAGTGAGCTGTGCACCCTACAGCAGCAGCTGGGTCAAGTTTTGACTCACTTTAGGGTGAAAATGTAAGCCCTATTTGGGCTAAAATGAAGATTCAGTTCTCTCTGGCTTTTAAGGATGTGGTATTAGGAACATTTATTAAATACATGATGGCAGTGTCTTGAGGCACAAACTTTGGTCAAAGCCTCCTTAGTCTCCATACCATATAGCAACTTCTCTTCTGGGTTCCTCTGTACCATCATATTTTCAGTAAAGAAGATGAGAAGAGTCAATAAAAAGACATATTATTGTCATCAAATCTTAATTGCTTCTTATCCCTTTCTCTCTTTAGAAAAGGAAACATTCTTCAAGGTTTGGCTGTCTGAAACTTAGGGATTTTGTGGCCACCTTGGTGATGCAGACTGGGGAGTGTTGTGCTGCAAGCCGTAAATCCCACAGCAGAGATGGGACAGATCTCCAGCATATTTGGGGTTTTTTGTTGTTTATTGTGCTTGTTCTGGTGGCAAATATGTGTTTAATCACTTAACTCTCACCAGCCCCTTACAGAAAGTAAACAAAATGCCTTGTGGCTAGAGACTTGGGGGACTCTTAGTTGAGTGGTTCATTCCTACAGACCCAGAACTTGACCTGGGACTGTGCCTGATCAAACCCAGCTTTAGGATGGTTGAAGGACAGACTTGTCTCCTATCAGATGTTTTAGCAGTCAGATCTGTGACAAATACTTGATGGACTGTACTCATGAGTGATAACTTTATGACAGAAACCTTCAGCTTCTGGGCTGTTGCTCATGACTCGATTCTGATACTGTCTGAAAATACAGGTTTGGTTTAGAGCATCACAAGTGTCTTCAGATGTCAGAGCCAGCAGTGAGGACTTGGACAAGTACATGAGATCCCACTGAGGCTCTAGAGAGGATGCAAGAGATCCTCTTTCCTGTTAAACTGTTAATGTTTGTTCTGAATAGTCAAAAGTGACAGTAGAGACCTCTTTCCAAAACTCTTTTCCATGATGTCTTCACTACAATATAACAAGATGTGGGTGAAGTTGCACTCAATTAAGATAGTAATGATGACTAAGAGACAATTAGATGTTTCCCTCAGTTTGATTCTGTTTGTGTATAATGAAACAAGAAGCAAAATGTTTTTAAGAGGTGTTTTTTTTGAACCTTTAGAGCTATTCTTTGCAGCTGAGGAAAGCACAAAACCAGAGTCACAGTAATTCTGAACCTCCATTGAGACCTCTGTAGCATTTCAGCACATTAACCAGTTGGGCCGTGTACTTTATATGATCTGAGTTTCCTTGATTGATAAATACCCTCAGTTTGACCATTCTTTTATTCTTCCATATATTTTTGGAAACAACTTTGAAACAACAAATTAAAACCAACCAAAACCCTCCCAGATCTGATGAATACTTCTGCAGACAGACAACTAGAAGAGAGGAAGACTGAATCCCTCAGACTATACACACTTTTGCACCTAAGCAAGTCACATTCAGTTTTCTTCATGGGCAAAAGAATTATGTTCTAAAAGTATCTGGTTTATCTTTCCTATTTTTAGGTATTTGCCTGGAGATAAGAGAGTCTCCAGCTCTCCTCTACATATCCACATGAGATGCTCATGTCAAACCAGTTCTGCTAATTCATAGTCACCCCTGATGCCATGAGTGAGAAGGGAGACAGCTCTGAAAAATCATCTGTAGCAGCTGAATTGCAACTGTTTGAGGGCTCGTTAAGACTCACAATTCAGGAGAAAGCTCTATAAAGCAGAGTGAAGGATCCACATGGAAACTCTCAGTCGGAGCAGGCTTGCCCTTGGCAATGAGACCTATCTGTTACACTTCAGGAGAGATGCTGTGGGTTATTGCCCATCCTACCTTTAAGACAACTGGTGTCAGAGACAGCTGAAGGGGTTATCTGAGATTTGGGGAGCAGTGGTCATACATGACGCCTGGAGCACGTGGCAACACTTGCTCAAGATGTAACACCATCATAAACGATGTAAACTACATCTCAGGTGATTTGATTGGAAAGGAGTCCTGTGACTTCCTACTCTGGCTTCTTGCCTGCCAAGGTAGAAAAGAGGATTTTTCACTGTTAATTCCTGCTTCAAGTTTAAGAGTCATGTTAATACTGGAGCTGAACTTTTAAACAAGAGAAATCCCTGATAACAAGGTGAAAAAAAATGAACCAAACATTCCTTTATTTAAGAGTTACAAGGATGGAGGATCCATCACAGCACTAGTTAAGCGGATTAGTTAATAGGATAGTGTTACAAATGTGTTCCTTAATTTCTCCTCCAAATTAGAGCTCTGCAAATAATTGATATTTTGGTTCACTGGGCAAATGAAAAGTGGGAAAGAAAAGAAATTGATAACGAAAGAAAACATTTTGGCAAGAGTGAGCTCTTCAATTTGGGTACTGAAACACTGCTATGAAGGTCTGAGGAATGTGAGGACTAATTATAGTAGCATTGCATTAATGAGGGACTGGGGCATGTGACTGATAAGCAGAAGATAATGGTCTAATAGGCAGGATATGCATGGCCCTTTGAAGACTAACAAAAGCCTGCATGAGACATCTGTGGGACTGTGCAAAAGTCAGGCTCGCGGAGAAATGTTTGAAAACAGGGTTTAAAAGTGAGGAATATCCAATGAACGTGTGTTTCACAGGATCATAGAGTTGTTTTGGTTGGAAAAGACCTTTAAGATCATTGAGGCCAACCACTTACCTCACACTGTCAAGCACATCACCAAACCACATCACTCAGCACCATCTGATGAAGGGTGGCTGAGGGCCCTGGGAGTGTTTAGTCTGGAGAAAAGGAGGCTGAGGGGAGAGACGCGGTCACTCACTGCAGCTCCCTGACAAGAGGTTGTAGTGAAGTACAGTTTGATCTCCTCTCCCAAGTAATGAGTGACAGGACAAGAGGAAAGGCGTTCAAGTTGCCCCAGGGGAGGTTGAGATTGGAGCTGAGGCAAAACTGTTTCCCTGAGAGGGGTGTCAGCTCCTGTGCTAGGCTGCCCAAGGACCTGGGGGAGTGCCCAGCCCTGGAGGGATCCCAAAGCCATGGAGCTGAGGGCTGTGGGTTAGTGGTGCCTGTGGCACCGTGAGGGGAGAGCTGGAAATCCAGGAGCTTAAAGGGCTTTTCCAACCAAACAAATGTGTGATTCTCTGTTGCCACTTATGTGACAGAGAATACGAGGATTGGTGACTCTTTCCTCCTTTGCCTGTCTCGTCCAAGTTATGTCAGGAGGTTGGGGCATCCTTTTTTTCAGTGGTATCCAGCAACAGGACGAGGGGTGATGGGAGGAAGCTGGAACACAAAAAGTCCATTTAAACATAAGAAGAAACTGTTTGAGTGTTTCAGTGAGGAAGCCCTGGCCCAGGCTGCCCAGGGAGGGTGTGGAGGCTCCTTCCTTGGAGCTCTTCAAGACCCACCTGGACACGTTCCTGTGTGACCTGATCTAGGTGGGAGCTGCTTCTGCAAGGGAGTTGGACTGGATGATCTCTAAAGGTCCCTTCCAACCCCTACCATTCTGTGACTCTATGATTCTATGAACTCATGCATTTTGTCTGTGTCCTGCTCTGTGTATTTAGGAAATGCAACAGAAAAAAAGAGTCTGTCTTCTTGGTCCTCCTCGTTTCTGTTTCTGAGGCTGTTATTCTTATCCTTCCCTCATGTGAAGGAACCTCAAGATTTCTTGCAGGCCAGTGATGTCCACACTACTTTTCCCCTTCTTTTACTCTTTCAAAATACAGCCCTTTAGCCTCATCTTTCTCTTTGGAAGCAGGTAGAAATCACGTCAAGAAGAACAATAAATGCAATGAATGGCAAAATCTCCAACAAACACACACAATAACTTTTCAACATGGCCAAACAATGCCATGACCAGGAACTTTGTCATACTCAGATGTGACAACTTCCAAAGCAAGCTCAGAAAATGAAACAAGCTGTTGCTCTGCTTATTTTGTGGGCACGTGATGGATGCGTTTGAGGCCAAGAGCCCGTGATTGAAAGCAATACCTGTAAAACAAAGAGGCTGAAACAAAGGAAAACAAAGAGTTATAAATTGAGATGAAGGGCCATAGATCTCCAGAAAAGACAATTGATATCTGCTGTGGATGGAAGAAGGTAAGCAACACACATTCACCAAATCCTGGTTGTTCTGCAGATGTGCCAGTCTGGGTAAAGGATTGTGCTCTACAGAAATCAACATTTACATTGTAATTAGCAGATAAAGAACCTAAAGAGTCATCAGCAACATCATCCCATCTCTTTCAGCCACAGTAAGATATTCATGGTTCACAAAACCAATGTGAATTACATTCCCACGTGGCAGGCGGAGGATTTGTGAGATGACATTGCATTGCTTTACCTGATTTGAGACATCATCTGATTCTGAACCAGGGAGGATGAGGAAGGAAGAACTAATTGGACATAACAACAAATAATGATGAAATTTGAGATCACAGCACTACTAGAACATATCTGATGGGATGAGGAATAAAGAGCTCCACGTACTCAACAACCTGGTCCTTCCAGGAAAGCAAGTGTAAAAACCAGTACATGAATCAAGGAATGGGACACATGGAAATAATAACTCTCCTTTTCAGAACAGAAGTATCTTCAAGGGACTGGCAAGAGGAAGATGGGTAGGATTAAAATGGGATTAATCAGAGGCAAAGGCCAAATTTTCCCTCCAGTAGGAGAAAACCAGCCAAATATTTGCAGCATTTTTGCCTATGGCAGAGCTGTGGAGAGCTTGACCAGCTGTTGAGAGAGGAGCAGAAATCTGTGAAACTCTGTCTATTGTCAGAAAGTGCAATTTCCCAATAGCATCTCCTCCTCCAGCTCCTTCCTGGAGCTCATGTAGTTTGCTATTCCAGATGCCTTTCTGAATCCCCTTTTCCCATGATGTGAGAAAACCTATCTCATCTCAACTCCTTGAGAAGAAGACATAATGAGGTTTTTTTTTGTGTGAAGCACCTAGTTGTCACTAATGGACCATTTTTCAGGCTATTCATTATCATAGAATCATAGAGGTAGGGTTGGAAGGGACCATTAGAGCTCATCCAGTCCAACCCTCAAGCAGATCCCACCTAGATCAGGTCACACGGGAACGTGTCCAGGTGGGTCTTGAAGATCTCCAAGGAAGGAGCCTCCACACCCTCCCTGGGCAGCCTGGGCCAGGGCTCCCTCACTGAAACAGTGAAAGAATTTTTTCTTATGTTTAAATGGAACTGTTTGTGTTGCAGCTTCATCCCATCACCCCTTGTCCTGTTGCTAGATACCATGGAAAAAAGTGCTGCCCCAACCTCCTGACACCCACCAGTGAGATATTTGTAACTAGGAATGAGATCCTCCCTCAGTCTCTTCTTCTCCAGACTGAACAGCCCCAGGTCCCACAGCCTTTCCTCACAAGGAAGATGCTCCAGTCCCCTGATCATCTTGGTGACCCTTTGCTGGACTCTATCTAGCAGTTCCCTGTCCCTCTTCAGCTGAGGAGCCCAGAACTGGACACAGGACTCCAGATGATGCCTCACCAGTTCAGAGGGGCAGCACAAGCTCCCTGGCCCTGCTGCCCACACTCTCCTCAATGCCCCCAGGCTGCCATTGGCTTCTTGCCCATGAGGCCACGTTGCTACTCATGTTCAGTTTATTATCAAGCAGCACTGCCAGGTCTGTCTCTGCAGAGCTGCTCTCCAGCAGGTCAATCCCCAGCCTGTGCTGGTGCAGGGGGTTGTATTCCTTGGGAACATTTTGATAACTGGAATGCTTTTTTTAGTCTATTTAGAATTTGATGTATGACCCTGAGGCAACTGCAACAAAAACTTGCAAAGACTACTGTGAGTTTACCACGTCCTTCCCTTTTGTGTGTTTGTGTGTGCACCCTGAGACCTCCAGGAAAAAACATTATTGACAAATCCTACATTGAGAGACTAAACATTCAAGACTGGGTTACTGGAAATGCCTGCAAGATAAGGTGGCAGAAAGAAGTCTTTATGCAATAATTGGGTTTAAACATGACAATACTTTACGTATCTCAGAGTGATGTTACAGATAAACTTAAGAACAGACGCTCAAGGGAGGATCAAGTTTGCTGTCCCCTGCAGTGAACAGTAGCAGATGCTTTGAGAAGAGTGAAAAAGCTACTCCCAGCCTCCAGCAATCTGCCCTCTATGTACTTTCCAAGCCAGAGATGATGCCTCTCTGTTTGAAAGCCTTTGATGAAGTTTTTATTTCATGACATTATGGATTTAGTGGAGAAATAACTGAGCCTACATATGCAGGCTGTCAGATGAAAGCAGTCATTCTCCAGCCATGACTCTTGGGCAAAACATTGCCCATAAAACTTGTGAGCGCTAGGTAGCCTGTAAAAAGAAGAAATACAGATGTTTAGACCCATAAGAACAGGCTGCCCAGGGAGGGTGTGGAGGCTCTTTCCTTGGAGCTCTTCAAGACCCAGCTGGACACATTCCTGTGTGACCTGATCTGGGTGGGAGCTGCTTCTGCAGGGGGGTTGGACTGTATGAGTTTTAAAGTTCCTTTCAACAACTACCATTCTATAATTCTATGATAAGGAAAAGTGATGAGAGTTTGTCATCAGTGTTACCATCTGAAGAAAAGGGGTCCATGGGTTCAGGAAGGATGAATCCACACAAACAGGTGATTTCAGTCGCTCTGTTGAATCTCAAAACCTATTAAAGTGGCAACCATTTCTTTGAGAGTTAATTAAAAAGGTCTCTAGCAATCCCCTTTACCACCCCAGATTGGAAAGAGTACAAAGATAAACGAGTTACTTTGCTGAGGTGAGACTCAAAGCTATTTGAAACTTGCTGTTTTGCTGATTAAACCCCAGTGATTTCAAATTCCTGGGTTTGAGCAAACCTGTACCAGTTGTTTGAGCTCTCTCAGCACATAACCTCTCTAATTGACTGCACGGTGCCACACTAATGTTCTGTTTCTATCCAGTTATTTATATTCTTTTAATAAAAAAAGAAAAAAGCAAGAGAAAAAAAGAGAGACACTGAGCTTCAACAACCCAGTAACCTGCTGAAACATGCCAGATGCTTTGGATTGTTCACACTCTGATCTTTGCCTTGACATGGATTGGACCCAACGTTGTTAATTCACAACAAGAACAATTTGTTTATTAGGGACGTGCAGGGAGTTGTAATAAGAAGTCAACTGACAGTGGCTGAGGAATTGCACAGCCCTGTGGATGATCTGCTCTCATAGCCCGTGGAGATGGTTCACTGTGGACAAATAAACCCTTGGTCAAGACTGAGAGGTCCTTGGATATAAATGTGATGACTACTGATTTCCAGGTCTCCATTGAAAGGCTACAAGCTGGGGCAGAGGGGCTGGAAAGCTGCCAGAAGGGAAAGGACTTGGAGGTGTGTTAATTAACAGCAGCTGAACATGAGCCAGAAGTGTGCTCAGGTGGCCAAAAAGGTTGATGGCATCCTGGCTTGGGTCAGAAATTGTATGACCAGCAGTTTGTATCATCAGGGTGGTTTTACTCTAGGCATACAAAAAAAACCCACCTCATCAAAAGACTCTGCTTATCTCATCCAGGCCACTAAATAGTTGGTTTACCAAAGGGAAGTCATGTTTGACTAACCTGAGAGCCTTTTATGAAGCTGTAACCAGGTGATAGATGGTGGTAGTGCAGTGGATGTGGTTTGTCTGGATTCCAGTAAAGCATTTGACACCATCTCCCACAGCATCTTAGCAGCAAAGCTGAGACAGTATGGGCTACATAATCAGGCAGTGAGGTGGATTGTGAACTGGTTGAAGGGAAGAAGGCAGAGAGTGGTGATCAATGGGGCAGGGTCTAGTTGGAGGCCTGTGTCTAGTGGAGTCCCTCAGGGGTCAGTGCTGGGACTGGTGCTGTTCAATCTATTCATTAGTGACCTTGCTGAGGGAGCAGAGGCACTGGCAGCAAGTTTGCTGATGATACTGAGATGGGGGCGGTGGCTGACACCCCAGAGACTGTACTGCCATTCAACCAGAGCTGGACAGGCTGGAGGGGTGGGCAGAGAGAAACTCAACATGAGCAAGTGTGGAGCCTGGCATCTGGGAAAGAACAACCCCATATACCAGCACAAGCTGGGGAATGAGCTGTTAGAGAGCAGTGTAGGGGAAAAGGATCTATGGGTGCTGATGGGCGGCAGGATGAACATGAGACAGCAATGTGCCCTCATGACCAATAAGGCCAATGGCATCCTGGGGTGGGTTAGAAGGACTGTGGGCAGTAGGTAGAGAGAGGTTCTGCTCCCCCTCTCCTCTGACTTTGTGAGACCACATCTGGAATTTTGTGTCCTGTTCTGGCCTCCTCAGTTCCAGAAGGACAGGGAGCTGCTGAAGAGAGTTCAGTTCAGGGACACCAAGATGATGGAGTGGAGCATCTCCCTTGTGATGAAAGGCTGAGGGAGCTGGAGCTCTGCAGCTTGGAGAAGAGGAGACTGAAGGGTGAGTTCATTCATGTTACAAATCCATCAAGGGTGGGTGTGAGGAGGCTGGAGCCAGGCTGTGCTCAGGGATGGCCAATGATAGGACAAGGGGCAACAGGGACAAGCTGCAACAGAAGAGGTTCCAATGCAACACAAGGAAGAATTTGTTCCCTATTGAGGTGAGGGAGCACTGGCAGGGGCTGCCCAGATGGGCTGTGGAGGCTCCTTCTCTGGAGACATCCCAACCCAGCTGGATGAGTCCCTGTGTGCCCTACTCTAGGTGCTGCTGCACTGGCAGGGAGTTTGCACTAGATGAGCTTTTCAGGTCCCTTTCAGCCTTTGAGATTCTGTGATTCTGTAATACTGGAGGAGTTTCAACCATTTTGATAAGAGCTCAGCAGTCTACCAGGAAATATTGATTACAGTAAACTATGTGTCCTGACAAGCTCGTTCAGTGCCAAGTCAATCATGAATGAGTTTATGAAGCTGTCTGCTCCACTTAGGCTACCCAAAACAATCCTGCAGGGTTTCTCTGAAGGAAATGAAAGAGCAGTCCTGCTGTAATAACTAATGCATCTTTTTGACAGAGAAGAAAGAAAATGCAGCTCTGGATTTACCACGTGAATTCTACTGGCACCAAGGAGTGAAGGTGAAGCTGCCTAGAAGAACCCAGCTAGGGAGAGTCACCTAACCCAATCCATCTATGCACTAGGAAAAAAACCTGTCCTCCTTGTGAACACGAGATCCAAACCTCTCCTGTCTCAGTTGGTATGGGATATTGGTAGCTCATAAGACTAAACTCTAACATTTGTGGGAGTATCTGAGAGCTTCAGGTGCCACTGAGACCGGTGGTTCTCTCTGCCATGAGGCTTCATGCCCTGATGTCCTGTAGACAAACAGTATCATAAGGGTACAGCAACTGGACTCATCACTTGCCCATGAGGAAATTAGGTGTCCAGGTCTTGAATTGTATGGTTATTGTCAGTCTCTTTGGGGCAAAGATAATCAGGAACAGGACTAATCCATTCCAGCTAAATGTAATCTCATTAGCAAAGCTGTCTCTCTCAACAACAGAAAACCAAACCCAAAGGAAAGCAAAAGAACACCACCTGGGATTTATAATGGGGGCAGCTGTTTGCTTTCTTCAGTGTAACTGAGGTCTTTAATTCTCCTTCTCTCACTCACCTCCTTTCACCTTTATTTTCTTTTACTATCCCACAGCAGGGGCAGGTAAATGGTCTCACTCTCGCTCTGACTCATTTAAGAGAAAGGTACAAAAATCCTTGTAGGTATTTCCATTGACCATAAAACTGCAAATGCCCAAAGGCTGAAAACAACTGGGTGGAGTGGAAATCTTATAATTTAATCAGAATAAATGGAACTGATAGTCTTTATATTCCCTACTAGTGATAATCACCTGGGAAGAAAGATCTCAGCAACACCCCCAAAGAAATCTGCATGGTGGCCAGGTTTTGTGGCTGCTCCTTTGCCTCAATGATTTTCCTACCTCAAGAAAGTGTGGTAAGAAGGAGATTCAGACATTAATTCCCAATTGATATTTGAGTGATTATCCTTTTGCTTACCATCCTAGAACAACCTCTGGAGTTCTTATTGCATTTAGATAAGAAAGTGGCCTTTCAGAACTGGTATTTTCCAAGTGCCACCCTTCTTAGAACAGATACATTCAAGTCTGAAAGCAGATGTGCACATGATGAGTAAGTTTTGACATCTCTTTTCTGAGAAATTTAGGTGTTGACTGTCATGATTGTGAGGTAAGATCAGCATCATATCTCAATAAACAGTTGTTATATCTCTTCCTTTCTATAAGACGAACACAACCCTCACTTCTCTTTGACTAACATCAGAGTATTTCTTCTCCTCACATTATGCAAACCATAGTCCTCATTTTAAACTGCTTCTGTGTGATGTCATCACCTGCTTGAACACCTCTCCTGTCACCTTTGGCAAGCTTTTCGCTGTGTTTTTTCTCCCTCTGCCTTTGGATCAGAGTGAGTCATTTGCATTTTCATGATGAGCAGTTTCTTACAGCCTATGAATCTTTACAGGGTGCAATAATTGGATTTAATGATCTTCGGGGTGTTTCCAACCTAAATGATCCTATCATTAATCACCCGGCTTTCTGCATCATCCTTTCTCTCACTTCTCTCCTTCCCAGCCAAACCATTCCATTCTGCCTACCCTTGAAAGCACAAAAAAAGAGAAGATAATAAGATTTGTAGTGTACCTATCAAGGGTGATAAGGTTTGCTTTATGGCTTCTGGACTTACCAAATGGTCTCCAAGTTGCAATCAAGTCCTTTAAATTCACATGATGGCTTGAAGAAACTGAGGGAAGTGCTGGAAATATTTCAACTGACAAAGGAAACAAATGACAAATGGGCTTTTTGCTCTTGTTTTCTTGCAGAGCAATTATGAGAGGTATCTACAGTGCTGGCTTTAAGCATGATAACAGTGTGACAATTCATACACATGACTGAACTTGCAAATGCAATCGAAGGGAGCCTCACCTCAGTGATTTTGTCTCTTCCATCACCTCGCTCTGCCAACCAAGCAGCAAGAGCTCATCTGGCTTTTGTTTGGTAAATATTAAACTCAATTGCTCAGGTTTCTTTTTATTTTCCTTATCAAAGATATTACAAACCCACCAGACAGGACTGGGAAGCCTCAGCCTGCCTGTGCTGTCTTCAGCTACTGTTTCTGTATTAGATGTGCATCCCTCACTGTGAGCAGCAATATGCTTCCCTCAGCTAGCTGCCATTCAGGTGTTCCTGATGTGTACAGCATGTGCAAAGCAGCATGGTCTGACACAGGGGTCAACAACTTTCCCTGAGTGATGTGCTTGGCTGTTTTTCTTCCATCAATTAGTGATGAGATTGAGATGAGGTGAGATGATGAGACGAGATGGAAAAAAAAAATGCAGCAGATGCAAAATGATAAAGATATGGCTGGTCTGCTGGTACTTTTCTGTGTAACACTGGCTTCTGTTGAGTTTGAAGGTCCACAGGACATGCTGCAGATATATGTTCAGGTGCTGTGGCTGCCAGTCCAACATTACTTGTGCTGTAGGTGATACCTATGAAGCTCTCTAGGGAGATGTCACTCTTCCTCAGGCAGACAAGTGTACTTAAAGATATGGTCTAGGCAGCTAGCTCTGGGATGTAGGCTTTCCCTTTAGGAATGCATGATCTTCAGCAAGTCCCACCATCCTCCTTGTCTAACAAAAACTGCAGGTAAGGGATTACAGTGACAAGAGATTGGTTTCACTGTTCCTCTACAACAATCCATGCTGTTTCCTTCCCTGATGGAATTAATCTCACACAAAGACCTCAGGTCTGACTCAGCATGGCAAATCTTACCATGGTTTAAGAGTGATCATGCTTTCTGGATTGATTTTCCCCATGGAGGAGAGCTGGGTGCACTCACTAAGTTCCTTTGTGATGGAATTGTGCAGAAATTCTGTCACTGAAGGTCCAATGGTCATAGTGGAGCCAATGGATATAGAAGTGGTAGAAAACCCACCATACAAATAAGGACCTCACCAGCACATTGAGATGCAAAAATACAAGTTTCCTTCATCCAGGTCATTTCTGCTATTTGAAAGTTGGAAAAGACTGTCTTTTCATTTCCTAAAGCCAGTCACACAAAGGCAGGGCCACAGAAGACAATCTCACTGAGCAGAAACTGGAGCTTATCAGGGAAGGATAAATGAAACCACACACCAAGAACAAATTGACAAAGAAACAAACAGAAAGGGAAGTTCAGGGCAATTTTTCTGCTGAGAATCTTTGTAAGCAGTGCATTTTTCCACATTTCTCTGGCTAGATTTGAGCAGCAGAGACTGAAAGGGGAATGTAAGTTGATTTTGTAGAAGCATTAACATAGTGAATCAATTATTGAGGAATCTCTTATAATAGTAGTGAGTGCTTTTCCCATCCTTAGATTTCCAGAGTTCTCAGTGCATGTCAGAAAAAAAAAACAACCCTGCAGTTTGAGAAGCTCATAATGGGATTTTAAACTGTGGTGCCCTGGATCTATCACTTGCTCTTGCAGTTCACATCCCAGTTGCATATCTCCATCAAATCCTTGAATAACTTTGGCTAATAAGAGAATATTCTTCTGTTATACTCAGTGATTCACTTTTTTTACCCCTGAAATGAGCATCAGGGAAACACATTTCTTCTTGTTCTTCACTGTTTTTAATCACACTTCAAAGTCTGATCAGGTAGAGCCAGCCTATTACCTTTCCCTAGATCCAGAGTAATTGCATCTTACACTTCTGCCTGTGTTTAACAGCATATCACAGATGAACTTGGAAACATAAACCAGAATGCCCTTCTACTAAACCACTTCTTCTTCAGTTGCTGGGTAGGAGGATTCAAGATGCTAAACTGGCAAACAGATCCAAGACAGATCTTGATCATAAAACACAGAAATCTGTGAATAATTTCTTTTAGCTTACACTATCTACACCACACACACACAAATAAGGCTGATGATGTCTGCCATCTGCAGAAGATCCATGTAAGCTCCAAGAGCTTATGTCTTCAGCAATAAGGTGATGGATCATCACTTCTACTTAACACATTCCTTACCCAAGAAGATCATAAAGCTATTTGTCTCTTTTTTTTTTTTTGTCCCAGGAAATTATCTTTTTAGCCTTAAATTCTGACAGAGTTGATTGCCTTTCATATAGTTCTTGATATTTACTTGATCAGCTTCTGTATAAGTCAGTATTCTTCACAGCAGTTTTCTTGGCAGAGTCTGTCACTCTGCACTAGAATCATAGAATCATAGAATGATAGGGTTGGAAGGGACTTTTAGAGCTCATCCAGTCCAACCCTCATGCAGAAGCAGCTCCCACCTAGATTAGATCACACAGGAACGTGTCCAGGTGAGACTTGAAGACCCTCAAGGAAGGAGCCTCCACACCCTCCCTGGGCAGCCTGGGCCAGGGATCCCTCACTCAAACACTCAAACAGTTTCTCCTTAAGTTTAAATGGAACTTTTTGTGTTCCAGCTTCAACCCATCACCCCTTGTCCTGTTGCTGGGTACAACAGAAAAAAAAGGAATGTCTCAACCTCTTGACACCCACCAGTGAGATATTTGTAACTATGAATGAGCTCCCCCCTCAGTCTCCTCCAGACTAAACAGCCCCAGGTCCCACAGCCTTTCCTCACAAGGAAGATGCTCCAGTCCCCTCAGCATCNAGGTCAATCCCCAGCCTGTGCTGGTGCAGGGGGTTGTTCCTTCCCAGATGCAGGACTCTGCCCTTGTCCTTGTTGAACCTCAGCAGGTTCCTCTGTGCCCAACTCTCCAGCCGGTTGAGATCCTACTGACTGGCAGCTCAGGCTCTGGGGAATCAGCCAGTGCTCCCAGTTTGATGCCAGCAGGGAACTTGCTGAGAATCCCTCTGTCTCCTTATCCAGGTGGTTGATGAAGATGTTGAACCAGACTGGCCCCAGAACCCATCCCTGAGGATCCTCTTTCTCCCCTCTTTACTTTAAAGACAGAAGATTCATGGCAATTCTCTGTTTAGCACTATTTATTCTCCAATGAAGCACATGTTCTAAGACAAAGCTTACTGCACGGATGTTGACAAGTAGATGATTCTCAGAGTCTATCCTGTACATGACTGAACACAATTTGCACTCATCATGCAATGGTGTCTGTCTGTTCTCACTGATATTGAAATCTCTCTTTCTAGTAGAAACAGCACCTCTACATCAATTCTAACACCTCTAATCCTTTTTAAACTCGTTGAGATTGAGACTCAAACAGATCTTGAAGGGGCAGCAGCCTCGTGGAGAAGTGCTTTGACACACTGTTCTCAGTGTTACCTACGTCACATCAAGAAAAATCAGACAGAAAACCAGTACCATAGTGAGACTGAGAAAGCAGGACCTGGAGATGGCTGAAACACCTCAGTGTTTGGACTTCAAAGTCTGTTAAAAGGGATCTTTGGCACGCTCCTAGGCATCACCACCTTCACATCACTACAGATAATCTTTTCGGGAACAGAAATGTGCACAGGTGAACAGGACATCTTCTGCAGAGACATCAGCCAAACCTCTGCAAATGTCTACTGGCAGAAACATTCCACTTGCACCTATTGCTTGTTTCAGTTTCAGATCTGAAGTAAATGAAAGCAAGTATTGAGTATGACATTGGCTTGGACACTTCAGAAGTGTCCCCTCCTTCACTTTGAGGGTCCTTATGCAGATCCTGATGAAATCAGTGAAGGTCTTTTCATCCAATTAGCTACACTTTGTGGTAGGCTCAGAGGTCTTTGTTACAAGACAGGTCAGCACTTGGCAGTGGTGTTAATACACCTGGGCTAGCAGCCAAGGATTCCTGTTTTTGCTGATGTTGTATTGAAAGCTTTTCCCTGCTGTAGTCGGTGTATTGCTTGCCTCAGTGATTTTTCTAAGCCCCAGTGCATGGACTCACCATCTGTAACGATGTACAGATACTTCCCTACATCACTATCTGAAATTTAAAGGTTTACCTATGCCAGGGCTTTCACTGAATACATGGATAATATGAAAATCCTTGTGCTTTTTAATGTGGTAGAAGTTCTGCCAACAGGTCTGTGAGCTTTTCACAGTGCCTGTGTATGTTCAGATGGGGATGAGTGCCTGTGCAGCTATTAGGAGATGCTGGCATTCTCTGTCAGCTTTTGAACAGAGCTGTACAATCAGCATCTGCCTGTTTATTTTCCCTCTGTCCAGAAAGCTGAGGCTGGAGTCCTAGGTGATTGCAATTCATGTCAAAATCTGTTTAGGCCTCAGGCACACTTGATTCCCTCTTCTTGATTGTTTCTCTTGACCAGGTGGTGTCTTCCAGGTGGCAAATCACATCCAAATCACCAAGTTCATTAGCCTTGCTCAGCTTTGATATGAAGATAGGCTCTGGGGGAGGTAGTATTCAGAGCCTTTCAGCATTTAAAAAGGGCTTGTAAGAAAGATGGAGACAAACTTTTCATCAGGGCCTGTCGCAATAGGACAAAGGGCAATGGTTTTAAACTAAAAGAGGGTAAATTTAGATGAGATACAAGGGGAGGGGTGGTGGATATAAGCTGGATATAAGCTGAGGGTGGTGAAACACTGAATAAAGTTGCCCAGAGAGATGGTAGATGGCCATCCCTGGAAACTTTCAAAGCCAGGTTGAACAGGACTGTGAGCTGAGATGTCCCAGCTTCTAATAGGGGAGGTTTGACCAGGTGGCCTTTACAGATCTCTTCCAACCCAAAGGATTTTCTCAGTCTATGATTTTGTGTTCTTGGGACACATAAAACAACTTTCCTCCCGTTATATTTTGTGTTGGTTTTTACAGTGATTCAAAAACACATTTGCTGTTCTTAAAACTCTGGATGAATTTTGTCTCTGAGAAAACCCTCAGTGATTTTGGGATTCACACTGCTAAAACTTCTTGAACCCAGCCTAGTTTCACCCATTTCTACAACAGGGTAGAAACAGAGAAAACAACTGACTGGCAGAAGGATCTTTGGTTGGAGTTGGCAGCAATGACTTGGATGAGATGGGTTATTTGCTGGCATGTCCTCCCATGTACCTGAGCAGTCATTGCCTTTGACTCACCTTGGACTTGTGCAATTGAAGCACTTGTATATATTAGTAACAAAACTATGAAGCTATTCCTTCTCTCTCTTTTTTTTCTTGAGTTCTAATAAATGACCTTAATAGAAAACTGCCAGCAAAAGCACAAAAATATCAGTTTAATTGAATTAAGTCTAAATAATATGATCTTGAAGTTTTAACACACTCTTATCTACTGACATTGTCTTGCAGCTAGAAGAAAAAAGAACCAAGTCCTTGTTCTTCTCTTTTGCAGAGCAGGCAAATCTCTAATATACAGCACAAGGAATCTGAAAGGCAAAGGCTTCATATCATCTTGTATCTGATATTAGGAAGTGAACATCAAAGCTGTTGCTGCTGAAGTGTGGAAAGCCTCATATTACAGGGAGTTTGGTGTCCAGTGGGGTACTGAACAGAGCACATGTTCTTTATTCCAGGTATGACAGTGGCAAATAGAGTACTAACATCCCATGGGTGCATATTGCTGGTGTCAGCACAGCATGTCTGATGTATTTAGGGTTATTTTCCTTTATGCTGGAGGGAGAAATAGTTGGAAGGTGATTAGAGTTTTTTTTGAAGGGTATGGGAAGCAGAGAATAAGATAAGAAGACTTACTCTGCTATGTATCCCCTTGAATATTGTAGCAAGGCTGAGTGCTGGGTCCTGCACTTAGGTCACACCAACCCCAGGCATCACTCCAGGTTTGGGCAGAGAGGCTGAAAAGATGCTGTAAAGAGGGAAAGAGGCTGGAGGGGTTGGTCATTGGTCACTTAACAGGAGCCAGCAGAGTGCCCAGAGGGGCAAGAAGGCCAGTGGCAGCCTGGCTGGGCTCAGCAGTGGGGTGGCAGCAGCCCCAGGGCAGAGATTGTGCCCCTGTGCTGGGCCCTGGGGAGGCTGCAGCTCCAGGGCTGTGCTCAGTGCTGGGCCCCTCACTCACTGCCACAGGGACACTGAGGGGCTGCAACTCCAGGGCCAGAGCTGGGGAAGAGAATTGGAAGGAAAGGTGAAAGTGTGAAAATCCTGGAGCCGAGGTAAAGACATTTAATAGGTAAAGCAAAAGTTTCACATGCAACCAGAGCAAAACAATCCANTGGGGTACTGAACAGAGCACATGTTCTTTATTCCAGGTATGACAGTGGCAAATAGAGTACTAACATCCCATGGGTGCATATTGCTGGTGTCAGCACAGCATGTCTGATGTATTTAGGGTTATTTTCATTTATGCTGGAGGGAGAAATAGTTGGAAGGTGATTTGAGGTTTTTTTGAAGGGTATGGGAAGCAGAGAATAAGATAAGAAGACTTACTCTGCTATGTATCCCCTTGAATATTGTAGCAAGGCTGAGTGCTGGGTCCTGCACTTAGGTCACACCAACCCCAGGCATCGCTCCAGGTTTGGGCAGAGAGGCTGAAAAGATGCTGTAAAGAGGGAAAGAGGCTGGAGGGGTTGGTCATTGGTCACTTAACAGGAGCCAGCAGAGTGCCCAGAGGGGCAAGAAGGCCAGTGGCAGCCTGGCTGGGCTCAGCAGTGGGGTGGCAGCAGCCCCAGGGCAGAGATTGTGCCCCTGTGCTGGGCCCTGGGGAGGCTGCAGCTCCAGGGCTGTGCTCAGTGCTGGGCCCCTCACTCACTGCCACAGGGACACTGAGGGGCTGCAGCTCCAGGGCCAGAGCTGGGGAAGAGAATTGGAAGGAAAGGTGAAAGTGTGAAAATCCTGGAGCCGAGATAAAGACATTTAATAGGTAAAGCAAAAGTTTCACATGCAACCAGAGCAAAACATTCCATTCATTCATCACTTCCCATCAGCAGGCAGATGTTTAGCCATTTGCAGTATTGCAAGGCTCCATCCTGCATAACAATTACTTGAGGAGATAAACAACATCACTTTGAATATCTTCCCTTCCTTCTTCCCCTAGCTTTTATTGCCAAGCACAATGTCATAAGGCCTGGGATACCTCTTTGGTCAGTTGGAGTTTGCTGTCTCCAATGCCTTAATGACAAAAATTAACTCTATCCATTCCAAAACCAGCACAGCTGTAAATCTAAAGACCCTCTTTAAGGGGCTTTTTGCTGACAAGATGACAGTTTGGGTTCAAAACATCCTTCCAGGCTGTTTGAACACTCAGGAATTATTCCTGTTGCAGGTTAATAAATGCAAAAGGTACAACAGGCTCAGGTGTGGAACTGAAAATGGTTGGAGGATGGAAGAAAACAGAGTATGTGTCATCTCTGCCTCAGTTCTTACTCTTTCCCAGATTGCTGGGGCTGCTTGTACTTGGTCTGAACCAGTTCCTCTGCCCTGATGTTCTCACACTGACAGAAATGTGCCTGTGTGAATACTGTTGCCCTGATGACATAGTTGAAACTTTTCCCTTCTTTGGTGGCTATTTCAGTAGCAATTTGTGGTGTGTTGACCCTGGCTGGATGTCAGGTGCCCAGCAAAGCCGTTCTATCACTCCTCAGCTGGACAGGGGAGAGAAAATACAATGAAAGGCTCAAGGGTTGAGTTAAGGACAGGGAAATCCCTCCTGTAGCCTCCTACTAACAAACCTTTGCCATGCAAACCCACCACACAGCTGCTGGGAGCTTCTATTTGCTAAAGCTCCTATTGCCCCATGCCATTGCTTCGAAGATGAGGAAGCTGGGAAATCAGGCAATAGAAGTTAACACAAAAGGGTTATTACAGTCCTTAGAAGGACTTGGGGAAATCATTATGCAAACAGATGGTGCTCTGAAGAAGAGTTAAAAATACCTCAAATTGGTTTGTCTCAGTGGTGAAAAGAACTGATATTAAAGGAAGAGAAAGAGGTAATGACACGAGAGAGAGAGATGAACCAGCTTTTAACAGTTCCTCCTGGAGCTGCAGCATTCACACTCCTCCTTTCTGCTTTTTGCTCTGCTTTCTTTTTCATTTAAGGTCTCAGACTCCACTGACAACGGGAAAACAGCTGAAGTTTTATTAGACAAGGGGGATCTCTGCTATCAGAATAGGGTTTGCTGTCTTCCCATTTGTAATTTCAGCCCTTGGGTTTTGCATGGATTTCACCCTCTGTGCTTTTCTACAATCATCAGCTTTCCTTACTTGCTTGTTTTCATGTGCAGGGCTTGAGTAGTCATCCGTAACAGCCTGTGATAATCCTCAGCTATCAGGCTAAAACCATTTGCAACAGCTCACGGGTCTGATGTCAAATTGCAAAGGGTAATCCCTGGTTTCAACTGTACTCCTGGACTCCTTCATCTCCCACTTCCATTTTCACTGGATGAAAAGTGGATGTAGAAGGACAGAGCTTTCCTTTTTTTTCACCCATTGAGGGTGTAGTGAGGATGGGGCACGCAACAGGGAAATGATCTGGCCAGAGACATTCCCCTCATTGATCTTCTAGTGGTATAGGAGCAGAAGGGGAAAAAAAAGTAAAAGCATCTGTTCCCACTCAAGTTATAACAGGATTAATCTCACAGAAATGTATTTGACCTATTCCCTGGGCAGTGCTGTCTTACCTGCACAAACTGGAGGAGGAATGAAGGTCAAAGTCAAAACTCCTATTAATTAAAAGAAACCTCAAGGCACAGACATTAGATCCCAATCTGCAACACAGGAGCTGGCTCAGTCAGGCATAATCCTTTAACCTCCTAGAATTCTCCACTCCCCTGGATGCTGGTGAGGAACTCATTTGCTTTCCATGTAGCCTTCATTTTATTTCTCTTCCTTTCCACTCTATCTGAGCCCACCTCCTTCACCCACCTCCTAAGACTTCCAGCTCGAGAGGAAGAGATTAAAGTGCACCTTCCACATCCATACATGCACATCTTTCCCATCACCAGGCATCACAGGCAATTACATTCATGGGCAAACAGTGTCCACCTTTAATCAGTTCCCACCAAATTAATTTCTACAAGTGTTGTGTTATTACCAAGAAGGGAGATGAACAAAAGGGAACACAGACAGACAGAAAATCCCAGGGACACCAGTGCCTTGCACTGAGAGCCAAACATAATTAATTGGAGTGGTTTAATTCCTGCACCTTCTGCCTTGCTCCCATGTCAAAGCCCAGGTGCCTTTGCTGGCATGTTAATTAGTTCTGTGGTAGCAAGCGGAGATGCCACCATTGTTAAAAGGCATCAAATTGCTGCTGCCCTGGGCCAGCTGACAATTACCTTCCATATTTCATCAGATCTATCAGTAACACAGAGATCTAATGAGAATAAATGTCACAGGGGTCCAGGACTCGCTTGTTCCTTTGGGTTCATGTCATAACTCATTAGTCAAGACCTGATGTTATCTCTGTGACCTCAGGGGGACTTTACCATCGCTGACTTGCCGTTGATTTAACTTAGGAGTGTTTCCCAAAGCCATGTAGACTGGGTAGGAGTGGAGGGAGTGTGACCAATGTGTGTACCTAATACAATTGGCATGATTTCTAATTAGACTTCATGGTCTGTCCTAGCTGATGGATTCACTTCAATTCCTTCTGTCCTCAGCATAACCTCACGAGCTGGAGCAATATCGCTGTTGTAAGCAGCTGGGGAACCAGGCAGCAAGTTTTCAGTCTTTCAGCTCTTCAGAGGGTTTTTGATGCTGTTCCTATAAAGATTCTCTGACAAGGCAATTAACTGAAATGAATCTATATCCTGATACCTTCTGAAACACTAATCCATTGATCCTCCTTCACAATGGAGGAGCACAGACAACTGAAACAAAATATTATTTGAGATAAAGACCAACTGAATTTTTCTCTTCAATTCCAGAGGAATGAACACTGGCAAAAGGCAACAGCACCTGCTGGAATGTTAAACTCCATTTCCATAGCAGTGTGGGTTTAATTAGAAAAGCTGATCTGGCATGCCTGGTATGAAAAAGGAATCTTAACCACTTCTGGCCTTTATGGGCTAAAGGAAAATAAACTGAAAATCTGATTCTAGAAGGACTGGCTGATTCCCCAGAGGCTGAGCTCATCTGCCTCTAACCAAACATGGGCAGAGGAGGCTGCTTTTTAACCTCAGACCTTGGCAACTGCAGGCAAGACAAAAAGGTTTGTACCTTAAGTTTTCACATAAAGCTGAGGGATGCTCCACAGCCAGGCTGTGTGTAACTCAGGAGACACTAATTCATCACTGTGAGGTAATCTGAGATCCAGAAGTGGAAGGAATCATATAAGAAGCAGTGTATTTCCAATATGTTCAACATCTTCATCAAAGACCTGGGTGAGGGGACAGAGGGACCCTCAGCAAGTTCCCTGATGGTATCAAACTGGGAGCACTGGCTGACCATCTGGAGAGTTGGGCACAGAGAAACCTGCTGAGGTTCAACAAGGACAAGAGCAGAGTTCTGCAGCTGGCAAGGAACAACCCCCTGCACCAGCACAGGCTGGGGATTGACCTGCTGGAGAGAGACCTGGGAGTGCTGGGTGACAATAAACTGACCATGAGCAACAACGTGGGCTTGTGTGCCAATGGCAGCCTGGGGGCATTGAGGAGAGTGTGGGCAGCAGAGCCAGGGAGCTTGTGCTCTCCCTCTGCTCTGCCAGAGCTGCTGAGGCTCAATTGGAGTCCTGTGGCCAGTGCTGGGCTCCTTGCTTCAAGAGGGACAGGGAAGTGCTGCAGAGAGGCCAGTGCAGGGCTGCCAAGATGCTGAGGGGACTGGAGCATCTTCCTTGTGAGGAAAGGCTGTGGGACCTGGGGCTGTTTAGTCTGGAGGAGACTGAGGGAAGAGCTCATTCATAGTTACAAATATCTCACTGGTGCGTGTTAGGACCTTGGGGCAGCACTTTTTTTCTATGGCATCCAGCAACAGGACAAGGGGTGATGGAATGAAGCTGAAACACAAACAGTTCCATTGAAACATAAAGGAAAAGTGTTTGAGTGTTTGAGTGAGGGAGCCCTGGCCCTGGCTGCCCAGGGAGGGTGTGGAGGCTCCTTCCTTGGAGGCCTTAAAAACTTGTCTGGACACATTCCTGTGTGACCTGATCTAGATGGGAGCTGCTTGAGCAGAGGGGTTGGACTAAATGATCTCTAAAGGTCCCTTCCAACCCTGCCATTCTGTGATTCTATGATTATTCACACTGTTTCGCATCTCTGGTTTTCAGCAACCCACTGCCCATTCTTCAAATAGAAACCTAATTAAAAAGGAGCAACTGCTTTCTATTTTCAGAACAATGGTGGAGTAAAAGCTACAGGAATTTTAAGGCATCCTACACTGAGGTCCTACAGGCTTTTTCCTTTTTTGTGGTGAACTCTCCCATCAGGATGGAAATGAAAACTTTAAATTCATTTTGTTTTCACAAGGGGAAAAAGTCAGTCTGGTGACATTGAGGCTTTATGAACTATGCAGAAATTTACTAGCTGAAAGCAAAGCTGGGGTTATATTATATGTGTTCCAAGGATCGAGTATCCCCCTGGAAATGAGCAATTCAACCCTTTGAAAATCCAAGTAAGGGCAAGAGGTATCATATGGAAATCTAACACTGGAGTGAAAAAAAATACAGAACGTGCCAGTGCCATCTATTGGCATGAAAATATAAAGGTGAAAAAGAAGCTGAGCTCATCTGCCTCTAACCAAACATGGGCAGAGGAGGCTGCTTGTTTTAATCACCTCCAGTTAAGATATTTGTAAATATGCAGTTTTGTGTTTAGCCTTGTTAATGATGTTGTATTTTTGGGTAAATATGTTGACTTTAAAATTAATCACCGTTGTAATCAAGCTGCAGTGAGAGATGGGGATTGGAATGTAATGGGAATTAAGAGTCATTGCTGAGTGGAGAAATGCTGGCATACTGTCTAATGCTCTTAAGCAGGTTTGCAATGGCAGCACATGCTGTATCCAGACAAGCAAGCAGGTTTACGTTTCCCATGGGATAAAATGGAGAGGAACCTTAAGTTCCTAGGTCTTTCCTGTAAAATATTCCCTTTAGATCATCTCTAAAGGTCTCTTCTAACCCCCACTATTCTGTGATTCTATGATTCTGTGATTCTATGATTCCATGATTCTATGATTCTGTGATTCTTTGATTCCATGATTCTATGATTCTGTGATTCTGAGATTCTATGATTTTCTGATTCCACGATTCGGTGATTCCATGATTCTGCAATTCTATGATTCTAACTGTGTGTTGCAGAGCAAAAGTGTTTCAGCAGGCAGCAATGTGGCCATCCCACAGAGATAAAGCATGCCAGTCATTCGTTGTTTTGTTGGTTTTGTGGGGTTTGTGTTTCTCTCTGTTCTTTTTTCAGTAGACTTTTTTGTGTTTCTTCACATCGAATCGCTGCTGTGAGGGATCATTCCCAGAAGGAACACACATGGTCTTACAAGACTTTCTCCTACGTGTCACTCTCATACAGGTCTTCATTTTCTCACTTGTGCTGCCTTTATAATTCTCTCTTTGTCTTCTTCTCCCTTCTCTTTCTACAGGGAGATGTGTTGCACATAAGAAATTAGGGCAAAACTCATTAAACCCTGAAAAATTAGTTATTCTCTTCTGTCCCTTTGTTTATTCTGGTGGAGGAGATTAGCCTTCAAATGAAGGCATATAAAACAGCTTTCTCCCTCTGTCTCTCCCTTCAATATTAATGTTTCCCAAAGGAAAATGTCTTGCAAGTGAATCTCTTCTGTCTAAATATTTTAGGAGGAGGGGGAAAAGGTATTTATTCAGTTGTCTCCTTCATTTGGTCAAGTTCAGTACCTACTTAAAGAAAACCTTCCAATGAATCTCACAGAGATATTAAAATCTATGTATCAGCATCTTCCACTCATTCTCTTGGCTCCTGTGTTCCCAGGACTGAATGGTCTGTGCCTCTTTGTGCATTGATCTCTGCAAATCCAGGGGTAAGTATTGCCACTTTGCCAGTGAACAGAAACAGAGAAGTGAGGACATGCACACACAAAGCCACACTCTATCTTTTACCTCCTGCAAGCCAACGTTTTGCATCCAGCTAAAAAGGCTAAAGGTTTTCCTCTATGAGAGACACATCTCCTTCTCTTTTTTCAATCCTCTTAATCTTTTTATGCTGCTTTAGAAGAAATGATGCCAACAGATCACGCTCCAGAGCTGCAAATAGATAGCCTTAAAGACAAAGGGCTCATAACATGAGGAAGTGTTTGAGTTGTTGCCTAAGCAGAAAATGGAAATCAGACTCAATGAAGGAGCTGAATGTGTCAGCTAAAAGCAACCCTGGCAAAACAGAGGAGAGGCTTTCAAACAAATCAGAATATAGGATGCAATAGCTCCTCCTCCATGGGAAACACTGAGCAAGATGACTGTAACTGGCGAGAAACAGCCCCATGCAATTGTACAGTTTGGGAGTGACCTGCTGGGGAGCAGCTCCAGAGGAGGGACCTAGGAGTGCTGAGGGGCAGCAACTGCCCATGAGCAGCAATGTGGGCTCATGGCCAAGAAGCCAATGGCAGCCTGGGGGCATTGAGGAGAGTGTGGGCAGCAGGGCCAGGGAGCTTGTGCTGCCCCTCTGCTCTGCCAGAGCTGCTGAGGCCTCATCTGGAGTCCTATGGCCAATGCTGGGCTGCCCAGCTCAGGAGAGACAGGGAAGTGCTGCAGAGAGGCCAGTGCAGGGCTGCCAAGGTGATCAGGGGATGGAACATGTGTGTGAAGAGGCAAGGCAACCCTGACAAGTACCTAAAGGGTAGGTGTCAAGAGGCTGGGGTCACACTTTATTGTCCAGTGACAAAAGGGATGATGGACATAAGTTGCAATAGAAAAAGTTCCATTAGAACATGAGGGGAAACTCCTTTGGTGCTAAGGTGAGGGAGCCCTGGCCCAGGCTGGCCAGAGGGTGTGGAGGCTTCTTCTCCCGAGGCTTCCAAACCCACCTAGACATGTTCCTGTGTGACCTGATCTAGGTAGGACCTACTTTGGCAGGGACTGGGGCTGGATGAGTTCTAGAAGTCTCTTCCAAGCTCCATCATTCTGGGATTCTATGATTGTGCGATCTTTATTCCATCTACAGAACCAAAAAAAGTGACATCTGAGACCATCTCTCAGGACCACTCACTCACCTACTAAGCTCTTAAGGCCCTGGGACCACTGTTTGCATGACCCTGATACATTTCATGCCTGCACTTTGGAAACTCCAAATGAAGAAGTGCCATCGTTCCTGTGCAGCATTTCTTAACAAGTCACAGAGACATGATCTCAGTGAAAGCTGCACCTTCCTTCTCTCACCCTTTCACTGCCTGTCCCCACTCTCAGGTCCAATTTTGGCTTTGAATATGCTCAAGCCCACTTTGAATGAGTCAGAGCCAGCAAGTCTGAGTAGACTCTTCTGTCTGTCTTCCCAGTGAAACAGTCTTGCTTTTAACTCTAGCCAATACATAGACTCGAAGAACTAGTGAGATGTTTTGAGTTGAGGGACTCAAGCTGAGCCCTAAATAGACATTCAAACAAAGATATATCCTTCTACAGGGTACTTGTAGCAAGTAACCTTCTGTAATGTGCTAGGCAGACATAAGAACTTGTGATGGTGAGTTCTGGAGAGCAAGGTGAGAATGCATCCAGACTTACTGATGGTGGAAAGAGAAAGAAGAGTTATATGCCAGATACCTTCCAGGGAAGGATAAGAGTCAGAAGGATGTGGGTAATCAAAGTCTAAATGGAGATTAGAGGTAAATCAAGAAGATCCTGAGCTGTGTATTGAAGCACAGAATGCAAATAAGCATGGCTGGTATAAACCCCCCTGTTGTACTCACCTTTCTCATTGAGAGTTTCATGCAAGAGCTCCTGGCATGCAAGTGGAAGAAGAAAGAGCACATAAAATGAGTGTGATGAGAGGTTGGAAAGAGAGAAAATCAACACTGTTATCATGAATCTGGACCACGGCATGAAAGTCACCCCACCAAGCATTTCTTATGCATGGGCACCTTCTCCCCTGGAAGCTGAGTGGTGTAAAGAGAGAGTCACAGAAGTGAGGGAGGCTGTGAACAAGAAGGATTTCTTAAAGGTTTATAGTCCCTTTTCTGCAACTATTTCCCCAGAACAGATTACATAGCTGATGTGGTAAGAAAGCGGGCAGAAAGTGTTTAAATCAAAGACTCAAGACGCCTTGGAGCAAAACCACTGTGACATATGTAAATACATACTGTGGGAAGTGCCTTTAGCACAACTGGAGACCACCAAACTTTGTGTCTGAAGAGACACCCTCAGCTCTTTCCCACCTCTGCTGTTTATTATCTTGGGCTGTCATGTTCTCCACCACCATCTGCCCTCCAACTCTTTGCCTCTCACATTTGCACACCCCGCTTGCCATGGTCTCCATGCCTCATGAGCACCTTAAATGGGAATGATGTCTGAAGGCAGCTGGGATGCAGATTGCTGGTGTTTACACATTGATGCCCAAGTGACCTTTTGAAATGAGTGGACATGAATTTTCTACCTCATTTCCCATGGGAAAAACATTTACATCTCATTGAATGGGCTGAGCTTGTTGTTATCATGTTGCTGCTGTGGTTTACAAAACATTACTGGGAAATGAAATCATGATAATAACAAACCCCTAGCATTTGTCTGAATTGGAACCTGAGAGATTAGCTGTGGGAGCCTGGGGCACTAACATCAGAGTACAGCATGAGAGTAGTGCATGTGTCATTCACCTCCTACTCACGGGTACTCCTCTGCTATCTGCTCCATCTCAGGTTTGGGGTAATTTATTCAGACGCAGTTGGAAAATAAGATTAAACCTGCTAATAGTTGGTGAATATTCACTTTTAAACAAGGCAGTTGATAACTCACTGAGAAAAGGGGTTTACTGGTAAATAGCAGCCCTTAATTTATGGATGAGGGAGAGATTTATCATACATTTCTTGTTACAGAGATAGAAGTGGGAGAAAGGAAGGAAGAGTAACCTTTATGTTATCTTTCCAGCACCATAAAATTTCATATCCTCACAGCACTGAACATCATCAGCTTTTGCTGTCCTCTTCTTCACCCTGGCTTCTGTCAAATGTTAGAAGAGAGTGGGGAGATAACACTGAAATGGGGAAAAAGAAATGACAAATACAGCACGTTCAGTGACCCTCTGTCTGCTGCTCTTGACAAGATCTCTCAGATCAGACTGTGTTTGTCTGGTTGTATCAAGTGGTGAAAGGGAAGGAGTGGGAGTTTCTCTAGATGCCCTGAGAAAAGAAACGGTTTGCATTATGAGTTAAGAGTTTAATAAGTGAAACAGAGGGCTTGAAAGTAAAGATATCTTCTGATGAGGGGTCTATAAACACCACCAGTGCATGCTGAGTTATGTTTCCATTATCGTTTCGTTGTTTCTTTGCTCTGCACCCACCTGATAGCGACTTTGTGGTCACTTCTTTGAGGCAGGAGCATCTTTATGTTCTGCACTGCAAACACAGCATTGTGAAACCCTGGAGCTGCAGGGTGCTGCCATGTTATAGGCATCAAGTACCTGTTTATGAGCTAAGAATTGCTGTGTTTTGAGTATTTATCACTTAATAGTACTGTGAAACTTGAAGGATTTGGACATTTTGAGGCGATAGCACCATTCAGAGGAGAGAAAGCTGTGTTACAACACTAAAGCTGTTCCTGCAGCTAGGGCCTATTGCTTGACGTTGCTGTTTATTTTTTGCTTCTTCTGCTCCATGCAAAAATACATATCTTAGCAGAACCTAACACCAAGCAAGAAGAGAGAAAAAGAGGTCCTTAAAGCTGAGGCACTGAACACAACGTTCTGAGAAAGCAAGTTAATGACCTACAGAGTCATTCAGATGATTTGGCTTCAAAAAAGTGGGGTCCTGCTTCAGCAGGTCACATCTGCAGTAGGTGAATCATAAAGAGCACAGATTTCCCCTTATGTCAATGCATAAATTACTGTCATACAGGACTAAACCTCCTGCTTCATCCAGCTGCTGTGCTGCCCTGGGTAAGAAACATGAGATGGGCCACAGACAGATTGAGGGTGTAGAAGGGAATCCAAGATGCACAATGTGTCTCAGCTCAGGGAAGAGCTGTGAAGACACTCAGTGACTCTCCTCCCTAAAGAAGTTGGAGTGGGGAAAACTGAATGAGCTTAAGCTGCACTGAGTCTGGGTTTGTACCAGACATTCTGCTTAAATGATACAGACTCCTCCTGCACTCCAAAGACAGCAGAAACAACAGCACTGAAGAACAGTCTTTGGAGACTGTCCACATCATTGGAAACCTGAAATAAGATGAGGACCCATCCCAAGTATCACACCCAGTGAGTGACATCAGAGGCACAAGCAGAGCAATCAAAAAGAGTTATGAGCTTGCCTTCATCCTATCCGGAAAGAATGCTTCATCACTTGTTCACTTCCCACTGAAGGCAATGAAATGTAGGTACCTACTCAAAGTTAAAAATAAGATTAAATGAGTATGTGGCACTTTGTACCTCTCCAGAGGAAATAAGTGGGGCAATCACCATCCCTGTTAGCAAATGTAGCCATGCATCTTACATGAGCTGAATGGCTCTGGCTTTTTCTTTCCACCTTTGCAAGCTATTGTTGAAGCATCTAAATAGGGCACAGGAGAATCTAAATAGGGCACAGGAAAAGTCTGAGCTAGGGAAGAGTTGGTGTAAGTGGTCCCATGTTAGTTTCTTGCTCTAACTACGGAGCTATAGCCAAAACCTCTGGAAGCTTAAAGGGCATCTGCAGCCTTCTGACCAAGAAAGTCAGGGTGAGGAGGCAATTCTGCCTGCAGGCTGATTCCTTTCTCCTTCCTTCAAAGTCATAGAATCATAGAGTGGTAGGGTTGGGAGGGACCTTTAGAGCTCATCCAGTCCAACCCCCTTGCAGAAGCAGCTCCCACCTAGATCAGGTCACACAGGAACCTCTTTGCTTTGAAGCCTTACCTGGGAGGGACTACAGTGGGTTTCCTGAAACTGAAACAGTTCTGTTACCCTGGGCTATAGCTGAACCTAGCAACAAACTGAAAGGCCATTTCTCTACAAGCATTTTGAAGCCATGTGCAAAGAAAAGGGTGGGTTTTTTTGTTTTCCTTTGAGGAAAAATAGCCCATAATGAGTAAGATGAGATGACAAGTAATTGATTCACACAGAAAATAATCCATTCTGAGAACAAGTCTGCTAAAGAATAATTACTTCCAGTAGGAGAAAGTTTCAACAATTGGATTTAATACCCATTTCAAATGTACTGACAATAGCACAGGCAGGTTTCCTAGATGGGGCGAGCCAGGTATTAAACAGTATGTCTAATCTGCTCTAAAGCAATCGTTTCTCAAAGTGACTTTCCTGAAGGACTTATAAGAAGAAGGAAAAAAACAGAGGCAAAAACACTTAGAGAAATGTGAACCTTCTTTGGAATACATGACACTTCATGAAGTGTAACTTCTGTTTCTCTTGCAGTTCTGGTTTCCTTCTCATTTGCTTTCTTTTCCTAAAAAGAACCAGTTGGGCTGTGGAACTGTCACAAAGTTTTTTCCACAAACAACTGTCCGACACTCTGGGCTCACACAACTCCCCAGTTTTGCCTGGACATGTTCCTGTGTGATCTGACCTAGGTGGATCTACTTTAGCAGGAGAATTGAACTAGATGATCTCTAAAGGTCCCTTCTAATCCCTACCATGCTGTGATTCTATGATACTCTGTGGATTCTGCCTTTCATGGTGGATCTCTGCGATGTTCAACTTGGACCAAGCTCATCAAGGCAGCACTGCTGATGACAGTACAGGCTGGAGGTCCAACTGCTGGAGAGCAGCTCTGCAGAGACAGACCTGGGAGTTCTGGGTGATCATAAACTGAACATAAGCAGCAACGTGGGCTCGTGGGTAAGAAGCCAATGGTAGCCTGGGGGCATCAAGAAGAGTGTAGGTCAAGAGAGGATCTGTTTCCTCTCTCCTCTGCCCTGGTGAGGCCTCATCTGGAGTCCTCTGTCCAGTGCTGGGCTTCTCAGCTCAGAAGAGACAGGGAACTGCTACAGAGAGGTCAGTGCAGGGCTGTCAAGATGATCAGGGGACTGAGGAGGGAGCTGATTCATAGTTACAAATATCTAAATGGTGTGTGTCAGAAGGTTGGGGCAGCACTTTTTTTCTATAGTATCCAGGAACAGCACAAGGGGTGATGGGATGAAGCTGAAACACAAAAAGTTCCACGTAAATATAAGAAGAAACTATTTCACTGTTTCAGTGAGGGAGTCCTGGCCCAGGCTACCCAGGGAGGTTGTGGAGTCTCCTTCCTTGGAGGTCTTCAAGGCCCCCCTGTGTGACCTCATCTAGGTAGGACCTGCTTGAGCAGGGTGGTTGGACTGGATGATCTCTGAAGGTCCCTTCCAACCCCTACCATTCTGATTCTATGATTCTATGACATCTTACACAGACCCCTGTTTCTGCCAATGATTGGCCAGATCTGCTTTGTGCCTCACTTTCTCTTTTAAATAGCCTAACTCTTCTGATCAAAGACTGACATAAACTTGCAAGAGGCCAGACGAAGCTGTCAGTATAATTACTTTGAGGGACTAAAGTATTCCCTACCACTCATTCTGTTCCCAGCTTCTCCATCCCTTCCTGCTTTATGTTGCTGCGAAAAGAAATTGATTTTAACTCCCTTGTTCAGGACTCAGGTGGAGCCAGCAGTTGACAATGAGTTAATTACCCTTTCCAAGGTGAACACAATAAAGCCAGTGAAGAAGAGAGGTGACAGGCTTGAAGTGCCAACTGAATAGGGAAAGGCTGCAGCACTTTCCTGTCCACTAATTATTCTCCCATCTAATTCTTCAGTATTCCACTGCTGAGCTCAGAAAGTTACCGTCAATTAAACAACACCTTGGTGATGTTGATGGTGGCTCAAATCAAACTTCACAGCAGATACAAACATATTTATCTGGGATCAACAATCATTAAGTAATTGAGGAAAAAAAACATGCCCTCTCAAGGCTAATTTGACGAAGGCAGCGTCTGTAAAGCAGGCAGAGTCATGGAGAGTGTGATCCTAACTTGAGAGAAACCAATAAACATTCTCAATCATCAGCCTTAACACAATGCACTGAGATTTTGGAGAAGTGCAATTGTTTACCAGTAATTTTCCTCATCTGTTTTGAACATCAAAACAACTGGGGAATAAAACTCTAGGAAGAAAACCTGATGAGATAGAACCTTCCATTTCTTCCAAGGTGATTTGTGGAAAAACATGAAAATGCTTCCATAAATATTGTCACACTGCTTTGTGTTTAAAAGAATCTCACCAGATCTATCAGTGTTCCTAGGTAGATCTGAGGTCATTTCCCAGTTCAGCTCAATGCCTGTCTGTGGCTGAATGTCTTCTTTTTCTCCCTACATTGAGATGGAGAGAATAATTCCTCTCAGTTCCTATCTTATAGGCATAAAGTGAAAGGTGTTGTAGGATTAAGTCTGCATCTTCAACTTCTCACTGGTCAATAGTGATGTAGCAGGTGCCACTTGGTGATTGTATTGTTTTGTAAGAATCATAAAATCATAGAATGGTAGGGTTGGGAGGGACCTTTAGAGCTCATCCAGTCCAACCACCCTGCAGAAGCAGCTCCCACCTAGATCAGGTCACACAGGAATGTGTCCAGGGGGGTCTTGAAGAGCTCCAAGGAAGGAGCCTCCACACCCTCCCTGGGCAGCCTGGGCCAGGGCTCCCTCACTGAAACACTCAAACCGTTTGTTCTTATAGTTAAGTGGAATGGTTGTGTTCCACCTTCATCCCATCACCCCTTGTCCTGTTGCTAGCTACAACACATAAAAGTGCTGCTCCAACATCCTGACACCCATCAGTGAGATATTTGTAACTATGAAGGAACTTCCCCCTCAGTCTCCTCTTCTCCAGACTAAACAGCCCCAGGTCCCACAGCCTTTCCTCACAAGGAAGATGCTCCAGTCCCCTGATCATCTTGGCAGCCCTGCACTGGCCTCTCTGCAGCACTTCCCTGTCTCTCCTGAGCTGAGGAGCACAGAATTGGACACAGGACTCCAGATGAGGCCTCAGCAGCTCTGGCAGTGCAGAGGGGCAGCACAAGCTCCCTGGCCTTGCTGCCCACACTCTCCTCAATGCCCCCAGGCTGCCATTGGCTTCTTGCCCATGAGCCCACGTTACTGCTCATGCTCAGTTGATGATCACCCAGCACTCCCAGGTCTGTCTCTGCAGAGCTGCTCTCCAGCAGGTCAATCCCTAGTTGTAAGATCTTTTTCTTGGAAATTGTTGTTTGATATTTAAATACATTACACTGTGATTAGGAGGTTGGACAAGATTCCACAGAAGGGGAGCAGTAGGGTACATTATTTTCATTGGGAACTTGAAATTTCATAAAGAAGGATCTTTCTGTTGAAAGGTTTTATTAATATTAGATTGCAGTTCTTGAAAAGGAAGAGTATCAGCATTTCTACTCCAGGCCATATTCATATACAAACCAATTACAATAAAACTGCACTCAGAGTCAAGGTGTCAGCTTTTCTTCCACCAAGTCCTGAGGTTAAGGATACATAGAATCATAGAATGGTAGGGTTTGATGGGACCTTTAGAGCTCATCCAATCCAACCCCCCCTGCAGAAGCAGGTTCACCCATCCTGCCAATCCAAGGACTGATTCCACACATATTTACTTCATTTAGCTTCCTAAGGAGATCACTAAAGAGGCACATGTATTTCGCTTCCTTGAGAAGATTAGCCTGGAAACACAAACATCTTAGTCAAGATTTTAGACCCTAATAGAATGCTGATCCAAACTTGTGGTTTGTTTCAGTGGAGGAAGGATGATGTCACCATGAAACTGTATTATGATCCCTTAAAATATAAACCTGTTCCTATCAAACCCAGCTGGATGAGTCGCTGTGTGCCCTACTCTAGGTGGTCCTGCTCTGACAGGGGGGTTACACTGAATGAGCTTTCCAGATCCCTTCCTGCCCTTGAGATTCTGTGCTTCTGTAATCTATTACACATTTCATTTCTTCATTTTTGTGTTGCTTCTCCGCAAGATAACTCAGTTGGGTTTGAATAAAAGCAATGGCCAAATGTTGGTTTAGATCGAGATTATGCAGTCTGTGACTCAGAAGATGTTTAGTGATAGATCTCAGTGAGGATGGGTCATTTGGAACTTCAAGATGTGCAGGTATACTTTTTCTTATACCTCCCTTCACTTCCAGAACAAGTTTTTAGCCTTTGAAATGCCTCAGGGCTATTTGGACAAATGAATGAAGTTTTGAAGTCTAAGTCACCTCAATCTTACATTAGGTTTGGATGTGATAGTAACAACAGCCAATTATGTACCAAACTTAAAAGGGCTTTTTACTGGGAGAGGGATTCACTGAAGAGTCCCTGAAGCAGCCAGGAAGGATCCATGTCACATGCACCCAGATGTGGGTTATCCTCCTCAAATACTCCCTCCATCCTTTTTTCTTCCTTTCCTGTTCCACACTGGTTCTGACATCCCCAGAGACACAGAATCACAGAAACACAGAATCTCAAGGGTTGGAAGAGACCTGGAAAGCTCATCCAAGTGCAACCCCCCTGCCAGAGCAGCAGCACCTAGAGTAGGGCACACAGGGACTCATCCAGCTGGGTTGGGATGTCTCCAGAGAAGGAGCCTTCACAGCCCATCTGGGCAGCCCCTACCAGTGCTCCCTCACCTCAACAGGGAACAAATTCTTCCCTATGTTTCTTTGGAACCTCTTCTGTTTTGTGAGAAAGCACAGGTGAGGATTTCACTCTTCAGAAACAGATCTGAATCCACCTCCTGAACTTGCCTCTGTCCTAACTCAGCATTTCAAGGACAATACTTCAAATCCTCTGGTTTCTATTCTCTTCTCTTGCCCTTCCCTTGGCTCCTATCCATCAGAAAGCCACACAGCTCCCTGCCCACAACGTTCTGCATCAGGCATGAAATGAGGCAGCTGTGGTACAGCCCTGGCATCCCTCCAGTCTCCTGACATCCATCCAGTTCATGACTCCCATTTGATTCACATTTCCTCCTCAGCAAAGCAGCTGTGCACTCAATATCCTTTGCTAACTCATCTATGCCTTGCTCATGGTTTTTACATCCTCTCATTTTCACATTTGCTTTTTGTTCTCAGCAGTTTCCCACCTAAGTCCTCACTTTGTTAGGGCTGTTTTGGTACCTGGCTCACATAACATTTTATGTTTTAATGCTTCCATGAAATCCTACAGGTTACAAGGTGTTTGGGTTATTTTTTTTATCCTTCCAAAGATTTGTGATGGTCTGTGGGCTAGGGATGAGATCAGCACTTTGTGGTAACAAATAATATTAGCTGGTGTGTCCTGGCCTGAATCCAGAAATAATTTATCACACAAATGGTTTAGGGTAATGTCTCTATGGAACAGATCTTTAGCAGAAGCAAAATGACAGGAATGCAGCATTTACCCAGTGTTGGTCAGTGGCTTTTGTGTTCAGTAGAGCTTCATTTTGAGCTTTGCCTGCTGGAAAACATCTCCTTACTGTGCTGACCTGGAACAACTCTGATGCATAGTTCAAGAGGAAACGGGCTCAAATTGCCCCAGAGGAGGTTGAGATTGGAGCTGAGGCAGAACTGTTTCCCTCAGAGAGTTGTCAGTCCCTGTGCCAGGCTGCCCAGGGAGCTGGGGCAGTGCCCAGCCCTGGAGGGATCCCAAAGCCATGGAGCTGAGGTGCTGAGGGCCATGGGTTAGTGCTGGCCATGGCATTGTGAGGGGAGGGAATGGACTCAATGAGCTTAAAGGTCTTTTCCAACCATAATGATTCTATGATCAGAAGTCCCAGGCATTTGCATTCTGGGTTGAGGTGGCCACCAACCAACTCACTTGCTTTCCTCAGGTGGATGGTCTGAGAGCCTTGGTGGCATTCACTGCAAAATAATTCACTATGGTTTGCTCTAAGGATCATGACAATCCATTTCCTCTTTCTGAATTAGTGCCTGCTGTGAGAGGTCCTGGAGTTCTACCCATCACTATGCCTCCAAGATCTTCTAGAGACAAAGTGTGCTCTGAGAGGACAACTAAAAAGGTTGTATCTGGGTAATGTTTCTTCTTGACTAAGACCACAGGTTCCCTGGAATCATCTTGCTTGCACACACATGCACTTGAGCTATCACCAGTATCCTTCCCCTATTTACAACAAAACCCTTCACTTTTCAGCACAGAAGCTCTTGAGATCCTCAAATAATGCCTGTCACTCCTAGAGCACATCATTGAATAAACCAGCCAGCTTAAGGGAGAATTTAACAGACAATTATGCTACGAGACTTTTGATGCCTCTGCGTTCCCAGCTTGTCCATTGGTCTTCACAGGAGTTGTCCCTGTGGCATTGAAACATAGGTTCTAAACAGTTTTAAAGACAAAGTTTGACCCCTAAAGTTTCAGTGTCCCACAGGAAAGTCTGTTTGCTATGTTTCAGCCCCCCTCAGACAGTTTTATCCCTTGTCTACCCTTCTGCTTCTTCATCTGACAGGTTGGATTTGGGTGTTTGGTTGCATATTTGCTATTGCCAGCTCGTTCTTGAAAACATACCTTAGGCAAACACACCTTTTCTCTGTCTTCTGTCAAAGGCAGGAGTGTTCAAAAACTAGGACAGAACCAGTGTCTGAAGATTGGGTCCAGTGCTTCAATTGTCCAAGTAAGAGAAGCAAGAGAGGTTTTCAAAATCCTCATCTTTGCCCACAGCTCTACAGCATCCTCATCTTTGAATTGGATGTTATGCTATTTTTCTTACTGTATTGTCATTCCCTGACTATTTCACAGATATGAAGGAGTTTGTCTCTCAGCTATCAAAAAGTAAGGGGATACCATCTTCATCCATACTGGTCCTTAGTGTCCACAAAGCCATAAACATGGTAAATCAAGCCCAGAGTGGATAGGCATTCAGCAGGCAAAGGGTCCTCTTCTCATCATCAGTCTCACAGGTAATCCAACCCTTCTGATCCAGCACAGAATCAGAGACTCATAGAATCATTTTGGTTGAAAAACATCTTTGACGCCATCAATTCCAAGCCCTCCTCTCACAGTGCCAAGCCCATCACTAACTCAGCAATTCAGCTCCACAGCTTTGGGATCCCTCCAGGGCTGGGCACTGCCCCAGCTCCCTGGGCAGCCTGGCACAGGGGCTGACACCCCTCTCAGGGAAACAATTCTGCCTCAGCTTCAATCTAAACCTCCCCTGACACAACTTGAACCCTTTTCCTCTTATCCTATCACTTGTTACTCAGGAGAAGAGACTGACCTCCACCTCACTACTTGCTACAGCAGCCCCAGCTGAGAGTTCTTTAACATTATTCCTGTTTGTGCCAGGGAAACACAAACACAGAGGACATTTGGCTGGCTGCCAGCCCACTTCAGATGACAGGGCACATATGGAACTGAAAGTGACCATACTGAAGGCTGCAGCAATAGCTGGCTGTCCCTAATTGCAGCATCTGTGCAAGCATCTTGAGAGCCTGAGTGTGCTCGTTCCTTGCTGGGGACTGGGTCAGTTTTTGAGCTCTGCTTGGACAACTTGAGGAGCAATATTGGTCTTGGCACACCTGTAAAGCTGACAAGGTTGAGAACACATGGTTTCAATGGATGCACAGCCCTGAGGTTCATAACCAGGCTACAGAAGACTCTGTAGCTGAACTGGTTGCTCTCAGTGTTTCTATCAATCACATACCCATGGATGGAGAGCCTGGCTATGTGGCTTCAAGCACTTCTCTCAGTCTTGTCAATGCAGACGATAAAAAGGTGAATAAAGAGGTCAAGATATCATCCAGATATACATAAATCCAACCTTATCTTTCCTCACTTATACTGGATGACAACAGCCACCACTTAGTGTTCTTGTATTTTTCTTCACACTCCTGCTCCCTGCAGAATTCATTCCCCAGACTCCTATGGCCTCTGGTTTGTTGTGAGAGGATGGTAGAACTCTTTGTTTTCACGGAGAAATCTGGTTGGAGAAGAGATGTAACTTCACCATACTGTAATTTACATGGTCTGGAACCAACACAGAGCACTAGTACTCATACCTCATAGTACACGAGAGCTACAGTCACCCATACATATGAATAAGCAGGAAACATCATCCCTGAAAGGCTCTCAAACTTTCTGTATATATTTGTATATATATATATATATATATATATAATCTTCACACTTAGGTCTGAGGCACACCTGGACTTTCTCCATGTCTCACACATGATTCTCAATCCCCAGTCCTACACAGTGTGCTTTCTCCTCAAGTGTGGCCCTCCACATTTGCAGTCTCATTTCTAACTGCACCCACCAGCTTTCAATGTATGTAGTAAAAATGCCTTTATTGATCTCTCTGCCCTCTTAAGATATCTCTTTTTCTTTGATCTTTTCACTACCAGGAATGGATGTCCCTGTCTTGCCTTCTTCATCTCTTTCACCAGTCTCATTCTTAGCTCAAGCTCCTACTGGCTTTTGCATTGTTTCCCATGGCTGCTAATAGTGTAAGAAACATCCCTGTATCAATCTCCACAGGTACCTACAGCTGATTTGGTTATACCCTTTGGTATATAAACCTTTGTTTCCTTAAAATCCCTGAAGATTGCAAGGCTTACAGTACCTCCTTATCTCTCTGTTATAGATCTTGGAAACAACTTTCTCTGATAAAGATCACAGGGCTAAACACAGGATTCTTGGTCACAGCTCCATGAGGCAATATTGCAGTCACAGTGAAATGCACGCAGATCGCTCCAACAACCTTTACCAAAAAACCTTCCAAAGCTGGTCCATGACAGAAAAGATGACAGCTGCTGGTAGATGGTTATAAAAGCAAGCATATTGGTCAGCCATGAACCACTCTTCCAAGCACATCAGCTGCTAGCACTGCTGGCAAATCCCCTTCCCCGTGGGGAAGAATGAACTCTCCTCTTACAATTTCAGTCACTTGAAAAGAGAGGCTGAATTTAGATGTAGGATCCTCCTTGTTTTCAAGTCACATTCTATTCAAAGTCCCATCAAAAGCAGGTGATATGGGGGGAAATGTATTTAAACAGATGCTTTAATACTCTTCAGTAGCAGGCTGCCTAAGGCACGCTGTGAATGGAGGGAGCATGATGCTCATTTTGAGATGCAAACTGGGAAATATTCACCAGCTGGTGCTAAGGTGACCCTTTGTCTGCTTTGTTCCAACATGACTTTCCTTGGTTACATCTCTCTATCACAACTACTCCCTGCAAACATCAGGAATCCTTCTTTGTTGAAGCTGTGCTAGTCACAGTTTGATTGAAGTGCTCGCGTTGTTAACACAGAGTGCTCTGCTGGATTTTACTCCTGTAAAGAAAGATCAGAACCCACAATTGCTTTGCTTTTGTACAGGCCAGGAGGAATCAACCTAAGGTTTTTAGACATCTGCATAAGAAGGCAGCTCCTAGACAGCTGGTCCTGCTGAAAAAAAAAACCAAATCTGTGAACATTTAGATGGAAGATGTAAACTGGAAGACCCTGTTGTCAATTTTGTAAGACAGCTCAGCTTATTGAACTCTTCACTTAATCCTCATAGGTTTTCATTACAGCTTGGTGCAAATGTCTTCAGAAACCTTAATGACTTGCATGGAGCTTGGGAGGAGAACAGATCACACTTTGGATAAGTCTGGGAAGGCATCAGAGCTCACTGCCACAGGGAGACTCTTGAAGTAACTCCAAAAACAGTTGTTTTTGTGGAGAGGTTTAGCCTCAAAACAGCAGAAAATGAGCACAAATCACTAGTGTCTCTGACCAGCAGGAGAATGTACCACAGTCTGAGAGATCTCCATTGTTATTTCAATGTTAATAATACATTTCATCTTACTGGGGCCATTCCTTCACTTTCTTTCCCCTTGATTGTGCACAGCCCAAGAACTGATTCCCAGGAGCTAAGAAGACCAGTGCTGCAAAATGAGTTCCAACTTCTCCATGCATTGTCTCTCTGCAGGCTTGAAGCTTGTTCTCCACAGTTCCAGTGGTCTGTAGGGTATTATTCAGCTCCATCCCTCTTATTAGATTGGCTCCTCCCTATCCATGAAGGATAATGTCTGCAAAAACATGTCAATCCAATTGAATATTGGAGGAAAGTTGAAAGGATTTGGAGCACCTCAAATCAGTAGGAACATGAGTAATTGAAGGGTTTCAAGCCATGCTATTAGTCCATCTTTCTTCATTTATCCATCCTTGGAACCTCTTCTTTTGGCTGAGGCTACCAGAACAAGCTTTACAACTCCATTTTCAAACATTCCTGTGCCCCTTGATGAATGGGAACCTGCTTTATCAGGGGATTGGGCTGGAGGAGCTCTGGAGGTCCCTTCCAACCCCATCATGCTGGGATTCTATGAGGAATCTGAACACACAGCAGTAGCTACAGTTTTGGAGGACAATGCAGTTTAGTCACTGTTAGGAGCACAGTATCACAGACTTCAACATGCATTGACTACCCAACAGTACATTCTCAATTTCAAGCAACTCAGGGAAATTTGACCAACTGTCCTTTTCCCCAACATTTATCTCAGTAGACTATTCAGCCCAGTCAGGTTTCTGCCAAAGCAGCGTAAGGTGCTCCTTCCCTCTTCATGTCCTCTCTGTACAGGAGATGGCAGCTATATAGCTGCATTCCTTGCAAAAAGCCTTTGGAGGGAGATAACCACTAAATCAAGAGAGTTTTAGCACATCTGCAGAAGGAACAGCTCCAGCTATTGGCATCTGCAATTATTTAATGAAGCAAGGAGTTTCTATTGATTTTGTGACTCCAGATGGAAATTAGAAGGCCTGTTATAGTTAGCCCTAAACTCTCCTATTCATTATTGAAAACAGCCATGCTAGTTAGAATCTCAGTGGTTGGAAATGATGGTGCAGCTGCAGCCTTACACATTGTGTGTTGATAATTCAGGTTCAAACCTACATCAGGAGGGAATCACTCTTCTCCTTTGCCAAATGCTCTTACAACAGAAGCACATGCCTCATGGGAGGGTGTCTTAACTGGTTATAGCATGACAATACACACATGCAGGGCACAGTGCTGTAAAGATGGTACAAGTGATGATTCCAAAGGATCATACGTCTCTAGGAGCATTTGAAAGATACCTAGAAAAGGATACAGGGCTTTTCCATGATGTCTGCTGCATGACCTGCCCTGAGAGACCAAAATGCTTTATAGCCCAGATGGATGCTAAAGACCAGCCTCAACCTGCATCCCAAATGGTCTGTGTAAGCAATCTGGCTACACAGGGAGTTTGCTGTAAGATGTCTGTCATGGGCTTGTGACTTGTTTTTTGCAATGCTACCTCTGGCAGCAAAGGCAAAGCTTTGTTTTGTGATGCAGTTCTCAGTGAAAGAGCTTCACATGTTGGGCCTGGGTTCTGGAGAGAGACATCTTTAAGGGGCAAATAAATGCACAAACTCTAAGCGGGTTGGATAGACTGTCACCAGTGGAAATAAAGATGATCCTTCAGATGAAGATACATCCCGACATCAGAGACTCATGCTTTGAATCACTCCAGGCTGCTCCTTGCCCTTAACTATGGGAGACTAAGCTCTCCCATGAAAAAGCCTAGAGTGAGAGTTGTGTGATGATAAACTAGGGCTTCAGGACACATGAATCATTGAATATCCAGCTAAAGTCTCTACCCTGACACTAGATTACTCAGGATCTTATAGGGAGGTTCAGAACTCCCTATCCCAAAAGTACTATCTGGATAAGATGTCTGGAAGCCCCTCATCCAGCCTCTGCCTTGAAGCAGGACGATTACCAATGCTAAGTCAGGTCAGATGTGGTTTTGTTTAGCCAAACCCTTAAGATCTCCAAGAAATGAGATTTCACAAGATTTCAGGGTGCCCTGTTACACTGCTGCCTTCCCCCTCTAAGGATGAAAAAAAGGTTTTCCCCTTAATATCCAGCTTGGATCTTTCTATTATGGAAACAGATGTTTCTCATACCCTCTGGAGTGAAAAAGTTGGCTGTTTATAACCCAGTTTTAGTCAATATTTGATGCCCAAAGAAAGAGAACAGTTGCAAAACTATAAGAGCTGTTCATATTTCTCATGATATTAAGTATAAGTTTCGTTGTCACAGAGATGTAAGTGTAGAAGCCAACCAAGTGGAGAGAATGTGCAAATTAAATGATGTGCTAGAAATGTTAATTGGAAAGAGGGAAAGGAAAAGAGCTTCTCTCCCACGTGTTTGTGTGTGGTGTCCCTGTGTCTGCCACATAGGAAGAATGGTAAGGTAACAGAACAGTGAAATGGGAGGGAGTCATGCCAACGTGACCTAAGAGAGCAGTTTGGTGTTGTGATCTTTCAAGGTTCCTTCCAACCCTTATGGTTTTGTGATTCTGTGATTGTGTAAGGCACCGAGGAATATGTAGATCTAAAAACTTTTCAGGGCATGTTTGTAGGTCATGCTAATTACCCAGCCTCAGGAAACAGCTCATACACTGGAGGTATCAAATAGAATCATATAATCATGGAATGGTAGAGGTTGGAAGGGACCTTTAAAGATCATCCAGTCCAATCCTCAAATAATCAATAAAAAGTTGAATTGCTAAAAAATACATGTTTTCCTAAAGCTATGTTACTGCTTTAGATTTCTCTACATCTTCTGTTATTCCAAAATGGTTTCATTACATCTTGTTCCAATGATAAAGCTCACTCTGAGCAACTGCAGGACCTGGCAGGACCATGGCTAGTGACTGCACTAGCCATGGTCCTGCAAGGAACGTCCTCCAGAGTGGGCTTCCGACAGGGTCACAGCCTCCTTCAGGCATCCACCCGCTTTGGTGCGAGGTCTTCCATAGGCTCAGGTGCATTTCTGCTCTCCCATGGACCTCCATGGGCTACAGGGGCACAACTGTCTCACCATAGGCTGCAACACAGGGCACAGGAGAATCTCTCTTCCAGTGCCTGGGCATCTCCTCCCCCTCCTTCTCCACTGACCTTGGTGTCTGTGGAGATGATATTCTCACTTTCTCACTCCCTCCTGCTTCTGCAGTTTAGCATCTGCCCAGCGACTTCTTCCCTTTCTCCATTATGTTAATCACAGGGGCATTATCTCCATCACTATCAGATACAGAAGAAGGTGCTACAGGCTCTTTGTTTAAAAAGCCACCCATGTAGCCTCCTACTACTAAAACCTGCCCAAGCAAAACTCACTACAATCAGGTCAGCAAGAAACAGCAAGATCAACTCTTCTCAGAAAACAAGCTGGCAAGTGGGGAAGAAAATGTCCTCACACTAAGAAGACATGTCACATCTCCTCTTTTTCCTCAGTACATTGTGCTTAGGCTTATTTATTCTAGGACAAAGGCTGTCATTAGATAGCACTATTTCACCTTTCCATCTCTCCCCTTTCTTTACCAAAGGTGTGTGGGTTTTTTTTCACCTGCTGTAAAAAAAAGAATCAGGACAGCTTGTGGAACAGAACACATGGCCAGAGAAAAGGTATAAATATATGTCCTTCTTCCTTTTTTTCCCACTTTTGTTGCCCTTTAAAACATAGTAAAAATAATAATGAAGCTGTTGGAAACAGCTCAACAATTCAATGGGAGGTTAAAAGATAAGGCCACCAGCACCAGACAATCAGGAGCATGATCTATTTAGTGAAGTGAAACAGAGTTTAGCAGGTGACTAGATTACAGGTTCTAATGACTTATCAGATACTTTCTTATGAGTCAAGCCGAAAAATAAAACCAAACCAGGGCAACAGCAAGTTCCAGTGGCTGGAAACCTAAGTCAGCAAAATGACAACTGAAGTCAAGGTGTACATCTTTAATCATTAGCTTAAATCAACCTTCAGAGCAGGCAAGCAGTGCACATGATAAATTCTCCCCTCCATATAGAGAAAGATGATGCATTTCTCTGTTTAAAAAAAAACATTAATAAGATAGTTTTATATGTAGTTTAAAGAGAAATATCTGGTCTCACTTCTGGATAACACTGAGGCAAAATGTCACAGTCTGAACTATGTAGGTCAGCCAAGCTTTGCAGAAAGGTTGGGGGTTTTGCTCAGGTTTTGAAACGCAATCTGGGTTGGTTTGCTCCCTCATTATGTGCTTGTAAGGAAGTGTCTATTTTACAGCATTCAGCTTTCAGGAGTAGCCCATAATTTGATGTGAACAGAGAAAGATGTGGTTGCTCTCTCTTCTTCAGGATGCACACTGCAGCCTTCTCCACTCTGCATGCCCCAACTCAAGGCTGCAAGCTGCCTGGTGAGATATGAGTCTCTGGCAGAGTCTTTTCTCTGTTAAAGATGGTGAAGTGTGAATGAGAACTTAAATTGTGCAACTCTCCTCTAAACAACTACCTCTCTGGCATTCTAGTCTCCCTAAGGCCCCTCTATTACCATCACAGGGATTTTGGATGAATTGTTTAACCAAATCCAATGGTTTGCCACTAGCAGGTGAATAAAACACCAAGTTATGGATCTGCACATGGAGTTTGTCGTTATAGTATTGACTCAGTGTAGTCTCCAATGGAAAACAGGGCAAAACCAGAAACACAAGACCACAGAGCCATGAGCTCTGTGGATGTTATGCACCCGGAGCATGGTTCCTGAAAGGTTTCCTCAAGATTTTACCTCTTAAAACTCATCATGACCTCCAGTCTCCAAAAGACAGTGAATTCTGGCTGATTTTACTTAGAAAGGCATGCAAAATAAACTGTGCAATCTCCAAGAACTAACAGTGGTGCAACTCATTTAATCTCCTCTGCTGTTCATGTTTCATTGACATTAGTGGATGTTAACAAACCCATCTTTCTCTTCAGCTCATGCTTGTGCTGTATGGCTGGACCTCACTTTTAGCCCCATGATTACCTAGAACTTTCCTCAACAGAAATCTTGTCTGAGCTAGCCCTGAGGCCACCCAGTAAGAAATAATTACTACAAATGTGCCTCCTTACCATATTAATCATTTCTGTACCTACCACATCGATCTCAGTACAGCACAGTTCATTATAAGTCCTGAAATGCTAATAGCTTTCTAACAGAAAACGAGTTACATTGATAATGAGTGTCAAACCAAAAGAAATGTGAGACTCTGGCATGAGGAGGAATCAATGTGATTTACAATCTTGATCTCATCCCATCCAGGGGATGAGTTTTCATCAGAAAAGAACATCTCCCCCCGCCCCCCACACACACACCTTCACACACATGTAGTACACAGCTGAATGGCTTCACAGAGACCTTCACAATCCTGTTCATTTGTCCAGTTTGAATGGAGGAAACCTGAGTCTATCTAATTGTCATTAACATTTTGATGCTCTCCATGAAAAAAAAACACTTTTCCTAGCACATGAGTATCTCATTAAACCAGCACATTTTAACCTTATTTCATTTCAGATGGTGTAATGCTGAGCTCACTGATTTGCAAAACTAATGAGAACAGGCTGACCCAGAGTTGCTTTTTACAGTGTCAGTTTACCCAGTAAGTCTGGGAAGCTGGAGCTCTTTCTTTTATCTGTATTCTTCCCCCCAGTGTTTGTTTTGGATGTGGTAAGCTCAAACCCCAATTAAAACCCTGCAATGCCAAAAGATGCCTATTTTCTCTCCCACCTCTCCTTTTGCTGAAAGACAATCCATGGAGTTTAATCCAAGTCTTAACTTTATAAGTTTCCATTCAAGAGTGAACACAGAGAGGAAGAAAGTAAACAAAGTCTACATATCACTGTAAAAAGGAGGCAAAATTAAAGGAAACTACACACATAATTTGCAATTTTCTTCTCCATCTGAGTCATCACAAAGTACTGAAAAAAGAGCTGAATTCATTTTCTTCTACAGCTTTCCCTGGTGAAATCGTTTTCTTCACAGAAATCAGACCCTGGTGTGTGCTTCCAGCTCTCCCTCCACACTCTCCTGAATAAACAGTCCTCAAATGCTTCTCTGTCTTTTGTGCCTCTCCTTATTGGCACGGAATGGAATTGTAGGCCTGTGGCCAGTGGAGTTCCTCAGGGATGGGTTCTATGGCCGGTCTTGTTCAATATCTTCATCCACCACTTGGGTGAAGGGACAGAGGGACCCTCAGCAAGTTCCCTGCTGGCACCAAACTGGGAGCACTGGCTGATTCCTCAGAGGCTGAGCTGCCAGGCAGTGGGATCTCGACCGGCTGGAGAGTTGGGCACAGAGGAACCTGCTGAGGTTCAACAGGACAAGGGCAGAGTACTGCAGCTGGGAAGGAACAACCCCCTGCAACAGCACATGTTGGGGATTGACCTGCTGGAGAGCAGCTCTGCAGAGACAGACCTGGCAGTGCTGGGTGATCATCAACTGAACATGAGCAGCAACGTGAGCTCGTGGGCAAGAAGCCAATGGCAGCGTGGGGGCATTGAGGAGAGAGTGGGCAGCAGGGCCAGGGAGGTTCGTCTCCCTCTCTAAACATGATCAGGGACTGGAGCATCTTTCATATGAGGAAAGGCTGTTTAGTCTGGAGAAGAAAGAACTGAGGGGAGATCTCATTAACATTTACAAATATCTCAAGGGTGGATGTCAGGAGGTTAGGGCAGCACTTTTTTCTATTGTACTTAGCAACAGGACAAGGGGTGATGGGATGAAGCTGCAACACAAACAGTTCCATTTAAATGTAAAAAAAAACTATTTCACTATGAGGGTGAGGGAGCCCTGGCCCAGTCTGCCCAGAGGGGTTGTAGAGTTTCCTTCCTTGGAGGTCTTCAAAACCCACCTGGACATGTTCCTGTGTGACCTGATCTAGGTGGGACCTGCTTGAGCAGTGGGGTTGGACTGGATGATCTCTAAAGGTCCCTTCCAAACCCTTGCTGAAGCAGGTTCACCTAGGTCAGGTCACACACGAACATGTCCAAAGAGGTTGAGATTGGAGCTGAAGCAGAACTGTTTCCCTCAGGGGGGTGTCAGCCCCTGTGCCAGGCTGCCCAGGGAGCTGGGGCAGTGCCCAGCCCTGGAGGGTTCCCAGAGCCGTGGGGCTGAGGTGCTGAGGGCTGTGGGTCAGTGGTGGCTGTGGCAGTGCTGAGTTAACTATTGAACTCAGTGATCTTAAAGGTCTTTTCCAACAAAAACAATTCCATGGTTCTACTTCTAACTTTGTACTGTGTTTTGCTCCTTTATTTTATTCTATCTGAGCCTGAAAATATCTCAATCAAGCAGGAGATTTTTTTCTGAGAAATGTGGAGAATTGAGAAGTCATTTTTATTGTGCTATCAGAACTTACCTGATTCTTTTTCCTCCTGTTGCCATCAGGTGAGGCAGATCTTTCACCTTCAAAAGAGCAGCCTTTCTTACAATGCTCAGAAAAGATGTTTCTTGTGTTGTTGCTCCACCACAGCAATGCAAGTGGAGCTATTCAAAGCAAATTTGTCTAATTGCCATCAAAAAACATTGTTTCATCAATACTGATGTGCTGATTTTCAATGGAGTTGTTTTAGTGATTTCTTTAAAAGGAATAATTTCAGGTGGAATTGTTTTTCCTTTGGTGCATTTTGATGTTCCCTTTTAATTTGAAGTGTACATTACATTAATCACATAATTATACAAAGATTATAGATCTGTAATGTTTCTTTGAGTCCACTAATCATAGAATCACAGAATGGTAGGAGTTAGAAGGGACCTTTAGAGATCATTTAGTCCAACCCTCCTGCAGAAGCAAGTTCACCTAGATCAGGTCACACAGGAATATGTCCAGGGGGGTCTTGTGGGGAGGTTTATTGAGTTTTATAAGTCTGGTCCAGTTAGAGAAGAAATAATACATATATTAAAAGAAAATTGGTTAGCATGGACACTTCACCTTTCAACCAACAGTAAATGGGAACATAGAGGAACAGAAGCATCCCGAATGCAATTCATTTCTGTGCAAACTTTAATCTACCATCTCAACCAGTCCTCTGAGTCAGTGGAGACAAATCAGCTTTTCCAGGCAGTTCACAATGGGCTCTTTTCTGTATCTAATTTGAGATAAGACAAATCACTCGCAAGAAAACTTCCATGGAAATCAAATGAGACGAGTCCCTTTTGTGAATCAGCTGATGAACAGGCTCCAGGCTGATATCCCTGGAGCTGCACCAGCTGAGACCTCAAATGGTGCAAGTACACATCAGGCCTGTTATTTTCTTGAGCAAGAAGGGGCATAAATCTTGCTTTCTAGAAATGAATTCACATGCACAAGTAGTGGGAAAGACATTTCTCCACGTTAGCAGTGATTGAGTTGAAAATCTCTGAGGCAGGATGCTTTACTGGCAGGAGACTAATGTCAACCCAGGTTCAATTTCAAAATGCTCAAATAACTTTCCTTTTATCCTTCCCTCTTGTTCTTCAAGAGGAGGGAGCAGAGAGAGGTGGTGGAATGAGAGGCTGGGAGCCTGGCTGATTCCCCAGAGGCTGACCTGC
>WBNH01003104.1:0-12635 GCA_013401255.1 Urocolius indicus | reverse complement strand
CTTATTTCTATTGTACCTAGCAACAGGATAAGGAGTGATGGGATGAAGCTGGAACACAAACAATTCCATTTTAACGTAAGGACAAACTGTTTCAGAGTTTCAGTGAGGAAGCCCTGGCCCAGGCTGCCCAGGGAGGGTGTGGAGGCTCCTTCCTTGGAACTCTTTAAGTCTCACCTGTACACGTTCCTGTGTGACCTGATCTAGGTGGGAGCTGCTTCTGCAGGGGAGTTGCACTGGATGAGCTCTAAAAGTCTCTTCCAACCCTACCATTCTATGATTTTATGATTCTCTGAGTGCAACTCTGACTATTTGGCCATCCAAACAATCAGTGTCCGTGCTCTTCATGGACCTGAGCATTCAGGTTGGATTTGGCAAGCCCTAATCACAGCTGAATGTGATTTCATCCTGCCCTGTTCACAGCAGCTCAGGAAAACAATTTCAGGCAATGGGCTGTCTAGAGACAAAGAGCCATAAAGCATAAGAATGTGGGGCTGGAATTCACCTCGTGGGTCAACACGTGTAAAATGACTCTTTCAACACCAATATGTGGGAGGTAAATGATGCATCAATGGCAATGTTATAGAGAAGTTTCTCAAGGGCTACTAATTTGTCCCTGACAGAAATATATTCAAGAAAGCTAAATAAAGTCTCTCTGGCACTAATTAAACTTTGACCCGATTTTCAGGGATGAATTTTAATTGCAACAAACTGCATTGCTCTGATTGAATTTCCTGCTGTTGGTTGCAATTGCATTTAAGCAAATCACACTGCATCGATTGGTGTTTGTTTGGAGCTAATACCATTCATTTCCTCTGCAGCAAATGATTTGTAATGAAATTCCTGGGATTGCATTGAGCTGTGTTACAGACAGGAGAAATAGATGGAATCAGGGCAAGTTGGATGGATAAAAAAGACCCCCCTACACTGAAAACAGGCCTGAGTTAAGTTGCATTGAATTTGGTTCAATGTTGATGGGACAGTGAATTGCATTTCCACTGAAGCAAGGACAAGGAGGCAAGAAGAGCAAAATAAAGCCTGAAGGGAAGTCATCAGAGAAGACGGGAAGCTGGAAACATCTGGACAACAGGGAAGAAGGAATCGAAGGCTACAGCACTAGAGGAGTGATGGAGTCTATTAGCACAAGTGTATTACACTAAACTCACCTAAAATGCTTCCCTGGCTGTCTTCAGTAAACTCAACCCATCTCCACTGTCTGAGGGTACCTTGCTCTTGTCAGTGGACCTTTCAGGATGCAATCTTGCAGGGCTGCTGAGCATCTTGTGATGGATAGAGGCTTTCATGGTCTCAGCACAGAAGGACCATCCTTGACTACACTCCAAAGAGGAGATGAACTTCTCACAGGGATCTCCCCTTCCAGAAGCTGCAAGGCTTGGACCTGCCATAGAAACTCATTGGGAAGCAATGAGAATGAGTCAGATTTTTCACCTGCAATGTGTCAAAGAAGGAAGTGTCAAGGAACAGATGGGAACATAAAGATTTGTTTTTACATCTGGGGAAACTGGAAAAGGGAAATGAGTAAGATGAGGTCACATGAGATTAAAATTTTAAAGAGAACTCAGAGCTGTCCAAACTCAGGCTTAAACTATGTATTTGGTTATAAATGATTCACATATCATCTCTTTACAGTACTTCTGGAATCACAGAATCACAGAATCTCAAGGGCTGGAAGGGACTTGGAAAGCTCATGCAGTGCAACCCCCCTGCCAGAGCAGCAGCACCTAGAGTAGGGCACAAAGGGACTCATCCAGCTGGGTTGAGATGTCTCCAGAGAAGGAGCCTCCACAGCCCATCTGGGCAGCCCCTGCCTGTGCTCCCTCACCTCAACAGGGAACAAATTCCTCCTTGTGTTGCTTTGAAACCTCTTCTGTTGCAGCTTGTCCCCATTGCCCCTTGTCCTGTCACTGGCCATCCCTGAGCACCACCTGGCTCCAGCCTCCTCACACTCACCCTTGATGTGTTTGTAAACATTACTGAGGTCACCCTTCAGGCTCCTCTTCTCCAAGCTACAGAGCTCCAGCTCCCTCAGCCTTTCATCACAAGGGAGATTATCTACTCCCTTGATGGTCCTGCACTGAACACAATCCCTAATGATCTTTCTTTCTTCTATCTGATGTTACACTGGTAGGAAAGAAAATCAGACATCACACATTCCCATACAGAGTTTGCTACATTAAGAGCACATCATCATGAACACAGTCACTGGAAAGGGCATCTGATGATCAAGGAACTGGAGCATCTTTCTTATGAGGGAAGGCTGTAGGCCCTGGGGCTGTTCATCCTGGAGAACAGAAGCCTGAGCTCAGGGGGCCCATCTCAATGTTGATGAATCCCTAAAGGGCAGGTGGCCAGAGGCTGAGGCCAGTGTTTGGTGTGTGGTGGCCAGTGGCAGGACAAGGGATACCAGGCATAGGCTGGAACACAGGTAGTGCCCCTGGCACAGAAGGAGCAAGTCCTTTGGTGCTGAGGTGAGGGAGCCCTGGCCCAGGCTGCCCAGGGAGGGTGTGGAGGCTCCTTCCTTGGAGCTCTTCAAAACCCACCTGGACACGTTCCTGTGTGACCTGATCTAGATGGGAGCTGCTTCTGCAGGAGAGTTGGACTGAATGATCTTTAGAGGTCCCTTCCAACTCCCACCATTCTGTGATTCTATGATTCTGTAGCCTCACTGCTACCAAAACCTGCCCAAGCAAACATAATACACCTGGTACTGCAGAAGGTATCACTTACCGTGGAACCATGAGCTACCTGCTGTGCAAATTATGGGCATAGATGTTGGTTTTGGAGCTGCTTCCAGCTCCCATCATCTGAACAATATCCACTTATTCCCAACAGATCAAGCCTCAGAGCTACTGAAGGAGTGATTACCCTACCTTGACATCCAAAACTGGCAGAGAGCGTTCCTCTGCCATCTGCCAGTGTCAGGTGAGAACCAGGCACCTCTGCCAGGATCTGCAGACACATTTCACCAGCAGAGAGTTTGCAAGTGAGCAGCTAAACTGAAATCCATGTCATAACATTTCAAAAGCTCCTTTTCCTTTATTTCCTTTGTTATTATTTGCTGTAGTTCAACTTTTTTTTTCCCCTCTGCCACTTTGCTCCTGTTCATCAAATTAATTGCTTTGAAAGTGGGTGGGGGGGGAAAATAATACACTGTGCATTTCTTACAGGTTGATTTGAGCTGTGTGATTCTCAGACAGGAATATTTGGTGTTTGCTCATAGATTTACTCAGTATTTCTATTCATTTTTTTTTTCTCTGAAATGGAAATGGCAACTCCTCCCTCTTTACCCTTTTGTTCCACTGTGGTAGAATTACTGCTTGAAAGCTGCCAGTTCTGACAAACTGCACATCACAAGCATATAGAGGAAAAAGCCCAACCATTCTCTCTCCTCAGCAAATGGTGATCCCCTCTCCTTGCTCGAGCATCACTTATTAGCTTTCCCTGTGTTTCATTCTCCCGTTCTGCACACCGTGCCCCTTTTGGAGCACTCTAAATGTCAGCATAATGTACTAGTAACAGTTAATATCATCATTAGCTGCAAAGCTCAGGGGAACAGGAATCACAGAGCAGCAATTCATTAGCAAAGCTTCTTAATTTCTTACTGGTAAACAGGGTTTCTCTCTGTGCAGTTTAACAGTGAAGAGAGTGACCCTCATAAAGCTTCTCCTTTAACACCTAAGAATGAGGAAATGTGATATAACAGCACTTGTTGCTCTCATCTACTTTTAGCCTCTAAGAAATGCAGCCTGTGAGTGCCTCCTGGTGATGTTTTCTCTAGGGAAGAAACACCCTTCCCTCAGAAACATTAGATATAGCACCTGCCTGAAGCTGAAGCATCACTTCAATGCCATCTGCATTGGTCAAGGCTAGTGAGAAAGAAGACTTATTTATCTGCAACAGTCCTGCAACAACCCCCAAACCAAATCAAACTTCTAAAGTACCCAAAAGCTGTTCTTTATGCAGAAAGGCTGGTGAGAGAACAACAGCAATGTCAGCTCTAGAGTCAAATCCCAGTGGGATGGGCAGGCAGAGAGAACAGATGGTAGGAACTAATTTTGTTTAAATAATTAGGAGTATTAATAGGTAAGTTGATGGACTAAAAGCATTGGAGGACATGGATGGATGCATGGATGGACAGGATTGAGAGATGTGTCTAAAAGAAGGAAGATGTTACCCTTGTTTCTGGCCCATGAGACACTACATCACACAAATGGTGGGGTTTTTTTTACCACTGCCTCTGATTTATAACATGAATTCTGCCTGCAGTGCCATCTTGGGCACATGTAGCAAAGGTTTCTGTCTGGCATTTGAAGAAATGAAGGAAGGAAATAGTTCTCTTTTTTTTCCTTTAATTTAAAAAAGGGCTGGTTTGTGTAACTGGGGGAGCACAAGGAAGAAAAGAGGCCTCTATGTGTAGATCATTGCTCATTGCACAGACTTTGTGTTTCCAGCCCTCTAGTGGAAATGCAGCTGAGAGGAGGAAAAGTTTCTCATCCTGGTAGAAAGAGAATTTGATAGGATCTGCCTGAACAACTTTTCAGTGCATGTTATAGAATCATAGAATTGCTTTTCTTGGAAAAGCCCTTTAAGGTCATCAAGTCCAAGCCATCCCCTCACACAGCCACAGCCACCACTGCCCCACAGCCCTCAGCACCTCAGCCCCACGGCTCTGGGATTCCTCCAGGGCTGGGCACTGCCCCAGCTCCCTGGGCAGCCTGGCACAGGGGCTGACACCCCTCTCAGGGAAACAGTTCTGCCTCAGCTCCAACCTCAGCCTCCCCTGGGGAACCTTGAGGGCTGTTTTCTCCTTCCTGTCTCTTGGTAGCTTGGGAGAACAGATTGACCCTTCCCTGGGTACAGACCCCTGTCAGGGAGTTGCCCAGAGTGAGAAGAACCATAGAGTCACAGAATCACAGAATCATTTGGGTTGGAAAAGCCCTTTGAGCTCCTGCAAGTCCCAGCCCTCTCCTCACTCTGCCCAGCCCAGCACTGAGCCACAGCCCTCAGCACCTCAGCCCCATGGCTCTGAGATCCCTCCAGGGCTGAGCACTGCCCCAGCTCCCTGGGCAGCCTGGCACAGGGGCTGACACCCCTCTCAGGGAAACAGTTCTGCCTCAGCTCCAACATCAACCTCCTCTGGGGCAACTTGGGGCTATTTCTTCTTGTCATATCATATGTTACTTGGGAGAAGACACCGACCTCCACCTCACTCCAGCCTCACCAGTGCCAAGGGACAAAGGACAGGGGGATAGTCACTGCCCTGGTCCTGCTGGCCACACTATTTCTGATCCAAGCCAGGATGTCATTGGCCTCCTTGGCCACCTGGGCACACTTTTGACTCACATTTAGCTGGCTGTCCAACACCACCTCCATATCCATTTCTGCTCCAGAGCTCCTTCCCATTTCTACCTCCAAAGCTAGAAAACTTCAGAGATGCTCTGGCTTTCTGTGCTGATGAGTTGAACTCTCAGGTGCCCTCCTGCATGCACACATCAGTGTGACTGCATGTGTTTTGTGGATCCACGTGCATACCAACACATGGATGTGCTGGCAGGTGTGTCCATGCATCAGATGAAATACCACTGGCCTAACACACCCCAACTTGTTATGCCTCTGCTGTAAGGCAAATGGAGCTTCAACAGACTCCCTCCCCTAGAGAGCAAATAGAAGAGGTTTAATTCAAATAAAATCTACTGAGCACAAACAAGAGGAAGAGATACAGTGGAAACTGGGGAAGGAATAACAAAAGGAGACATGCAGGCAGCGTAAAATGAATAAATAACACACTGGCAGTGGGATACTTGTGCAGGGAATAATTACCAGGAGAACAGGGAAGGACAAGTCTTTAAGCAGGAATGGCAGCCAAGAATTGACTTTGCTGGTAGATTCAGTTGTCCCCAGGCCATCCTGCTTCCATTTCAGCAACGTGAGATGATCAGAAGCATCATCTGAGCCTATTAACACCTCCCTTCTCCCACCTTGCTCTTTGGCCATCTCTACTTTTCTTAACCTTGAGCTGGATCACATGAGGGCAGAAGATGTGGAAGGTTCAATCTCTTTCAGTACAGGGAATGTAGGCAGGAATCTCTGCTGGTCTCATTCAGCCCTTAATAAGCCCTGAAGCTTACAGAAAACTATTGTGTTTAGATTCAATCCCCCTCACTGTGTTTCCTCCCTTTATTTTTTCACTGGCAGTATTAGTCCAACACAGCCCCTGTATCAGAAAATTGAGTTTGCATTTTATTCTCTTCTCAACCATAAACAAAACCACCCCAGCTGTTAAGAATTTGATTTTTTTCTTGCTTCCCCCTTATCTAAGCTCCATTTCTTCAAGAAGCACAATTCACTTGGCTTGCAACCTCTAGATTTTTGTCTTGAAGCAGCTTCACTGGACAGCTTTACAGATAAGCAAGTGGAAATAGGGGAAAAACAAATCAGTCACAGCTTATTCAAGCTTGAGAGAGAAAAGGACACAGCCAAGGAAGGATGGAGTTTCAGCAGTGAGCCACAGCACCACAGTTCAGGGAGTGCCCATCTCTTCCCTTCCTTGGAGGTCTTCAAGACCTGCCTGGACATGTTCCTATGCCACTTGATCTAGGTGAACCTGCTTCTGCATTGGGGTTGGACTAGATGATCTCTGGAGGTTCCTTCCAACCCTACCATTCTATAATTCTAGGATTCTCTGTGTGGGACAGAGGTTGCACAGTAACTTTCAACAACAGCCAACGATGGTCCAAGTGATGCTGGCTGTTGTCCCTCCTTCTAGGAGATGACAACCTTTAGCAAGGTTTGGCAGGAGGGCAAATAGCCACATACCCATGCAGTAAAAAACCTGAGGGGTCTGCAGCATATCTGCACAAAACATGGAGAAGTTACAGAAGCAGGGGAAGGGAACTCATTCAGCCTGACCCAAACTGCTAGAAAATTACTTTGGAGGACAGGACCTGGTCTTTGCTCTCACTCTTGGTGAAAACTATTCCTTTGTTTGGTGTGTAGTTGATGAATAAGGCAAGATGACTCACAGTAGACATCCAGAACCCCTTGAACCAGAAACCTTATTCCTTTTCATGCCTTGTGTTGTAATGCTGGGAAATGTTGGAGTAACTCCCCAGAAGCTGTTGAGGTGAACACATGGGGATGTGCGGAGGTTTTCCTGAAATGAGGTGGGCAAGAGGGGCCCAGTTGTCTTGTGGGGAAAGAGGAGGAGAAAGAGGGAGTCCTGACACACTCACAGAGGTCCTCTACAATCTTCAGTGGCTGGAATGGAAGCAGGGGATGAAATTTTGAGGCCTTCTGTTCTTTGCTGCTGATGGTGATACAATGTCACTGGTGAAAGATGGTTTTGAAGGAGCTGTGAGAGACTCAAGATGAAAAGAAAAAGATTGAAATAGCTGTCAGGGAAGGCTCTGGGAAAGGTTTGGGAGTCCTGTATTGTTCTGCTGATGGCTATTGCTTCCACTTTCCCTTTCTGTGGCATTTCAGACACACTGCAGATTGGGTAGTATCATTCAGGGAGTAACTGGAGGAACTGGGATGACAGCAATTTTCACCCTTTCTACTCTTTTACAGCACACCCCATGGAGACTTGATTTGGCACAGGGGATCCAAGGCATTCTCCCAACACAAGAAAGGAATAGGACTTGTATTCAAAATACATATTTTATCCAAATGGAAAAAAACAAGTTGGACTTTAGGCATTCCAGACAAGTGAAAATACCAAGAGCAGTGTCTGAAGGAGCAATGTTGTTGATAAGGACATATTGTCATAGCATCATTGCTGCAGAGCCTGTATGTTTCACAGAGCAGAGAGTCCTGTCTCATTCCACCAAACACCTGACACACACCATGGTCTGTCTGCAGCACAACAACAAATTGGGAGGAGGAGGACAGCTGCTTCTACATCTATGAATTTTCCCATTGTCTAAGGACAATAAAACATGTCCATACCTCAGGCTCCTTGGCTGGCTTACCTGTGTCTCTTGCAGAGCCCAGAATTACTGCAAGCCCAATGACATCTTTCTTTTTTTCACTTGTAAATTGATAACAGTCTTGGCAGAAATGAGCAGAACTGAAATTGCTTCCCTCTGTGCCATTGCCAGGGGTTTAAAAACCAGAGCACTGTGTCACCTGCACCCACCACGTCTGCTCTCCTCCCAGACAAATCTGTGTCCAGGCAGGCTGTAAACAGCAGCTAATTGGCACTGTTAGCTCAAACACTGATCTATCCCACCAAGCTGGCATGGACTCTGTCAACAGCCTAATAAGGCTGAAAGATGTTTTGTTACCAGCTTAGACCAACAGTGCAGATGCCACAGATGATTTAGTGGCTGGATTTGGGTTTCTTCTTCTTCAAAAAAATCCTTTCCTTGTTGTTTTTTAATTATCAGACTCTGTCTCCCACTGTTCTTTTGTTGTTTCATGCACTTTCTTTGGCTTTGATCTGAATCATCTGCCTACAGGAGATTCTGCTCCTTCCCAGCTCAGCTTGCTTTAAATAAGATGCTGATGTTCTGTGCTTCTGTGCCAGAGTTCCTGGGGAAAAGAGTTTAATTCATAGAATCATAGGATGATAGGGGTTGGAAGAGACCTTTAGAGCTCATCCAGTCCAACCCCCTTGCTCAAGCAAGTCCCACCTAGATCAGGTCACATAAGAACGTGTACAGCTGGGTTTTGAAGACCTCCAAGGAAAGAACCTCCACACACTCCCTGGGCAGCCTTAAACCTCAGACTTCAGGATCAAACCCCTTATTTTAAACACAGTGTGTGTTCATCTGCCTAAGAAGGACCTAGGAGCAGAGAGTTGTCTGCAAAGACAGTCCCTTGTCCTCTGTGTTGTCATGGGCAGAGCATTTGCATGTAAACAACTTTATATCTTGCTTGCTGGAAAGCTGAAAGGGACAAGATGCTTATGTATATGTGTTTATAGGCATGTAAATGGCTGAAATTGGTTTCTTAATTTTCTCTTCACTTGCTCTTTCCCAAAAAGTCCCACCCTGATGTTTTGTAATGGTTGCAATATAATGACCCATACTTGAGAGCACCACTCATGACCCTTGATTCACATCTAGTCACTTGGAGGGCAGGAGATGAGCACAACAGCGAGTCACTATACCTTCAGAGCCCATGCATAACATTCAAGCATTGCTGAAGGCTTAAGAAAACTCATCAGAACAGCAAGAAAATATCCCATCTGTGAACTGGCCACCAGCTCTGAGCAAGACACCAGCTCTCTGTCATGGCTTGGCTGAGCTATGTCTTGGATTCAGTTATGAAACCAGTTGCTTTCCTCTTTCTCTTGAGGCATTATCAGGTTTTTATTGAGTACCCAAGCCAGAATACCCATTTACAGAGGGAAAACTGAAACACAGACAGGCACTTGGTTACACAGGGTGTCTTTCAGAGAGTTAAAAAGTGGAACCAGGTCCAGAAATCCCAGAGCATTCGAGATGTATTCAAGTTTATTTTCAACCCATTAACTCAAGTATCAGAGTATTAACTGAGCCAGGATGGAATGAAGCATGAGCTAATTTATCCTTCTTGTGGGACTTTGTTAGCTTTGTGCTGCATGGTTGGTTTAAGCTAGCCTCTGATATCTTCCTGCACCATTGACAGTGCTGCAGCTTTTATCTATTGCTCCATCCAGCGTTCATCTGGCTCTTCTTCAAGGCAGAGCTGCGACTCTGGAGACCTAAGCAGCAAGAAATCCATTCTGTGTAGGATATTTCCTTACATTCCTTAAAAGCAACTATCCCCGTTTCAACCGAATCTCTCTCACAATCCTGAGGAATCAGTTTTGGTTTTGACTTTCCTAAAAGTCAAAAAGAAGAAAAAGAAAAGAAGTGACAAGGTGGGGAGTTGAAAATTAATTGGACTAGGTGGGAGCTGCTTCTGCAGGGGGATTGGACTGGATGATCTCTAAAGGTCCCTTCCAACCCCGACCATTCTGTGATTCTATGTAGTGAATTATATTGCAAGGCTCCCCAAAAGAAGGGTAAAAAGGCCAAGCAGTTTTGAAATTGCCATGTGTGTTTTTTCCAGTTCAAATAATAACATCTGAGCAATTGAAAATAATTATTGAGAGTGAGACAACTCTTCAAAGGATTAAACATTAATAAACATGGTGGGAGAAAGGCTGATGAATTTGGGGTCATATGGATCCTAATTAACCTCCACAAGGATATTTTTAACCTCAGACCTTGGCAACTGCAGGCAAGACAAAAAGGTTTGTACCTTAAGTTTTCACATAAAGCTGAGGGATGCTCCACAGCCAGGCTGTGTGTAACTCAGGAGACACTAATTCATCACTGTGAGGTAATCTGAGATCCAGAAGTGGAAGGAATCATATAAGAAGCAGTGTATTTCCAATATGTTCAACATCTTCATCAAAGACCTGGGTGAGGGGACAGAGGGACCCTCAGCAAGTTCCCTGATGGTATCAAACTGGGAGCACTGGCTGACCATCTGGAGAGTTGGGCACAGAGAAACCTGCTGAGGTTCAACAAGGACAAGAGCAGAGTTCTGCAGCTGGCAAGGAACAACCCCCTGCACCAGCACAGGCTGGGGATTGACCTGCTGGAGAGAGACCTGGGAGTGCTGGGTGACAATAAACTGACCATGAGCAACAACGTGGGCTTGTGTGCCAATGGCAGCCTGGGGGCATTGAGGAGAGTNCAAGGGGTGATGGGATGAAGCTGCAACACAAACAGTTCCATTTAAATATAAGAAAAAAACTGTTTGAGTGTTTGAGTGAGGGAGCCCTGGCCCAGGCTACCCAGGGAGGGTGTGGAGGCTCCTTCCTTGGAGCTCTTCAAGACCCACCTGGACACGTTCCTGTGTGACCTGATCTAGGTGGGAGCTGCTTCTGCAGGGAGGTTGGACTGGATGAGCTCTAGAGGTCCCTTCCAACCCCCACCATTCTATGATTCTGTGATATATAATGATCCAATAATGTCTGACTTCACAGCAAGAAAACACTTATTTTTCTTTTATTTTTGAGGGGAGGAGTCAGGTCATTGCATCTCAGTGAAACCAAAGGATGTGGTAACTATCATTTCCCTGTGTAGGTGGCTCAAACATCTCATAATTTTGTCCAGAAAATGAAAAGAAATGAGCATTTTGAGCTGTGTGCTTCTGTTCTGCCTGATATCAAAGACTATTCATTGCAGCTCTAGCATGGTCAGGAGAAACTATAGAATCATAGAATGGTGGCGGTTAGAAAGGATCTTTAAAGATCGTCTAGTTCAAACCCCCATCAGAAGCAGGTCCACCTAGATCAGGTCACACAGGAATGTGTCCAGGTGGGTCTTGAAGAGCTCCAAGGAAGGAGCCTCCACACCCTCCCTGGGCAGCCTGGGCCAGTGCTCCCACACTGAAACATTGAAATAGCTTTTCCTTATATTTAATTGGAACTGTTTGTGTTGTAGCTTCAACTTCTTCAGAAGGAAGATGCTCCAGTCCCCTGATCACCTTGGCAGCCCTGCACTGGCCTCTCTGCAGCACTTCCCTGTCTCTCCTGAGCTGAGGAGCCCAGCACTGGCCACAGGACTCCAGATGAGCCTCAGCAGCTCTGGCAGAGCAGAGGAGCAGCACAAAGTCCCTGGCCCTGCTGCCCACACTCTCCTCAATGCCCCCAAGATGCCATTGGTATCTTCCCCACCAGGGCACATTGCTGGCTTATGGTTAGTTTGTTATCAAATATACCAACTTTACATGACTGGAAATGAGAAGATGATTTTACCTCACCCGATGAAGTGTATTCACCCTTATAAGGTTGGTTTTGACTTGACTCTTACTAGCCCCAGGATATAAGCTGGTTGTGTAAACATTTACATTGATTAAAGCAGGCAGTGAAAGCTAGTTTAAGCACTGTCTTTACACAAAGTGTATCTTCTTATTAAGTCAAAACATATTATGCAATGACTATAATATGCCTCAGGTGCTTTTTAAAATGTATAGGATATGTTTTCATCCCATGCTCTGTTATTTATTACATGGAGTGATTTGCTGGTGTTTTGCAGCCACAGATGCCTCACCTATTTTGTTATAATTTATAAACAGGTAATAAACCTAAAAGGTTTATAGAGGCTGCCTGGGAGGAATCTGAGGTCTAACAACTGCTCTCAGTCAGCTGGTGGGCAGGAGAAGACAAACAGTGCAGTCTGATGAGTCATTAAGAAGCAATTTTGCATAGATGAGGCTCGATTATATAAGCACAAATGATTCCAGCTTGGGCTTCCAGTCTCTCTGCTTGGTGGCTAATGCAGACAACACCAAGAAAGAAAAGTGATTTCCACTTCATCAAAGTGTCCTGTTCCTCAGTGCACAGGACCTGTCATCTTCTCAAACACTGTTTCTCACTCCAAACTCATCCCTTGGAGCCTGAATGTTTCCTAAAACATTCCTTAAACTGCTGTCAGAGGATACTTTGATCTTCCCAAGAAGTGGAAGGGCAGTGTTATATTCTATGTGGGACAGTCACAGCATCAGGGCAGTGCTGAGCAGAGACCTTCAGGAGGTTGGGGCTTCCCTTTTTTCTATTGTACCTAGCAACAGGACAAGGGGTGATGGGATGAAGCTGAAACACAAGCAGTTCCTTATAAACATAAGAAAAAACTGTT
>WBNH01003103.1:489491-852273 GCA_013401255.1 Urocolius indicus | reverse complement strand
TAAATAATTTAATAAAGAAAATCTTTGTTTTCTTAGAGCCTTCTTGGCTCAAAGTTTTCAAGATATTCAAGTTCTTAATGTTCTTCTTTCTTGTCCTAAATATTCATAGCACTCAGAAGAATTGAACTAATTCTTAATTCTTCCCCTTTAACTTCAACTCAGATCCTGAAACCTGAATATCAAGATTAGTACTTTGCCCAGATCACAGGTTGCAGCTTATACTAATATTTTCCTTTTTCATTATTCATGCTCACCTTCAGCAGTGATCCTGTACACTAGGCAAGAACACAGATTTCAAAAGCATCCAAGACATTTGTGAGTCTTTTAATTCTAGGCCATCCTATCAAAACAAACAAACAAAAAATCTCCAAGATATATAAATGCTGTATGCTCCCAAATGAGAAAATCAATGTTACTCTTAGGGAAAATAAAATTATTGCTTTTCAAGCATAGCATTTTACTCTGGTTGGAGTTTCAATTTCCAAGTGATCAGTTCTCACGTCTCAGAGGCATACATGATGATTTTACACTACATAGTTTCAAACACCAAAATAAATAAGCAGCAATATCAATTCCACTACTTCCAAATGGAGGGATGTAGGAGATATCTCCTCTGATCCACAATAATGCAGTTTTACAGCTTTTCTTTTCTCTGCTTTTGTTTTTAATCAGTGAAGTGGAACACACAAAAGAGTTATCCTAGGTCTAAAAACTGAAGGAGGATCTCTTTTGTTCATTCCTTTGAAGGCACTTTACAAGTGTCTTTTACCCTGTGAACAGAGAATGATGTTCATTATGTCTGATACTTTCATAAAATTAAGAGACAGGTTAGCCTCTGGTGCTACTATCATAAAGACCTAAGGTCACTTGTAAAATATGGTCTACAAATCACTCACCTAGTGATCAGATAATGACCTAGTGATCAGATCCATACCTGTACTTTACAAACTAATGATCCTACATCACTGATCTTCACCTACAAATGAACAACTCTCTTCAGTTTGAAATAATGTCTCCTACTGTGCAATAGATACTGAATTTGAATGAGATAAGCAATACAGAGGCTGGGTAATGGTCATGTTATCTATATGAACAGAAAGCTTCTTGAATCAAATCACAGCAAGTACAGAAATCATTTACTCATGGAAAAAGGTTCAGTACAAAATTTCCTCTGAAACTGGGAATAAGATTAACAGATTCTCTCTCTCCAGATAAACAGAGTCTCTCTCTGAAGCTTTGTACTGAAGTTAATAATGAGAATTCGTCCAGAATCAAACTTAAGGAAAAAAAGATTAAAAAAAGAAAATAATATACCAACATGAAGTGACATATTACAGTCTTGACCCACAACATGTCCCCATGAAGAAAATGTTGTACTGCCTGTGCTAGGCCAAGGAAGGACTGGTTGATTTTGGAAGCCTTTGAAAGATGTCCATAGCTCTCTGATTTATCTGTTGTACTCTAAAGAGATTGCACTTCGAAAAAGTGTTTGCTGGACTTAGCCTCTCAGGCATATATTAGAAAAACTCTCCACTGTGAAAGGGATTGCAGAAAACTAACACCAGGTTCTGCTTCCATTGCAAGCAAGGTCATGGTTTCTATTAACTTTACTATGATCAAAATCGGGATTTATACACTGAAACCAATTAACAGAAATATAAATAGCCTCAATAAACTACTCAGCATGAATGTCTTATGTAAGACATTAATTGCCTAGCTAGTGGGCCCTCTACAAAGTATGTTTAAAATAAAACATTAGAATTCATTAATATCTCTAAGGATCCTTGCTAGGTAGTTTCCCTGACTTTGTAACTTGATCTCCTGTTACTTAGATCTTTACTGAACTAAGCAAGGTAGATTAAAAAAAAAAAATAGCTATTGTAGGTCTAGAAGTATTTACTGTGGAAATACCCTTGTTCCCAGATAGCATGTTGTATGTATATATAGTGCTAGGTGCAGTGCTTAGACCCTTACACAAGACTTAGTGAAAAAAGCAAAGGAAAACAATGAGCCTGACTGTGCTCTGTGAGATGCAGCCTCTGGTAGTATGCAAAGAGAAGCACAGACCCCTGTGCAGGGACACAGAATCAGGCTGGCCAGCTCTCTGGATGCAGCTGTTCCACTTTGTATGAATAACATTGTACAAAGAGAAGTGACTGCTCTCTCTATTGCATGGTCTGACTTTTCACTGCAAAACGTCTGGACCAGGACATAATTGGATGCTTTATACAGTTCAGTTTCTGTATAGCACACTGTATGTGTAAAATAATCATCTTAAAGTACATAAGTGTTAACTTTAGACAATGTCTTCTGCACAGATGCTGAATTTTTAACATTTACCTTGAAGACAAACATGCACAACTGACCATATGTTTGCACATGACTGACAGCTGTTAAAACAGCTGCCATGCTGCTTCTTGCTTAAGGAAGACTCCCTGAAAGTATTTATTGTAGACACCTCATCTTCAGGGCTGTGATTTTTCAACTTTGAAAGGTCAATAACTGATATGCATCAGCAGGTTTTGTTCTGTTCTTCCTTATTCCCTGACAACCCCTGAAACATGTTTCGTATCAGCAGCTGTGAGATGTGGGTCCTTCTGTGTAACTATTTGCTTGCAGAGTCTCATTTTGCAATGCTTATGTGTTTTACACACACCCCTAAGAACACGGTCCTACTTCTTGTTTTCTGAAATGTATGTAGCTTCTTAGAATGATAGAATTTTGGCTTAGAATTAATATAATTTCACTTCAAATTCAATTTTCAGCTGTTAAGTGAAAAAGAATACATATTCATCCATAAGCCAGTCCAGGGCCTGCTATACACTGTTCTTTAACTTCAGAAACTCCGTCTCTGAAACTTTTCAGGAGCACTTGGGGTGCTTTGCTGGCAGCAGCGTAAGACTGTTAAGGAAATGCAGCTGCAGTATTTGATGTTTCCATGATTTTTAAACTTTTGGGTTTTTTTTTAACTAAATGGAAAGGTGTCATGGAAAGCCTGACCTGTAGTAAATGATATAATCATACTCAGTCTATTAATTTCTTATAAAATGGTATATAATGCTTCTTGGTCAGCATACTTCGTATACACAAAAAGCCATTCATAAGAGGGCTACCATTTCTGCATCCAGATTCCCTTAACATTCATCCTGACAAAACGTGATTCTTCTCCCAGCTTTCCTGGCATTGGTGATTGGCCAGGACAATGGGAATTTCATTAGGTACAGGAACCTAACAAATTTTGTAACAATGCAACAGACTTCTTAAAATTAAGGTTCTATTAAAATTCATTGGAGTTTATATTTGTAACGTCTCAAGAACTTGAAGACCACACTAACTTTACTAACTTACTCATTTAAAATAAACTGACATGTTAATTGTTTTGATACTTATTTACTGAACATCCATGAATTATTTCCTCTCTTGGGTTTTGCAGACTGGACTAATACAGTGTTTGTGATCAATCTTGTACTTTTTTGCTGGAACACAATTGCCTTCAGTGATATCCATTTTTAATCATATATATTCTCGGTTGCAAATTCACAGATATCTGTGTATGAACAACACAGATGCTAACAGGTTTCACTGAAGAAGAAATAGTTTTTACAAGACTATATATGATAACATTTAAAGAGGAGCACTCATGAATCACACAAAGAATTTTCAGAAGTTCATGGGAGTTTTTGTTACTGCTGTTTTCAGCACTTCACACACTGTGCTTCGAATACATTAAGCTTTCAGGTCAGAGTCTCATGCAGTGGCAACTGGCACAGCTCTACTTGTTGGCATGACTTCCTTTCCTTGCTTTCAGCAGAGATGCAATAATTCATACCAGATAGGGCTGTAGTCATCGGTTTCTGTGTGTCAGTTCTGCAATCTCTAGCAAGAATATGAAATGAAATGAATGGGTGTCCCTTCTCATCTGCACTTATTTTCTAGTAGCTCTCCTGATCTAGTCTTCTGACCCTGATCCTCAAATTACTCAAAATCTAACTGGATTGTATTGACTTTCATATCCCCGGATGAGCTTCGTAGTTTAACTGCTTATAAATTGAGAAATATGTGAGCTAGAAGCTACTGAACATAGGAATGCAGAACTGCCCATTATCCCTTCAATCACAAGCACTCTTCGAGGTAAATCTGTACTTAAAATATCACTTCATTGACTGATAGGACTTGTTTATTATACAACAGTTACAAACTCTCTAATAATGTGGTGTTTCATTCTCAGCAAAGAATCTTCCAAATTATCGCTCAGGAGTAGTTTTACTGCAATTGACACACTGTCATCACTCTGACTTCACAATTACAGGCCTGGTTAAGCAGCAGTCTTAAACAGCAACAAATATCCAGGCTGAGGTGGTTCCCAGAATTAGGAAGAGAATGCAGTCAGGTATGCACTTACTGCAACTATGTATACTCATGTACAAGATGTACAAGCAACTATGTTTTCTGTGCGAAATGGGAGCACTGCTGGAAACGGACTTTTTAAGGCCTAAATGTATGACTGAATTGTAGCTTTGCTTTAAGTTCAAGAATTAAAACAGTACCTTTATCCTTTTCTGCATTAATCACTTAAAAAGAAAAACAGCAAAACTCACACAACCTCACCCGAATTTTACGTTTTGTACTGTTTTGCCACTCCTATTCTTCTGTCTTCCCTTTCCTTTACATACACCTCCTCTCACTGTACCCCTCACTGCCAGTCCACCTCATCACCTAATTTTCCCTTTTCCCTTTATCACCACACTAAAGGGGGATTGCCACCACCCCCCCGCCCAAGGCTGTCTCCAGTAATCTCCTTTGCCAAGAACAAGTATGAGCTGCAGTGCTTTTACCTCTGAGCTGTTCTAATACAATTAAAGCAACACCATAGTGTAGTAGGATCTTATTTTAACTACTGTTGTAAACTAAGAAGCAGCAGCATGGCACAAAAGAGGCTTGATATGGCAGACTAAGACAGACACTGAAAGCCCCTTCCAATTGATCAATCAGACAGCAAAGGTACCAAAACCACCCTATGGCCTTGCTTGACACGCATCTACTAACTGCTTGGTGTCCACAGTGGCTATGAGATCTATTCCCAGGTGCTCAGGTGTGACGGTGATGTTGTTGCTGACGAGTCTGGGGAGTTGTGCCAACATACTGAATGTTGCTGTACAGATGGGAGTAGTGACGACAGTGCTGATTTTGGACAATGTCCTGGTTGCCAGCTGGCATTAAACCATGACAGACAGATAATGACTAAAGGCAGAAATGGAAGGATGTGGTGCTCAGGAAGTAATACACTGCCAACAGAATCAGGGGAGGATGAGCAACTTAGAAAGTGATGCTGTTCAGATGCTACTGCTTAGAAAGACAAAGAAGCTCCTGACAGAATCTGTGATGATGTGGGCAATGTTTTGTAATGAAATAATTCTTAATAAAGATCAAGTAATAGAAATTTGTCCCTTAAATTAATGAGAACACATTGCAAGATCACTACTCATTTTGTTTTGTTTTTTTCAGTGTCTGTGCATGGAAGTTGCACTGCTCAGTGGATGCTATCATAACTTCTGAAGTGTCCAGGCTCCTGGGGAGCAGGAAAAAATGCAGCTTACTATGAGAAGCACTCTCTGAAGACAGGAGAACAGTACAAAACATACCTAATCACAGGTAATAATTTTTCAAGTGCCTTCTGTCTTTTCAGGCCAAGCAAATACACTGCTGTGAGAAATGCTCTCTCACAAGCAGTATCAAAGGAAACGGACAGACTGCTTAACCACATGTGAGATTGCATCAGTTTCACTATTTGTAGAACAGTACTACAAAATAAACAGTTATAAAGTGCTCTAAGACACTTGCAGAAATGAACTATGAATACGGTAATGTTAATTACAGTAGACATATGGTGTGGACTGCTGAAAGGTCGGGGACTCTGAACCACAGAAGTCTTACCATCAGTAATCCTGACGTCTATTTAAAATGGAACTGAACCACCGCAGGGAACATTATTTCTCATCATTTCATTGCTATATTTGAGCATATTTCTTTGCAATTTGCTATTGCTTTTAATCACATTACGTTCTCACTATTGTCTGCAAAAAAATGGAGTGTGGACTTTTAATGTCACATATACAGTTCCCTTTCTGTGGATTTCCATAATTTCATTCTTATATAAAACATGCTAAAAGAAAACAGTACCCATACATACAATTCTGAAACTATTACTTTATGTTCAACACCTCATCTAAGCCATTTCCCATGTAAAAATGAAATGGCTTCAGATGTTTCTGATGAAGATCCAGGAACATCTGAAATAGGATAATGGGGAAAAAAAAAAGGAAGTGATTCAATTTAGAAGAGAGCAGTAAGTAAGGATAGCAACTTAAACTGTGTATGAGGGAGTGGTTCCTGGTAGCCAGATAACACTAATGCTGAGTTAGATGCATAGCCCTCCATGGTGGCATCATAAATGTTATAGATGCAACTGTAAAACTGTGCATCAGAGCTGAGAAGGGTATCACCAAAACACTCAGTCATACAAGCAGTCCTACAAGCAGTCCTAGAGCAGGGGTCTAATCTTTTTGATTAATCTATTTTGATAAGGCATTTCACCACTACTTAGAATAAAATGATCGTATCGTCAATATCTTTTGTGGTTATTGACAAGTTCACTAAGATTAAAAGGAATGGTTATTCAAGTATTTCCAATATACTATAGGTACAGCTCTGCTTCAGCAAGAGATGCAGTATGTACAATGGAAATCTACTGTTATGCTGAGTAATATTTGTTAGTGCCTTGCCTGTCAATATCACAATCCTTAACCCACAGAAAGGCTGCTCTTCCTTTAAAGAAAGTTCTTATGCAGTAACAGGATCTTGCTCATATGTGGGCCTTTCTGGGGGTTGTTTTTAACATCATCAGTCACAAAATTGAATATATTTTAATGACAGAAGATACAATATGGCAATTATGAAAGGAAAAGAATCTTGTCAAGAAAAGTTTCCCTGGCCTCTTTCCCCTGTTTTTTATTTATTTATTTGCTTCTGTCTCATCTCTACAAAACTTCAGCTGACATTCAAAGGTGTTTTTTGATCTGGTGAATACTTAACTGTGCTAATTGAATTGACTTTTGTTATTGATGTCTCTTAACTATAATTAAAGTTTCTAATTGGAATTTCCAACTGTGCCTGTAGTATGTTATCACAGATGACATGCCAGAAGAGAGTTATGGTGCCCTCCTGGAAGATGAAGAAAAATGGCTGTGGCTCATGAGTGAATCACACAGTTCCTCAGCGAACACCGAGGACTAGCTTCAAAAGTTCCTGGAGGCAAACAGTGGTTACCACATAATTATGTGACAAATAAGCCACAGCCCATGCAGTGAGTGAGTCTGATGGATGGGATTTTCAGATATTTTTGTCTTCATCGTTCATAATTTACTCAAGCATGATGCCCTTAGTGATCAACATGAAAGGCCCTCAGCAAAAGAAGCCAGCACAGAACACAGTTGCAGCATGTGTAACTTGTCAAGGAAATACAGAATCATATCTATGTTTCACTAAATTCATGTTTCCAGCCCACTAGGAGATCCAGGTACAGAGGATAAGACTATATTGTTGATCTGGTTTTATTTCTGAGGTACTAGGGTTCATTTGCTGAATAGTCAAATCACATAACTGACAATTCCATGGGTCAAACCACATTCCATAAATTAAGTAGTGCATAACAAAGTCCTTTTGAGAAAGCAAATATGAAAGGTAGTCAAAGAAAAAAAATATTCAAACTGGATGGATTTTTCAGTTTTTCAAATCACTTCCACAAATACATCCATTTTCTTTATGTCATTTTTGTCTACGTTACTTTCCAGGGTTAGATAATCTGCACATCTGTCTTTGACAAGCATGTTCTAGATCACATAACACTACTTTTACTGTTGACATTTGCCTAGAAACACTTTCACCTATGCCTATACACTTTGCCACTTGGGGAGACAGAGTATCTTAGCCCTCTTGTTTGCTAGGTTAATAAATACAGGTGTTGTGTATGAAGATGGAAAGTTTTTGGTAATTTGAGTCTTTGGCACACACTAGAGTAACAAGACAACAGCAGAAAAGGGGAAAAAAGAGGAGCTTTAGAAGAAGGGGTTTCACAAAAACAGCAATTGGCATTTGACACAGTTGTATGGTGTGACGAAGATGGCTGTATATTCAGATTTGTAAAAGTAAGACAGGAAATGTATCAAGTAAACAGATGTTGCTTTGGATAACATATAAATAAACTATGAGTATACATCTGTATGTATGCAAAAGGTTTTAAAATGCATTACTTCATTCATGTTGTATAACATGCCCAGTTAAAGACCAGAAATGAAAGCTTTTACCAGCAAATCTGGGTCAGTGCTGACTCTCACATTTCTTAATTCCTTTCAAAATGAATATACAAACTTCATTGTCAAAGTGCTAATATAACAGTGATTCTCAGTTTAAAGCAGAAATAATGTTCTAGCTTTCTATGTAAGAGCTGCTAAACAGCTTATAGAGGTATTGTGCAGGAAAACAATGACAAGCACAAGACAGTCCCTCATGCACAGTCTAAGAGCAGCAGCAATATCAGAGATCATGAGACAAACTAACCTGTGGCGTCATTCCATGGCAGATATACATGATTGGGATATTCTCCGTGTCCGGCCCTTGATCAAGGCACAAATCACTTTTCAGGGAATTCTGCAGCTACAATAAACAGAAATAAAAAGAAATCAAGCAAGTCTTACATAATAAAAAGATGGTGTGGTTACTTTCCTTATTTGAAACAGGATCGTATGTAGTTAAATAAATAAATATGCAGAATTAAAACTACTTGTTGCAGTGAAGATACCAAAGAGAAAGCACCTGGACTACATTTTTCCTTGTAGGTAATCTAAGGCTACTGAGTTAAAAAAATGTTGCACAAGGTTTCAGGGAGAATAAATTTCAAAAAGCTCTCAGAGATACCAATAGTTTTTTACATACGTTTTTAAAATATTAATGAGCCTCTAGTACACACTATGAACAAAAGAGAGCAGCTAGCTGAGCAGTAGGGATGGAGTTTCAAACACATGAAAAAGCTCTGTAATTAAACAGTTTTTCAGAATCACTCAAGAGGGTCTTGTGATTTGTGGAAATGATTAAAAAAAAAAATCCTTTCTGATGACACTTGGACACTTCTGGCCAATTGGTATGCACTGGCTCTTCTGGGCTAACCCACACACGCTGACTGAGCTATGAACAGACTGCAAAGTACTTGGCCCTGCTCATCACAAAGCCCTATATATTACCTGTGCAATGCTGAGACAGAATTTTCTGAAAGTGAAGTTCTAAATTAATGAGCACAGAGAGCTGCAAGGTCTTTTTAGAATGTGAGGCCAAAGATGTGAATTGCATATCCATGGGCACGTATAAAGGTGTTCAGTGGTGTAAGGTCAGTTCAGACAACATGAGAGAATTGTCTGAGGGAGGAAGTGAAGAGGTGATGTGGTTTGCAACCACCTGTGATTAACTGAACAGTCCTGTCAGCTGTCTACAGGGGCCTCCCCTGAGGAAAACAAACTGATATGCTTTGGAAAAAAACCTAGAAGTGCACTAGTATGTAAGAACTGTGGACAAGCCAGAGACTGAAGCCAAGCAGTGAACAAAATCAAAGCCATGAACCCATTTCTACAAGATTTCCAACTCCAAATCTAACTCTAAATTCAGTAATCAGACAAATCTCAACATTAAAAAGGGAATATTCATGAGCTATCAATACTGGCATTATTCTTAGCTGCAAGCCTTGAGAATTCAATAAAGTTTCCTCTCTCAAAGCTTTGTATTTCTCAGCCAAAAACATAACCACAGCCATGACTCTGTCATCAGATATTAGGCACTGCTCTCTATCTAAATCAATTATATATATCAGCCTTATTAATTCTTGCCTGGATCCGTTATTACCTTTGGCTTTTCAAACCTTTCCCACAAACTCAAATTGTAATACTTGTCTTAGCCCTAATTTTACAACCTTTTACACAATGATGCCCATAATAGAGGAAGCAAAAAAATCTGCCTTGACCAACATCAAGATGCAACTTAGCTGAGAGTGCTGACCCAGCAGTGACACAGACACAGAGAATTTAGAGTTCAAGCTTTGAGGGGAAACATGCTCTTAACCCTAACAGCAGCTGTCCAGCGATCAGGTGCTACAGAAAAAGACCGTACACCGTATTCCTTTCAAAAACCAGTCTTATGAACCTTGAAAACTGAAAAATATGATGAGCTCTTTCTCAATCTCTCATCCCTATCCCAACTCTACAATTAACTTGAAATATCTGCAGATAAATGATACCTAAAGAAAACAGAAAATCTACTGGCCTGTTGACTAATAATGCTGTTTCAACATTTGAAGCCTAGCCCAGACTCTTAGGAACCATCTCTTTCTAAGGTCTAGTGACTTTGTGGCCATCAACAATTAACTTGGGTAATGCAGTTTCAGATTACCAACACTTAAGCTTAATTACAGCCTAAAATATGACCAGGTGTCATCATTTGGCCCAGTACTTTCTACTAAGGGTACTGCAGAAGTCAGAAAGAAAGTCTGTGACCAGCCCTAACCCTAGCTATATGTCAAAGCATAAACTAGACATGAATGACCCTGACATGAATGTTTCTAAATTTAGAGAGCAGAAGACTTGATATTCACAAAATAAATATGGGCGGTGACATTGTAGATGCCTCTCACCCCTATTCAGATAACTTTTGTAATTCCTCAGTATTTTTTTCAACTAATGATAATGCTACAGCAGCAATATATCTTCTACAAAAAATGTGGAAGTTGATGAATGGAAGCACTTAGAGAATCTGCAAGCAGCTGACTTGGTTTGAAATATCACACCTTTCTCCATTAGAAGACATGCAAGAGAAGAGGAAAGCAGACAAGAAGGAAGATTAGAGATCCAAGCAATTCTTCTACTAAAAAGATTGAGGCACTTTATCTTTTTGTTTCATAGACCATTATTTCCTAAAGCAGTAAAAGCTATGTATTTCATAAAACACTCTCCCTTTACCCATACAGATATGTTGCCACAGCTGTCTTTTGTCAAAGGACAAATAATTAAATAAAGTCTACTGCTCACAGTTACTTTTATACTGCAGACAAAAGACTGCAGCATGTGAGATATTCTGCAGTACCTAAATATGCATGTTCCGGTGACCAGTGAGTTCAGTATTTCTGTAACACACTCTTATGATTCTTTTTGGTTTGTATATTGCCAGCAAGGAACCTTCAAAGACTGATAAAGAAAGTCTCAGCAGAATACAAAGTCATAGGTGCCTGTTCACTGATTGTCATTTTGAATTACATGATGTGGAGTTAATCCTGAGACTACACAAGTACCTTCCCTATTCCACTCAGGTGCCTTTTTTTTTTTTTTTTTAAATCTAGTATCAATTCTACCTGCAATCAAAGATTTTTTAGACAGAGGTATCTACCAGAACCATGCACCTATTAGCTGCTATGTCTCCTCCCCAGGAAGCTCTGCTTCTGATTAGGTCATGGGATCACTGAGGGCAATTCCACACATTCTCCTTGCACACGGTTGTGATTTTGACGTTGTTAAGAACTATTTTGGAAGGTAACCATTATCTCACACACTTAACAATGACTTAAATGTTTGCTCAAAGTGTTTTTCATCTCTTTTTTGATTGTGCAAAAAGCCAGCATAATAATTTTAATTGATCATCAAAGGGGTCATGGAACTTTGTGGGGAACACAACAATTTCAGTTACCAAAACAGAGCAGCTGCTCTATGGCCCCCTTATGGATCTTATTAGAGCCACACTGGCAAACTGCATGACTCAGTCTTCTTCTGAGACACAATGTTTCAAACCAGATCTTTCACTTGTATGAAGTAAAAGGAAGTTGTAGCAAGGTAGGGGTCAGTCTCTTCTCTGAAGTAACAAATGATAGGACATGGGGAAAGGGCCTCAAGTTGCACCAGAGGAGGTTTAGATGGGAGATTGGAAAGAACTTCATTGAAAATGTTGTAAAACACTAGAATAGGCTGCCCAGGGAGGTGGTGGAATCGCCATCCTGGGAGATATTTAAAAGACACGTAGATGAGGTGCTGAGGGACATGGTTAATAGTGGACTCGGCAGCGTGAGATTACTGGTTGGACTTCATAGTCTTAAAGGTCTTTTCCAACCAGAAAGATTCTATGATTCTATGTTCTTGTATTTCCTGAGACTTCTGCGCAAAAAGACAAATTTAATTCACAGGAATAAATGTTTGTGAATATGATATTGGACAGAGAATGTGAAAAGGATATCCTAACTCTACTAGCTTATTATGGGCCCATATTAACTTACCGTGCTCACCTTCCATGTCACACACACCTATACCTGCTTAGAATGTCCATTTCTAGGGGCAAGATTTGTCTTTTCGTTAATTAGGACAGTAAAACTCAAGACTGATATCAACTCTACAAAAGTAATGATGATCATGATCCCAAAATATGGGCATTTGAGGTTCTAAATTAAGATCTTGCTACAATATTAAGAAGCCTGCAGATGAAATACTGAGCCCATTTTGTTAATTCACATGCTGCCACAAACCTTTCAAACTGACAGCTCCAACGTGTCTAAAAAAATCCAGCCTTCAGAATCACTGACTGGAATTCAAGCCATGAAAAAACTAAACAAAAAGAATCAGGAGGAACATAATAGTCAGAGTATCTCAGCACAAACGACAGCAGAGCAGCTGTCTCTGTCAACTAACCAGTCTAACAAATTTTTAAACTAGTGACTTCAAGTTTATCTGATTCTTCTATTTAGAGCCAGACACTGTCTGGATTAATTATTTCCGCTATTACACCTTTCTCCCCCACCTTTTTAAAACGGAAAACATAAACAAAATTCTTACCACTCCATAGGCAACAGTATCTGAATACATTCTCATTTCTGGATACACACTGACAAGATACCACCTAAAGGTCTTGCACTGGAGTTTTTTCCTCAAGGCTTTCCTCTCAGAAATATCTCCAATATCAATTCCAGAGTCCTGCACATAAAACAAAGGACACAAAAAGCAGAAAAGACATCAGCGATACACTTTTGTGTAAACTGATCATTCAGCATCTCCCCCCTTGCGAAGATGATTATGACCTATGATAACTGTCAGTTTCTGGTTGCAAAATGAGTCTGTTATGCACACGCACGTTGCAAGTGCCCCAATTAAACATTCTACAGGTCATCATGCTGAGGTCTCTTTCAAAGTCTGCTTTGATCAATGGAACCACTCCTATGGTTGAACATCTCCAGCGTTGTATTCTCTGATTTCCTGGCACTTTCCAAAGCCAGAATTCATTCAAAAGCCACGTGGACGAGTTCCTGTGTGACCAGGCCTAGGTGGTCCTGCTCTGGCAGGGGGGTTGGACTGGATGATCTTTTGAGGTTCCTTCTAAACCTTAAGATTCTGTGGTTCTGTGAAGGAGCAAGTTGCCCTAGAACAAACCTTATTGCTAGTGTCCTACTGTGGCCTAATCATTAGTGTATGACACTTTCTGGACATTTCTGAAGTATGAGTTTACTGCTTCACTGCAATAAGCAGCAGCTCTGCTCGTCTTTCTGAAATATCACTTATTTCTCTTGTAATGTAAAAAGAGAAGTTGCTATTTTTGTTAAAAGCAATTGCAGAGTATTCTCTCCCATAATTTTTATTTCTGCTGTTTCTGGCTAATCTCATTTCTACTTATCATAAAAGCAGATTATAAAGCATGAGTTTCATAAAGTCCCTGTATATAAAAATCAATAATTTATCACATGAAAATCACGCAGTGGAAATTTTGAGAGAGGGATCTAAGTGCAACTCTGCAGCTGCTATTTGACAGGAAATAAAATGAGACATTTTACTCCACACTGTGCTCTACCATTTCTGCCTCAGAACAAAACACAGGCTAAATAAATTTTCATAGGGAAATCCTGTAATCTGTCTGCTTAAGCAACAGCCTTTACTGGGCCATAAATGCCCCAAAGATTTTGTCAGCCACCAGATATAATGTAAAAATAACATTGGAAGCACCGAATTTTCTTCGTTACACATCAAAAAGATATCTTTATATGTATCTAGGTTTCTGAGCTGTTGAAGTAACTACTGTTTCTTACATCCCAAAGCACTGAATTAATGTTTATCTGGCACACAAAAAGTATACTTTATTATGGAAATATTTTCTAACTACAGTAAAATTGACTTGCATATTAGCCAAGTTTACTAAGAAGTAGGAAACCTGATGTCTGGCATTAACAGGCATAACTCAAGTTAGTCCTTAAAAATGATTACTCCCCTCCTCTCAAGCCATATATTCATAAAACTTTATGTGGAACTATTCCTTAAGTGATCATTATTCCCTGACTTTTCTAGCAAGGGATTAGATAAGAGGAACACGCTGTTAGGTGCTGTAAGACAACCCACTGATCCCATTGACAAATCCCTCTCATGCATCATTCTGCTGCACTTATGCTGCATATATGCCACTTGTGTGAAGGAAAAAGGAGGATGCCAGCACAGAAACATTCCAGTTAAAGCACTAACAAGGCTTCCTGGGATCAGCTACTAAATTGGTCCAGTACATCCCAAATCCTTTCTCATGCAGCCCTGCAGGCACCAACACTTGTTTCCTCATAGTTTATTGTATAGGGTAAGAAAGAGCATCTGAGGCCTCGGTAATCACATCCTCCCATGTGGCTGGAGAAGGAAAATAGCTCACATGTAGCATACTGGCTTTATCACCAGCAATAACTCAGTGTGTTCCCCAAAGCTGAAAACACGATGGAGGAAAAACAAACCCAAACCAAAATCATAGGGGAGGACACATGCGGAGTACAGCTCTTGCTTATGGGACTTGAAAAATCTTTCCTTTGTGTTTTAAGTGCTTTTCTGGATTTTATTTATCTAAGCAGTTACAATGTAGGAATCACCATGGTATTGGAGATCCCCATTTGAAGCCCTCAGTACTTCAGAGACACCCACAGGGATCCCAAGAGGGCAGTCACAACACAGTGCCAAATTAATCTATCTCCTTTTTATCATTATTATTATTATCATCATCATCATCATTATTATTATTATTTCTCAAAGACCTTTGGAAACATCTAACTACGAGCCTTCTCTCAGAGATCCTGGAAATCTTCCATGGAAAATACAAGTCTGGTGGTTAATATTTTGGAATAACAGATTTTATGGAAAATCCTGTTATGACTGAATATATTTCTATTACCTACACAGTCCATTACCAGTGCACTACTTTGTCAGCTTCCAGACAGAAGATTACTCATGTAGCTATCCACTTGTCTGACAGTATTTAGCCTTACTGTCTGTCTGTCCTCTCTGCATGTCTCTCTCGATGTCTTGACATCTTTTTGTCTAAGCTGAAGCTAGGTTTGATTGGAAAATTATTCCTCTCTTTTAATTAGGCTTTAATTTAATCTTGAGGCAAGCAGAGGCAAATCAGAAATAGTGCCAACCAGTCTGATATCTAAATTTGACTTAATCCATTCCCAGCTTTTCTCATCTATCATCTCTTTGCCTCTTGCCTACTGGAAATCTGACAAGTGTCCCACAGGCTTTAATTTTTGGGTTGCTTCTTTACACCAAATGCTTCCTCTTTCTACTGATGTTTCTATACCAACCAAAGACTGCATTGTTCCTAATTTTTTGATGTATAAAAGAGGACTCTCACTAATCAGTTAGGTTTTCCTTATCCTATATGATTCAATCACAGTGCTTGGGAATGTAACTTTGTATTGTATTTTCCTCTCTTCTTTAAAAGTACAGAAGCTGTCCTTAAACATGTAGTTGTTTGTTTCCTGCTGCTCTAGAATTGGTTCAGTACCTGGAAAGTTTAGCATGGGAAAGAAGAAGGAAGTCCCAGGTCTTCAGAGGTCTTCCCCTGATTCTTGGCACCAGGCTTCACACAGTGAACACAAAGATGCTTAGAATAGTGTCAAATTATATGACTGATTTGGGATACTGGAGCATGTGTCAGGCTGTCAGAAGATAACAGAGCCCCAACACTCTTATAATTGCTTCCCTATTTTCCACACGGCAAAAGATGTAAGCTGGGTGAACAGCACTTGAATGAACACAGCTGTAAGTCACAGACTTCATCTGACAAGAAAACCTTTTATGGTCACAAAGGTGCCATACTGACTTTAAGCATCCTGGAGCAATTACTAGGTAACGAGTAGATTCAAGCTTTATAGGCCTGTTACAACTGTGAAAACTAAGCTGTTTCCCAGTATATTTTAAATAAGTAGGTGGGCATGTGTGTGTTGGTTTCGTTTTCTGCAGTGGTGAGAAATACAAATGAGGGTTCTTTGTGCTACGTGTTCCATATATGCACATAGTAATAGATTTCTCCCTACAACAGAGGCATCTTATTACATTGCAGGAGATGTTACAGCTATTAAAAGCTGATTTAGCGCTTGCCATTTCCAGCATTTAAGTCTGCACTGTGGTTTGACAGCAGTAGCCTTTGTGAAGATGAAGAGAGAATATAATCTGCATTGCAATTTATTCAAGCAGTTCAGTGCAATGATTAGTACATTTCTGGTGGGAAAATGACTGGATATTGAAGTAGTGAGAAAACTTGTTATTCCTCTTAAAAACTACAAAGAAAATAAGCTTTGGCAGTATAAGACCTACTGTGCCAATACCTTGATGCATTTTGTGACCTGAAGAAATCAGTTCAATCCACATACGGCATTTATTTTTTCCTTTATCTAATAATGTTTCCTCTCTTTAATAAATGAGCTTTAAAATTTATTGTAACAACCTTATTTTGTTCAGATCTATCAGCACACTCAAGACTGTGTTATTATTACTCATTAAATTTCCATTTAACAAGTAATAATAACTGCATCTTATCTTTGTGGTCCTTATGAATGGGATTTCCAAATTGCATTCAAATCTCAGCTTTGCAAAAGATTAAGCACCACCACCATGATATCTGGATGAATATTAGGCAAAAAAAGTGTATGATACTGCATATGCTGGTTAGAAAAAGAGATTTTATTGAAGAAAAAAAAGAAATGGCTCAAGTTCATTTATTAAGTCTAGAATATTTGCTTTCCTTGTAATAATAAGAGCTGTGCACTGTAAGTCAAAACTCAGATTCAACTACAGTCTCTAGGTGAAAACAACCTATTCTACACAGACCCTGAATATTTTCCAGGGTAGATACAGTTAAGGTTTCTCAGAACCCTACAGCTCTAAAGAGTTCATAGTTCACTGACTATAGATATGAAGAACAACTAAAACAAGATCTCAAACTGAACGCTCTGGTTAGTCAGCTGACATGATCTTTTCAATACAATGGAGCAACCATTGCTCATCTACAGAGAAGAAATCTGGACAAGCAGGACAAAAGGGAGTTGCAGCTGATTCTGCAGTATGCCATAACATATGGCATAACGCCTATATTTTTTAGGTAAGTGTGTACATATAGGCGTATCTTATGCCTATATGTGAGACATAAATATATACATATATGTACACAAATAAAACCCTAGCACAGAAATAAAAATTCAGAATAGGAACCTAAAAGAATCTAAAGCCAAAGCTTGTAAACATTGGTCTTGTGTGACTCACCTCCTGGGGTATGTTCCATGCCATGTAGACATGGCTCTTGAATTCGTCCATCCAGACCTCAGCCACCCTTAGCGCATTTCTCCGGACGTGTGCAGTTAGATCTTCTGTGTATGGTTTATGTGCTCTTTCAATGTGGGCAATCCTGGAGCAAGGCAGAACCTCAACACTCCCTCCACATTGCCATACCTACGAGGAAAAAAGACATTCTGCTAGTGAGAGCTCCCTATACCACACCACTGCTGTCCTTTAGTAAACACACTGAAATTATTTTACTTCTGTGCTTGTCATTGTAACAAAGGAGAATAATTACTCAAGGCTTATTTTGAGGTTCTTTCTGACAGATGTGAAAGAAGACAGACAGAAAGAAGATCTTACCTTAGCATGAATTATTACTACTACTTAACCTTACTGCAGAATTATTACATTGCCGGTAGCCTCTCATCACAGTCTTTCCAGAATTTAGCTATTCTCAAGATTACCAATAAAATTATTGACAGGGCATTGAAAGAATAGCAGCTGGGTCTAGGCATTTCTCCAAGGTTGTGCATGGTCTACCTCAATGTATACACACACTACTAAAATTCTGTAACTAGGCGGCTTCAAGTAAAAGGGCAATTAAGCCCATAAGCTTTTTAAGATCACAAAAGTTTCAGGTTCTGGGAAGATTAGGAATATAAATGCATATTATGCTTTGCTTTAAACATAGCCCAGAAAATCATAGAACAATTTTGGTTGGAAAAGACCTTCAAAATCATTGAGTCCAGTCACCAACCTAGCACTGTCAGGCTCGTAAGAATCAGGTTTATTTCTTTTGAGGAGAGACAAAGACTAACACTACCTAGTGAAAATGTTCTATGAACAACTTCAACACACACTGTCTTACATATATATATGTAAAAATTACAATAAATTTATAATACAGGTTACTGTATCTGCTCAAGTGTCTTTCAGTTTTGCCCACAACTGCAGCTGAGCTAATGTCCATAATGTTAATTATACGTATTGCATTAATTTCTGATTTTCTTTCTGCTTTCAACAAAAAAGAAAATCACTTTGGCAGCCTTAACAGTCATTTAAGTAAAAAATAATTTAGCATATTAAATTACATGAAATATATTTTATTCAATATTTAACATATGAATTAGTTTACATAGAAGCTCTTTTTTACTGTGTACTAGGTAAACTTCCTACCAGGATTAAGGCAGCCCATGCTTAAGGATGTTATCCAGGTGAAAATCCAGAAGTGCTCAAACTGTTTGACCCTGCTGAACAAGTAGCTCAGTGACCCAGAGGCAGGTGTACTCACTGACAAGTGACAGAGCTTGCCTTATGATACTGCTAGCAGAGATTCCTGAGGTCTGGTATTCCATACCATGAGAGCAAAACTGAGAGTAAAGGAACTCTTTCCTTGTACAGCTTATCCAGGAGAGAGTATGTTCTGGTCTTCTTCCTCCTGGCCAGGAATGTGGGCTGGCAGAACACCATGTTCTGGTGCTGACCTCAGACCCCTCAGGTCCATCCATCCTATATGCATATGCTCTACTAAGGAGGCACTTTGTTCAGTCATTCTTTTTATATATTTAGACATCTGGCTTGAATACAACATTTAGGCATTTGGCAGCTCCTGAGACCAGAAAATATGGCATAGATTCAGAATGTTTACAAAGCCTATTCTGAACTGGTGCCTAATTGCATTCAGCATATGCTGGGAGAAGAGATAGAGCCTTGGTTTTCAGAGCTCTCTGGAAGATGAGCTATCCCATGAACCTACTGCATAGTTAAGAAGGGAGCTGAAAAGACTTCAGCATATGTCCACGTCCAGAACTTGGAAAACTGTAAAAGTAAATAAACAGGAACACTAGCAACACCAGGGCAAAACTGGGAGAATCATAAATATTTAAAAATAGATGAGTAATTGATCTGGCACAAGAATAAACAATCTGGAAACAAAATTTATGTCCTATCTTTCTAAATACATAAAGTGGTTAATTCAGTTTAACAATCTAACAAAAAACAATAGCTTGTCAAACCTTCAGTTCCAAATGGTTCAGCTACATTTCCTAATACAGATTAAACGTGAAGTGTCATCAGGCTTTGCTCACACAATGCCTGCCTTCAGTCCAAGCCATTTCTCAGCAGAGCATTGACACCCAGCTATAAATTGTTTCAGAGTTACTCACTGTACACTGTTTAAATTAGTATCATAAAAGACAAGGAAGATGTAGAGATGGTTATAACTTTGCCTAGGACAAGACAAATCACATTCCGCATGCGCTGCCTACTCTGCCTCATCTTTGCTCATTTTAACTAGGGATGGCCTCGATCCAAGTCCAACGTGTCAACACCAAATCTTTTGCAGGATTTTCTGTTAAATATGAATGCCAAAGCTGAGCCAAAAATTCACGGTCTCTAATAACCTGAATTTCCAAGTACAGTTCTAGGATCTGAAAATCTGAAGAGCAGACTCATCTATAATTTTAGTACTGATTCAGTAATCAGTAAAACCTAATTTGACTTTATAATGAAGTCGTATGTCTTTGCAAAAAAACACCCTGAAGTAACAAAGTCTATAATATAATTTGTAAATAACAATTACCCACTACCTGAATAAACACCAATTAATCAAATCTGATGGTCACTCCTTTCACTCAGACACTGTCAGACTTTGTTCTGTTTCCAAAGACTAATTAATTACTCTGCAAGAACCACAGATCCACTTAAAAACTTAATGCTAAGAGGAAGCTGCCCATACAGATGTGAACAGAATGGTTAGGTTGTGTTGAACTGCTTCAAAACCAAATCCTATTATTTCTAAGCAATCCATGAAAATGTGATTAGCATGCATCAAAACAAGGCTACAGAGATATGTTAATAGCCGCCATATATCAAGACAAATAAAAGTCCCTTAATTAATTACTTTTTAAAGAGGAAAACATGAGAAACACGTGTGATTTGAAGTTACAGGAGTCATAAGTTAGAGTGTGTGCAGAGCTTGCAGTTAGAGCACTCAGCAAGTAGCATTCCCTAGTTGTAGGCTACAAAGCCTCATGGAACACTCACTAAAGGACAGCAGATATGATACTTTATAAGGGCAGAAAGCACCATCCTGACATACTCAGTTGGTCACATTGAGGACCAGCCTCAGTTCCTTTCTCTCCCACTAGTGTTCCTTGCCAGTGGGATTATAGTATGGTAAGTAAGCTCTTTTCTCCAAATATTTCATTGCATTGAGGGAGAGGCCAGTTGCAAGGAAAGAAAATGACAGTCATTAAAGGGGGATTTTCAAATGGCATGAAGTATCAGGGGATTCTGGATTCCCAACTCACCAAAACATACAAAATCTCCAGCCAAGGAATGAAGGGCTTTGCTAGTCATACACTAAATATTAAACACTATACTGAACATATACAAATATATATACAAAGAATATAAAAATACTAAACAAATGGGTTTGTTTCATTCTTCCCCTTCTACTTTTCACTTGAATCTGACCACTCCCCATCCCCTTTACTTAAGTAAACAAAGCTGTGGTACTCCAACCATTGTGTCGGAGCCACTGTGGATGGGTGGATGGTTTTTCAACCCATCTTAAAAAGTCAAACATCTCACATCAAAAGTGCATAGGAGAGACTCATTAATTACTCTGAACTAGCACCTTTTGGTCAAAGGCAATTTTTAGGGTTTAATTAATATTTTAATCTTAAGAAATATTTGCTTAAAGACTCACTTCAGAGGGAGGTTACAAAGGCTTTTGGAGTGGTCTGCTCATCATCTAATAACATTCCTGTAGACAAGAGAATGTCTGGATAGTTAAGAAACAGGTATAGCAATTGAGGGGTCAATTCCTCACAACTTCACACTTCACACCTTTGACTTTCACAGCTATTCTTTTTGCTGTCATCAGTAATCTTTATTGAAGCCTCATCCAAACTGTAAGAGCACCTTTCTAGTTTTCCAGCATTGTTATTTTATGTGATGGCTATAAATAAATGCAAGGTTTTAAAACCAGTGAAGCTTTTCCAAATTATCACCCATGCTTTTAGCAGGAACTCTAAAGATAAAAAGAGCTTCAAAGACCTTTTTTTAAACACATGGAATGATTTCAAGTAAAATGCTGTATCTCTGAGCATGCTGTAGCTGCAGTCAGTAATACTTAATGACAAAATTGCTTGTGTGAGTTGCAAGGAAGAAACTTGATGAATTTCCTAAACTGTGGTTAAAATACACCGTGAGGGTGTATTACCTATGGTAGCAAGAGATGGAAATTGTTTGCAATGGTTTCCTGCCAAGTCTCTAAACATACAGACACATTTGTCAAAAATAACTGTACCAAATGGGTCTCAGGCTTTGCCTTATGGCAAAGATTTTAGAAAGTTTTCACATGTGAGAGACTGTGTATCTTTGGGAGTACTTAGCATGATTGTTGGAACCCCAGAGATACAGAGAGTTTCCTTTTCTTTGGAGGAATTTCTTGAGGTTCTCATCCTGCTGGTTTACTTTGCGAGAAAACTCATTTACAGAGAAAACATCCTCGCTGAAGTTTCCCATCCAAAGAGTTCTCCAAATCCATTTCAGTGTTTTTCTTCCAAGAAGATCTAAGAAAGGACTCTTTATTCTTGAATTTTCTGAGGAGGTTCATGTATTTTGTATAGCCCCAAAAGGGGCCTAGAGGGCCTCCTCTTCTTTAAAGGGTTCCTTCATCACTAGCAAAAGGTAGTAAAATTGATGAAAAAATTCTAGGTAAAGAGACAGTTGCAATGCCAAAGTGACTTCTAGCACTTATAAAGCTGAAACACTAAAATTAGCAAAGTCTATGACCTAAAACTAAGAAAAGCAAGTGGGAAGTGATGAGAACATTAAATGAATACAGAGAATCTAATACTAGGGGAAGAAGGGGGAGGAAGAACAGGGAGGAGGGGGAAACTTTATGTTCAGCAAGGTTAAAGTAGCCTCACAGAGCAACTGGAAAACATGTTCATCACATTGGAAGAAGCATGAAAGCAAAGGATACATAAAACTGCAGAGAGAAAGAAGGAAAGCACCAAAGCACTTGGGCAAGTCCAATGGGATGGTACAAGTGAGGCAGCTACAGAAACAGTAACAGAGCAAACAGCTTCCTTACGTATTTTGCAAAGGCACAAGTTCTAACACTGCTGTGGTGTCACTCCCCCCAAATCGAGGGCAATAGTGACAGCATTTGCACAGCCTTCAATGTGCAGCAGAAGACAGGTGACTCACATATCCTTAGAAGTGTCTAACTCAATCTGGGTATATTTTTTTAAAGTAAATTCCATTCACATCTGGAAAATGTTTCACTAAACAAAGGGTCTCCATTTCTAGTTAGTTTTATTTTTAAACCCACATCCTTTAGTATATCCTTTTAAATTGTATTTAAACGTATTTGAATTTGTATATTTAATCAAAACAATTACCACTCTGAAGCTGATGTCTCTCTCAAATATTTAATTTATACTTCATTATGAAATGACATAACACTTCTTCATTAAAGTGTTTCTTTTTATCTCTTTAATCACTGAGTGTTCTTTTCATGTTATGGAGGCTTAATCTAATAAAAAAAATAAACCCTGCATGAAGCTGAGGAATTTATTAGCATGTACTGCATTCATTAAATTTACACAGACCATGCAGTTTCTCCAAGGACTGATGTGACCTTGTTTGAAACCATCATTTCATTTAGATTGCAAACAAAACTTTTTAATTATTAAGTGATTTCTCAAAAAGATGAAGAAATTTCTAGCTTCTGTGAAGCCTGTAAATGACAAAAATAGAAGAACTCATTAAAGATGCCCTGAAGATAAGAAAGTAAATAGCCAGTGTGAATTAATTACTACCACAAATACAAACAAATAGTCACCAGTATCTTTAAAATGTATTTTGGGGAACAACTTAATGCAAAAAAATATTTGTGAATCTTTTTAACCTTTGTCATTACCATGTATTGTTTACTGAAAACCAATAATGAGCTTGATGCTTTACAGGCAAGTAGTATGAATAAACTATTTTTATTCTGTTCCATAAGTGATCATTTTGGGTCTGCATTTTTGTTTTGGTATCTTGGCAGGTGTCTGCAGCAAGGACGGAGAATGGCCAGATAAAAAGGTCACTGAAATAAATGTTAATGTTTCCAGTAGCAATGAGCAAGTTTTAGATCTCATCCTGAAAGTTTTTGGATTGTCACATACATTTGGGCGTCTGTCTCTGTAAACCTGGAAACTATACTCACTGGATGAAATATGTTAATCGTTATTTAGGTCATATCTCCACGGAAGGCCAATAATCTTCACCAAATAATTGCAGTTTTGACAAGTAGTACTGATGGATCTGGTTAATTTCCCCAAAATTCAGCAGGAAGCCATGCATAACTTTGTTTACTCCACTAGTCTCAAACAGCTTCCTCTCACTGAAGGAATCTGCCCAAACAGTAGAATGAAACAGAGTCCTGGCCTGAGTCACACAAACTCAGAATTAGAAAAACAAAAATATAGGTAGACAAGAAGAGAAAGAAAATACACTGCTTACTGAAGCATTGGTTCTGGCTTACTCCCTGCTTCTCTATGCTGAATGGGCTGGAAAAGGGAATCATGTCATTGGTGTGTACTCCTGCCAAGTGGGAAACTATGTCACTTGATTTCAAGAGATGACTGCCTATAGTCACAGATTATGCATAGAGAAATCAGAGAACAGAGGGAGGGACTTTTAAAAGTACTTAATCTCTTTTGCTGAAAGCCCTGTGAGGTTTTTGAAGACTATTCTACTTGTCAATCATATAGGTCTGTCACTTTTTCAGGTAAATTTATCTGTGTGCAAGAATAACTTTTCTCCATAACTAAGCTGATTATCTTACAAAAACACTCCTCCACAACCTAAAAGACTTTAAAAATGAAAATAAAAGGCTTTAATATAACTAGAGCTGCTCTCAGTATTTAAAATTTAAATTATCCCTTAAATCTTACTTTTGAAGTCATCACTAATTGCCTCATAGGCCTCATTTTATATTAATTGTTCCTTTATAAAAAACTCAATGAGAAAGTAATACATGTAAAGATTCTTCCCATATTAAGTTGACAGTAGCTTCCTTCCTCTTTTAGCTAATTGCTTCATTATGTACTTTTTAAATTGTTTTGTTCTGTGGGGATTAATTTTGCACATCTCTTCATGAGCTGTACAACTTGTGCAATGGATTGTTAAAATACCTATGTTATGTTGCTGGCTTACAGTTGCAGGAACTACTCTATGCCTTGTGTTACTAAGAGATAACATGCTTCAGGGGTCAGTGAAGGCATATGGTTTCATTCAGTTCTCTTTCAAATGTGTCTGTCTTACTGCTAGGCACAGCAAACAACTGACACAAATCACTACATTGCCAAGTTTAAGCCATGAATAGGAAGCAAAATAAATCACTTTTGATCTTAAAAGGCAAACCAGTAGCAAGCTGAATAATCAGATCACTACTGGTTTAGTGTTCATGGATCAACTTCGTGTACTGCTCATCTTCTATGTTTTTACCTTTTTCTCCCTTAGCACAGCTGTACTTGCCTTGATCAGTCTTGTTAATCTTGCACTAATCCTAAAGACTTGGTCAGAACCAGAATACCAAGCTAAGAAAAGTCTAGAACAGAGTGTTTTCAATTTTCAGCAATCATCTAGTTCAACTGCCTGACCACGTCAGGGCTAACCAAAGGCTAAAGTATGCTATTAAAGGTATTACCCAAATGCCTCTTAAGCACTGACAGGCCTGGGGCACCAACCACTTCTCTAGGAAGCCTTGTTCCAGTGTCTGACCTCCTTCTCAGTAAAGAAATGCTTCCTACTTTCTAACCTTCCCTGATGCAGGTTTGAACCATTCTTGCATATCCTATCACTGGATATAGGGAAAAGAGACCAGCATCCTCCTTCCACATCCCCTCCTTGGGAAGCTGTAGAGAGCAACGAGATCATGTCTCAGCCTTCTTTTCTCCAAACTAGACAAATCCAAAGTCCTCAGCTGCTCCTCACATAGGGCATCCCTTCCTGCCCTTCCACCAGCTTTGTTACTCTCCTTTGGACATGTTCAAGGACCTTCACCTCCTTCTTAATTTGTGAGGCCCAGAAGTGCACACAGTGCTGCTGGAGGTGAGGCTGCACCAGTGTTGAGCACAGCAGGACGATCCCTCTTTTGCCCAGCTGGTTGCCTGTGTTTGTGTTTTTTGCACAGCTGGTTGTGGGTTGCCCTCTTGGCTGCCAGGGTTCACACTGCTGACTCACACTGAGTCTTCTACTGACCAGCACCCCCAGACCCTTTTCTGCAGGGCGGCTATCCAGCCACTCTTCTCCCACAAGTTTATACTTGTGCCTGAGGCTACTCCATCCTAGCTTCAGGATCTGGCATTTAGACTTGTTAAATTTCCCCCCTTAGTCATCACCTAATGCTCCAGCATATCTCGATCACTCTGCCAGGTACCTTGTCCCTGAAGAGAGTCAACAGCATCTTTCAGTTTGGTATCATCAGCAAACTGGCTAATGGTGCATTTGACTCCTGCATCCAGATTGTCGATAAATATATTGAACAGAACTGTCTCTAGAACTGAACCCTTCTAGGGACACCACTGGGGACTTGTCAAGTCACCAGTCAGATGTAACCCAATTGACTACAACTCTTCGAGCTCTACCCTTCAGCCAGTTTATCACCATGAATCTGTCCATTCTACGGTTGGACAACTTATCCAGAAGGATGCACTGAGGGACAATATCAAACGTTTTACTAAACTCCAGAAAAACTACATCCATCACTTTCCCTTCATCCTCAAGGTGGGTGACTATCATAGAAGGATATTGAACTAGTCAAAGAGGACTTGCCATTTGTGAATCCATGTTGACTGTGCCTGATAACTGTATTATTCTTCAATTTCCTTTCAGCAGTCACCACTATAATCTTCTCCACAATTTTTCCAGGAAATGAGGTTAGACTAAGAGTTCTGACATTTCCTGGGTCTTCCCTTGCACTCTTCTTGTACACTGGAATAACACTGGCCAGCTTCCAGTCAGCAAGGACCTCTCCAGACTCCCAAGACCTTTGGTAGATGATTGAGAGGGGTCCTGCTCTAACACTCATTTCGCTAACTCCCGCAGTGCTCTGGAATGAATCCCATCAGGCCCCATGGACTTGCAAACACTCAGTTGACACAGCTGCTCCTTTACAGTTAGTGTCCAAAAATGGAAAGTCCTTGTTCCCATACTTTTGGTCCTCTGACTCAAGGGACGAAGCAGCCCAAGATCTATCAGTATTATTAAAGATTCAGGCAAAAAAAAAAAAAAAGTCTGAGAAGCCTCTGCTTTCCCTAACGTTCTCTTCAGACCTCATCTTGCTGTCATAGAATCATAGAATGGTAGGGTTGGAAGGGACCTTTAGAGATCATCTAATCCAACCCCCCTGCAGAAGCAGGTTCACCTAGATCAGGTCACATAGGAACATGTCCAGGAGGATCTTCAAGACCTCCAAGGAAGGAGACTCCCCAATCCCTCTGGGCAGCCTGTGCCACGGCTCCCTCGCCTTCATAGTGAAATAGTTTTTTCTTATGTTTAAATGAAACTTTTTGTGTTCCAGCTTCACCCCGTTACCCCTTGTCCTGTTACTAGATACAACAGAAAAAAAAGGATGACCCTACCTCAAGCCTTTCTTGTTATTTTGACACAACACTGGCCAGTTTCAACTCCAGTTGAGCTTCAGGCTTTCGTGTCTTCTGCCTGCACATACGAACCACAGCTCTCTGAAAGCTGACCTTGCTTTCAGAGATCATACAATTTCTTCTTACTCTTGAGCTCCATAAGGAGTCCCCTGTTCAGCCAAGCTGATCTTCTGACACGCTTGCTTGACTTATGACACAAGGTGCTGTGACTTTGCAGCTTTCACCCAAATGCTAGATCCATCCTGGTAAATAGATCCCAGTCATCTATTTGATTCTGTTACACCACAGCAATCCTTTTTTCTCCCAACACTGGCCCTTCCTCTAATCTTAGATTACTGAATTAGTCTTGCAGTACTAAAAACTCTCCATAAAATTAAATTCTAGAGAGATCTCATCTCAGTATCATGTTAAAACAATTATGGAATCTTCACAGACTAGGCCATGAAGAATTTTAATATCAGAAGCTGCAATGGCATTGTCAGCATGCTGTGACTTAAAAGTGCTGAAAGATATTCAACATAAGACTATTTTATAATAGTGCACTGATTAATTTGCATCTCACCTGAGTCCACTGACTTGTATGTGCATATTGTCTTAAATTGTTTTATTTCTTTCCATACCAATACAAACAACAAATTTCCTCTCAGAAAACATCAAGACGCCTGTACTTCCCAGTTGCTAATGTGCAACCACACAGGCACAAATGGTAAAATACACCTGTAAGAAAACTCCAAGTGCCTTATCCTCTTTCTTTGTAGGCTCTAGTGATGCCACATGTTAGCTGGTGCTGGATCAATCATTTGCCTTCCTGTAGGAGCAGCTGATAAAATGTTCTCTCCCCAGAAAGAGCACAATCACAAAAATGATTCATTGTTAATGTTGCCTGTATGTATAATTAAACATGTTGTAGCTGCAAGTTACCTGCTGAGACATTCATGGGCAAAACAGGGGAAAAAACCCAATTCTTCCACAGTAGGTTTGACACAAAGCCAGAACAAGCCACATAAGGCCAGTTTCTTTTGATACCATAACTGATTCCTGTTTAGAAGTATGACAATTTCTTATTTTATTATCAGTAGAAGCTGGAGGTTTTTTTCCTGTTGGAATTACAACCCTATAAATTCAGAATTTTAGTCCGTGTCATCTTGGGATTCAGACTGTTAACACAGAGAGGCACTTTCCAAACCAAAATTAACCTCAGCAATAATCCTGCCCACACTAAGAAGCCACTTCTTGTTACACGGGGTGTTAGACAAGTACTTATGCCATTCTTGCACTGCAAAGGAATTACTTTTCTCTATGTGAAATGTGGGCTGTGAAAAGCATTGGATACCTCTTGTAAGAAGTAACATTTGGTCAGTCTTAACAGATTTTTCTTGCAGAGTTCAATCTAGAAATGATCTCTTCTTAACTCACAAAATGAATAAAAATAGAACAGACATCTCTAAAGCTTTAACATAAAGAGAAATCACTACCTTAAAAAGCACCATTTAAATGTCATCTAAAATAAGCAACTAAGGATATTCTTATTCTTGTACTTCTCAGCTCTTCCCCTTCACACATCATCAATCTAATATTGTTGAACAGCACCTGTGACCATACACCAAGGATTTTTTCTGTACAGCATATCATTCCCTAGTGGGAAGAGCTATGGCCTACTTATTAAGTCAAAAACATGGCTTTAAGACCACAGCAAGTGATGGCAGCTCTAAGTGCAAGAATGGGGGACAACTAGATTCATTTTCCTGAAGGGAATTTAGGGAAGATCTACACTGCTCAGTGGAGTACCATTAAAGGGGACCCGGCAGCAAGGACAAAAAGGGACACTGCATGCATGGCACATCCCACTGCTCGCTCACTGTGAGAATAAAGCAGCTTGGTGAAAAATCCCCTCACTTTCTTTGTTCCCTCAGTCATTTCTACCTCTTGGCAAACCAGTCTCTCAATTTTCCTAACACAGCAGGTAGCATGGTAAATCACAAACTGATTAACATGACAATTAACCCTGTAGTTTAAAAAAAAAAAAAAAAACAACCATTATGATGTAAAGGTTTATTTCTGAACTGGAGGTGTTCAGTCACAGTGGGTATGAGGCAGCCTTTCAGACATCTATGCTGGCAGAGCCAAAGCACTGGTGTGCTGCAACAGTGAGAACAGGAGGGTGGCAAGAAGGACACAAAAATGTCAGCCAGCATAGCTGTTTAAGCCTATGTGCTGTGAAACTACATCCTAGCTTGTACACTGTGCAAAGTCTTTCCTTAATAAAAACAGACATCTAATATAGTCATGATTTCACATAATTCATGGCCTGTATTATAAACACTGACAGGTAAAATTGCTGGAAACTTCTAAGGAAAGAGGAAAAAGCCCAAACTGTTTTCAGATAAATATGGAGATCTAGGGGCAAATCTAAGTATCTGCTCTTGCTCATGATTACCACAGGCACATTATAAGAAAGAGATCTGAGGTGAGAAACAATGGATACACGGACACTTTGGATTGGAAGTGACTGAACATGTAAGCCAGCAATAAGCTTCTATGCACCAGATGGGAGAGACTCTGTTAGCTAATGGAGAATCACGATCCCAAAGTTGAGGCAGGGAGAAATCAAAAAGAACAGAACAGAGCCAAAGCACCTTCAAAAAAAAACCCCAGCCCCCTCAAAATCCACCTCAAAACAAACACGTAAAAGCAAGTCATTTTTGGAATATAAGAAAAAATACATCAGTGAGAGGCATGACAGACTTCACATCTGCTTGCTCTGCAACAGAGGGACCCCATCATATGGACAACAACACAAAGAACACTGACACTGTTTTCTTATTTCTGCAGCTTTGTTCATAAACTCTGCATTGCTCTAGCTCTCCACCAACAGAAAAATACATCAGCTTCAACTATGCTCTATAGACAAACTGCCAGATTAACAAGAAATGAAGCAGATATATTTATTGCAATGCTATTTTATTGCCAATACATCTAATTTCGGTATGGCAAAATATTGTATAAAAATAGTGGGCCATGCTAAGTCTGAACTATAAATGCAGTTTTCCTCCTGGGTCAGCTGATGCAAAGTGTTGATGTATCATTTAGCAGGAGTAAGATGCATTCCTTTCCTCTTAAAGAGCTATTACTTCCTAAAAAAAATTTCCTCTTATCCATTTAACAGGACTATTATATCCCTGAGAACATGAATTCATCTGCAAGCACAAAGGCCTGATGACAGACATAATTACTTTTAAGTCAAAGGCTGGGCTTACATTCCCTTGACTCTGATGATGACTTGGTCCGTGACCTGAGGCAAATCACTGAATATTTGTACAGACATCCCTAAAAGTGGTACAAACAACATTGCTGTAACAGATACTTGGAAGCTTCATCAAACGCGTAAGCTGCTTTAAAAGACAAAACAATTGCTACGGGCTTGCTTTTCATTGAAAATCTTCTGCTGACTTCGGTAGGAATTGGAATAGGCCTTTGAGAAGCCTATTGAAAACTTGAACAATCTAATGCAGCATCTAATTGATTGCAGTGGGTGTCTAGGGGCTTCTGTATGTACAACTATTGCACATACAAGCACAACCCAGAAGCAGAGTCTAAACAACAGTGAGAAACACTAAGCTTTACATTCACATTTTGTTTCTGATATAATGCAATTACCAACAGCTCCTCTTTGGTCTCTTGGACAAGTGATGTGTTTCCAGTTTGCCCTCTAAATGCAATCCAGTCTCCTAAAAGCATACTTAAGTCCGTTCAATTGGGAATGATTGAATATAAAACAAAAAGCAGCATTACTCATCCTAACGTGAATTTAAGAATATGATTCTGAGGCACAGTAAATGAATCTTTCAAAAATCTCAGATAAAGTGAATGAGCTGCTCAAGAAGGATGATGTCAAGTCTTGCATCAGCCAGCCTGCCTTGTTTTCTTACGGGGCAAATAAATAGCTTTGCAAGAAAATATTTGCTTGAGGAGAAAATACAGCATTGCTTCTAAGATTCAAAATGCATTCATATTGTGAATTCATCTGTCAGCTTCTAGCTCAAGGCCACACAAGTCTATTAATATTTATTTAATAATATATTTTTAATATTTTATAAATGTTATTAATGCTACAGACAATGTTAAAAATCTTAGATGTTAAAATAATACACTAAAGAAGAGAGGAACAGATTTGAGCAGAGAAACCAATTAATCAGTCAAGAGACTAATCCTCTAATCAAAGAGCTGTTTTCTGTGGCTTCTTACAGTTTACCAACAATAGATGCTTCAGATACAGTTTCCAATAGTTCAGGATTTTCCTGCATCCACGTAACACAAATAACTACATATTTGTGCAGATCATGAGGGCAAAACCAAATTCCTGGGAGAGGATACTGAAATAAATCTCCATTTCGTCAGGGTCTAATTCCTGGCCCTGCACAGTGAAAAACCTATTGATTCAGTTGAAAACAAACCACTTGAAGATTTTAGAAGACACAGTAATGGTTTCTCCTTTATAATGAAAATAAATCCTAAATAGGTAGACTTTGCTTCTCAGAAGTATCTCTGCTGGGAGATTAAATCTTATCTCACATCACTGAAGATGCAGCTGCTAACAAAGCAAGCGGAGAATAAGGCCTTGACTCTGTGCATAGGCAAAGAGATAGTGATTTACTCAGTTCTGTCATTCCATAATGCTGCAGCTGGTCTGCATATGAGTTTGGCTCACAGTAGTTTCATATCATCTGGAACAAAATTAGTAAAAGGAAGACACGAGCCCATGCTCTACATTACATGTTTAAGATAAAAAGGTAGCTGAGATGATCCTAACTCTGAAAGTAACTCCTCCTGTTCCTGTAGATGTTTGTACTTACATGTTTATGCATAAAATTCCTCAATGAAAGAACTGACTTCCAGTGCCTACACACTGCAAAGAATGGGAAGAGGCTGTGTGAAATTTGCTTATAAATTCAAGCCATTAAAAAAAAAAAAAAACAAAACTAGGGAATTTCACTAGAAATCAACTCCATTCTATCAGAGAATGTGATACACAACATCTGGCTTCTTGGCTAGCCTGGGTACGAAGCTAGTTTGGGCACATGGTATCTGCTTCTCCACCCCTACCTGATAATGCAGAATACTAGATGAAGGTAGATGCTTCTTAATAAAGACAAATGGCAACAAAAGAAGCAGCACAGTGAACAACTTGTAGTCATGGACTGGAGAGTACCATCTAAAATGGAAACATTATTTTTTGCACTAATCCTGTAATTCCAATGTACTTTTTGTAGAACAATTAAGTGATTCATCATAGGCCTTGCAGTTGAACGCAACACAAGTAATCTAGAGATGCAGAAATTTCTGCAGTTTGGCGCTGCAGAAGCAAAAATGTAGTTCAGCAGCAGAGACAGACCATCTGACCTGAAATCACCTGCTGACTGATCTTCCAGGCAGCCATATCTAAAGGTCATGAAAGGCACCTGCTGTGACCTGCGGCCCTAGCTACAAGTGTATAGGATACACCTGAGTGATACAGCTGCCCACCTTCATAGGAGAGCACATTTGAAGCAGATACCTGTATTTTGCCAAGATGTATGGCCCCAGATGTGCACCAGAAGTGGGTGGCTGAGGGAAAGAGTTTGGTTTTCAAGCCTGACATCTACAGAAATAATATTGTGCTTCTTGGATGCTCTAATATTGCACAGCACATTTTATATTCATCCTGGTATTATCTGAGATATGCTGATAACTGTGAGAAGAGTTGGTCATAAACTGCTGAAAAATCTGTTCACTACAGCTCAGTAATTTGTTTTGATATAGCCAGGAACACAGATCTAAGTCAGGGTGAAGTTAGATGAGGTGGCATACATTATGCTATCTTGCACACTACAAACTGTTACAGATGAAAGTGTTTCATGTAGGTCAGGCACTGCTTCCCTGGAGACAGACAAAAAGCCACAAGGAAATCAGAGCAGTGTTCGGCCTTGTTCCAATGATCCAGTCTACTCCAAAGTTTCAATTAGGCAGAGATTTGTGTTCCTCTGGTCTCATCTATCAAAGTACTCTTCCCAATCAACTTGTGCAAGGCTGAGTATAACAAACTGGACAGCATATATCTCATGATGTGAAACTAGGTGAAACTCCTCTTGCCTACAAGGAGACAATAGTTTTGTCAGTTGAAAAAAGAACAGAACAATCAAAGCGGCCCTAATTTCAACTCATTGCAACACTGAGCTGCAAAATCAAGTTTTGGGAACAGAAAGGCTGCTCTAGCCCTCACAGTGATGAGAACGGTGTTATTAAAAGAGGCAGTCTTGCATTTCTCTCTTCCTTTCCATAAAACTAATGTAACAGAGAGGGGACTTGTTTCAGTCTTGCTGCAATAACACCTCATCTATGACAGGTGGAAGAAAATGAATTTCAGGAACCCTGAAGTAAAAATGAGAACTTTTTGTTATATCTCACAGTCTCAGCAGAGAATTCTATATTTTAATACGAAATCCTTTTTTTTCTTTGCTATTGTAGAACACTATGCTTTGATCCTGGCAACTACAAAAGCACACAAGCTTCCACTAACACTTCATAGCAGAGTACAGAATTTAATTTTACAAAACACATGATCCCATTTTTTCATTACCACATACCTAGCTAAAAATCTCTCTTCTATAAAAGACCTGAAAGATTCTCAAACAGAACAGCACTGTATTTTCAGAATGGTATGTAGCTGTGCAGAGATATAAAGAAGCACACAAATCACACACAATACTGCATATAGTAAACAGATGAAGTGTATGATAGAAGAAGAAAACGTGTACTTATGCACTTAATATCTTAATTCCCTTCCAGAGGGAAAGCAGCATAAACACCTATATATTTCAGTTTGCCCCACAGTGATTTTCCTAATTTAAATAAACCAAATAATACACTAAATAATCTAGAAAGGCATTTCCCATTACGCCTGTAAGAAACCATCCTCCTTATCAGGTAAGGGAGCACAGCTAAACAGGGAGTGTTAAGCTTCATCTCTGCAGAACTCTATCCTTGTCACAAGAATGGAAGAATAATATCAGATTCTGTATTTCTATCCTTGTCCCAGATAAGTTCTTTAAAAAGATATAGGAGCTTTTGCAGTTTCCTCCACCCAGTACAGCAATTTATACTACTGCAGAGCTGTGGATCTCCTTTGCATGCCACTATCCATACATTTTTCACTAATTTTTCCTTGCAATAAGAAGCAAGCTGTGTTTTAAATGGAAGTTACCAGTGTTGATAGGTTATGTTCCTTACCCTGATTCCAAGCTCCACGTTCTCTCCTCCATATACTTCCATGCCTTCATCAAGTAAGCCAATCTCTTGGAAATATTCTCTATCAACTATGAAGCATCCAATCAACGCAGGACTTCTGGAAGAATAAAGCAGCAACCAAATTAGCAGTCAGAATATAGACAATTTTATTTCAGAAAGAAGTTATATTTGTTATTGTTTGCTGCAATGGTGTGTCAAGACAAGTAAGAGATTATTTCTTGAATAGGAACATCCAGATAAGGTTTTGTAATACAAAATCAAGAAATATCAGCCCTTACCAGCATACTGTAGGATTAGTCTGTTATCCTTAGTCAAATTTAAACAAGTCATATATCTTTACCGAATCAGTAAGCTCTATTTATGCTATAACCTGGATTATCCAACTTTTACTATGCAGAGCCAATCTTAACAAGGTAACAATTCAGGCCCAGAGAGTACAATTTTACCTTTATGAGATGCAGTGCAGGAGAACACAGAGTAATTCACCCTTTTTCATTTTTCTCCTACCTTATAATCCACAACTGCAAGAAATAAAAATGTCTTTTCTGATTATTATGCTGGTAACTCTGGTAACAACAGGATATTAATTAGCAGTACAGGGGAAATCATCTTGCATTTACTGGGAACATTCAAGCTGCAATAAGTGTAGATATGTACTTTCAAACAGATTATAGGATGTCTTAATCACAAATTGAACAATTCTACAGAAATCTATACATTTATGTTTTTAACTAGAAGTACTACATTACCCACTTTATAACAATGAAAGACTGTTTCTGATGTGTTTATTAATGAAGAAATTACACTTAAGTCACTTAACATCACTTCAAAAATTATGCTGCTTTTAAGACAAAGTACTCTTGCTTTTGGTGATGTTTTTGAAGTATTTTTCTGCTTAATTTTGTTATAATTCTTGAAGCATCTTGGAAGCATGATAGAAGGCATCAATCAGTACATGTGGCTTTGTTTGTTTGTTTTAATTAGCCTGCAGTGTATTGCACTGAATAAAAGGTGCCAGGGAAAGGGTAGAGAACAAATCTAAACATCCAGTATTCATAAAGGACATTCACTCTACAATCCTCGCAAAGAAGAGAGTTTTTGGGTAAAAGGGAAAAGTAGATTTGCTCTTTATTCTCAGTTTAAATACTTTTAATTTAAAAAGTTAGCACAATTACTACAGAAGGTTTGCCTCTCCAGGACTTAAAATATTTCAAAGCTTTTTCATCATGTTAATAGAGTTCATTAAAAGTGATAACCATTTCTAATGGTGTGGAAATCACCACTCCTTTTTATATATGTCTCTGGCAAACCTGTGAATTTTTATCTCCTACTTTCCAATTCCAGGAAATTCTAGGTCCCGTTCTAACAACCAGCATGTGGGTCAGTGCAGTTCAGAGTGTTTGAGCTGTCAACTCCTAAAAAAAGCTGTCTGCCTGAAAAGACAGAACTACTGGATGCACGAAAACTGATTGGTAGTGATGACCCCCACAGCTATTTAAGGTTTTGCTTTGCAGCTGGTGAAAACAGTCTCTGCACTTTCTTTCCACAGAGAGCTGGAGTGCAGGCATCAGTGACCTCCTTGGTGTGAATGCATAGCTAGAAGAAAGGCCTGGAACCTCAGCAGGGTTGCTGATGGGATTCAGAGGCACCTACTCCACTCTGCAGGATAAGGGTATTGTTCTGTACTAGCCTAACAATACTGTAGACGTGATAAGAAAATACAGAGCTGCATTGTACCAAAGAAAGGATTTAATGTAGCCTTTGCTCACACACTGTCAGTGGAGCGGCATTAACTCCTAGGACACAACACATCTATAAGGCTACGTGACAGTATTATGAAGAGTACAACTGTCCAATCAGTTCTGTTTATATAATGCATTTGTTAAGAAAATTCTGTTTGTGGCCCATTACCAGTACTTGAGCAGCCAAGACAGCTGAAGGAAGCAGTGCTGCTAAGCATTCAAGTCTACTATTTCACCTTGCCTATGTGTTTTATCCCAAGCTAAAAACAAGGAAACCAATTTTAAGAGATCTACTGAAGTTGGTAAGTTTTCTTGCTGACTGTGTACGGGTCAAGGACAAAAGCTGAAGAGGATGTCTCAAGGACATTTAACTAATTTAACATTACAGTGAGCAGAACCTATTAGATAGCTGAGACCATTCACCATTTGTGATGAGCATTGCCAACAACACGCTAATCTAGGTCATGGCTGCATGTTACCTTATTGGAGCAGTTGTGTTCTCCAGTTTCCACCATGACTTAGGAGGGTTCAGGTATCGGCACCACAGCTCCCAGTCAAACCCCTGTGCTGAGAGGGGATACTCCTCTATTTCAAAATTGTCATACTTAATATTATCAAATGATGGAGAAATGACTCTTTTTCTGTCCTCTTTTATCCTCGTGAGCACTGGTTCAGCCCTAAAATAAAGAAAAAAAAAAAAAAGTTAAATTTATGTTAGTAGAAGCCTAACACTGATTAAAATCACAGAACAGTTTGGTTTGTAAGGGACATTTAAAGGTTGTTTAGCTCAACACCCTAAATAAATAGCAACTTATGTTGAATATTTCAGAAGGGGCAACATTTACATCTGTTACCCATTCAAAGCTCTCTTTCTTTTGAGATGGAGTTTTGACAGGGTAAGATCTGCCTGAAAATAACACACTGCAATATTTTATCTAGGATATCCTATTATTAACCTTGACATAACCTGATGGAGTATCTGCATATCACAGAACATTTACACCCTTGCTACCACAAAAGGATAACTGCAGGCTCTCAATATTATTGAGGACATCAAGATCAAAGTTAATAATAGATCTATCCTAAGGACAGAAGCTCCTGCCTTTTTTACCATATTTTTCACCCAAGAAGCAACAGAGATATTAAATCCAGACTGAACAAGTTAAAATACATAGATTTAATTATGTGCTACTTTTGCACACAGCAGCAACCTTGGTTCCAAAATGTCACTTCTTTGTTTATACTGTACAACATAAAATAAACAACATATTTTCAGTTAAGATAAACTGGCCCTTAAAGGCAAAAGGCTACATTACCAGAGGAAGTTTTTAATGTGTAGTTTTCCAAAACAGTTTAAATACATTGGAATTACATCAGCAGATAACTCACAATATAAAAGTAGATCTAGATTACATAACACTCAACAAATACATTTTTCATGTTCGTGTCCATGATTGTGTCTGAATCTTCATTAAAAAGATCAGAATGCTCACTCACCCTCTATATACAAGAGAAACACCATCCAATAATTCATACACAGTCCTTGGGAAAAGCCCCTTGGTCAGAGAAATTCAAGGAGACACATACCATCCCACATTGAATTCCACATGGGCATCAAAGAGAGCGACTACTGGTGCTGTGGCTACTCTCCATCCACTAACTCGAGATCGAATCAGCCCCTCTTGTTTACTGTGTCGAACGACCTTGATGAAACCAGGTTTATGGGCATTCACTTCATCAACATATTTCTTCAGTTTCTCCTTGAGTTCTTCTGTGGAAACCAAAAGTTAGATGTTAACAAGAGGTATGAACTCAACAAGATGCAAAAATCTGTTCTTTCAGCAAAACAGGAGTCTTCACATGTGGAAATACTCTCTTTTGATTTAACCACTAAGAATTCTCCAATAGTAAAGTCTAAAAGGAGGCAAACAAAAAGTAGGGCAAAAAATTATATAGCAATAAAAATTCCAGGTATAACTATTCAGTCTAAGTGACTGATATCACAATCCTGCCACTGTTTAAAATGCCACAAAATAAAGCACTCAGTCATAAGGTACCATAGCTACATAAGTGCATATTAGGTTACTGTAGCAACAAACAAGATAACTACCTTACATCTCTGGAAAAATTTGCCCAAGTATTGCCAATGAGCTTTCTTTACCAATATTCAAAGAAAACAAAAGTATAAATAAAATGGACTATTTACTCCTTTTCCATTTTCCTTTCTAAACTTTAACATCCTTTTTCTATCTCTACTAAAATGTTCCATGATTGCTGCTCTTTTCTCAGCAGAACAAAGACCAGTAAAAATACTGGAGAAGATTAAAATGAAAATATGATAATTTTTAAATCAACAGGTATCATATCTCTGCTTTAAAGGCCAATGCATGAGAAAATTCAGTATGTAGAGCTGAAACATGCTGTTCATGATTAACTGAAAACACTGCTCTCCACTTTTCCTTATTAGCATTGCTATGTTCTATTTCTGTTATGGTACCACTCAGAATTCCCTTAGTGTTACTAAATTCTCTTTCTTCCAAATCTCTCAACAAATCCAGAAATATCTTTGCTGTGATGCAGAGTAATACTCCTATGGTTAGAATGCTAAACTGAGTGTTATCAAATCTGCATTAAAAGCTCAATGCTGCCTAACTCTTCCTGTGAAATCTTAAGCAAGTCACTTCATTGTAATCAATTCCCTATCTGCAAAATGGGATCATCACACTTATTTCTTCTTTTCAGTCTATTTAAACTTTAATCTCTCAACCAAAGCACCAGTTTTCTTTGTCTCCGAATTTGGCCAGTCCCTAGTGCCCTGAGGCACTTGCTGAAGGCACTGATGCACCAGTCAAGGATGACACCAGAGCCCAGCAGCCAGAGGAGCAGCACTCAGTAGATCAGAAATGTGGGAGTCAGGACAACTGTCATGTTGGCTGGCTCACATTGCTTTTCTTTTCAATTGAACCAATGAGACTTTCTCTTCTACTGTTTTGCTGGCATTAAGCAGTGCAAACTGCCCCTAGCTATGCATAAGGGGCACATCTCTGCTTTGAGCCCAGGTAGCTTTTCAACATAATCCAACCACTCTGGGAATTGGTCACATCAAACAGAACTGGACAACACACACGCTAGAATGGTTAATGCAACAGAATATTAAAAGCAAGTACATGCAAGTTAATTTTCTTCCTAGTTGCTGGTATAGGACTGTGTTTTGGATTTAAGATGAGAATAATGTTGATAACACAGGTGCTTTAGTTGTTGCTAAGCAATGTTTATACTAAGTCAGAGACTTTTCAGCTTCTCACACTGCCCTGCCAGAGGAGGCTGGGAGTGCAAAAGAAGCTGGGAGGAGACACAGTCAGGACGGCTGACACAAAAGGCTATTCCATTCCATATGATGTCATGCACAGTATATAAACTGGTGGGAGTTGGCTGATGGACACTGCGGCTTGGGGATTGGCTGGGCATCACTCAGCAGGTGGTGAGCAACTGCATTGTGCATCATTTTTTAAATATTATCTTCCTTTTCTGTCTTTATCTGACCTCATGAGTTTTACATTTTCAACCCTCTCCCCTGTTCCACTGGGGAGGGGGACTGAGCAAGTGGCTGTGTGGTGCTTAACCCCTCTGGGGTTAAACCACAGCAATTAGTCACATTAAATATTCATCCTTGGACAGGATCCTTGGAGGTGGATGTGTCCTCTCTTCAGAGCTGTTTCACAAGAAGTGCTCTAATCTGAAGTGTGTTACAACCCACATGAATTCAGTAAACCCACTTCTCTGAGGACATGGAGGAAAGGGCAAGATGGTCAAGTACAGAGACTCCTTAAATCCAGCTCTCTTTTTAAAGACTCTCAGACAGTCACCAGGCATGATGCTCTTGCACCAGGTTCCACAGGCATTGCAGGGCCACAGATCTTTGTGTAAATTAACTCTCTGCATGGAAGTGACAAAATACCAGAGAAAAGGTTTTCATAAAGAAAATAATTCAAGAGAAATAATCTGATGATCATGTCAACCACAGTACATAAACTACAGCTATATTTTAGGAATGGACTCAATATATTCCTAGAATTTTACACATTATATGGAGAGTATCTATTAAAATTGTGACTGCATCACCTTTAATAAACAATATGAGGCACACATCATAGAGCACGACTCCACTTTGAATTAGGTTTGCTGTGTGTTGATCAATACATTTCATTTCCTTTATCAAGACAAAAAAAAACGTGCTTGGGTTTTCTATCACACTTATGCAAAGCCACAGTTCCAACTGTTCATCCCTTAACACACAGAGACTTGTAGCAAGCACAAAACTATCAAAACAATCATTAGCTAACAGCACTTGAAATCCAAAAGAAGATATTTATGCTACTGAAATTGTACCCACCTAAAAATTGGGTAAAATAGTTCTCTGTTCCCAAAATATAACATTGTAGAGGGTGAATATCAAAACATGAAGATCAGCTTTATTCTTGGTGCAAGTGGCTGTTTGCAGCTTTGCAATCCCAGGAAGCTTTATTTGCCACAACAATGCAGCATCACCACTGAGTACAAAATATATAAAAGGAAAGTGGGCTCTAATCAAGGACTTGAAAATCAGTACCCTTGATAGAGTCATTGTTCTCTCAATCACTGTTTTGAGCAAGTGAGCTATTCTTACTCCTGTCATCTACTTTTCCTAATGTGGACCCACTTTGAATAAACACAAAATGTTTTTCATAGCTTGGTGTAGCACAGAAATAGGTAGAAATGGAACAGAACCCAAACCTTGGCTTGTCACCAGCATGACTTCAGCTGCACATCATAGGTGTGACAGTTACTGGGCAACACACACTTCTAATTTTCTGGTTACACTGCAGCTTTGTTCAAATGAAGTGAATGGCCTGAGAGACTCTCAGGGGCACACTGGAGTCTTACGAACGGTCAGTTAGTATGGAGGAATGCTTCCCCCAACTTCAGTATCAGCCTCAGTAGGCAAAGTGATGCATTTTACTTAATCTTCAATATTGTCCCATATGCAGTGACTTTGTAGCATATTCAGGGAAGACAAAGCAATGTTTTGCAGTCAGGCATTTTCTGGCCTTTGTTATTTAAAACAGATTAGTCTTGCTTTGCAAAGGCAGAGTGCTGAGCAGAGCATTATGTGCATGTATCCTCTGTCTTAGGAGCCTACTGGGCAGACTGTCCCAGAAGAAAAGATAAACCTACTAAAAAAAGGTATCATTTTCACTCAGCCACTCCACCTAGCAGACATGTAAATGAAATTGAAAAAGTCACTATTTTGAGAAGAACATTAAAGGTGCCCTAGCAGGACACTTAAGTCAGGGGTTTTTTATGCATTCCACGTTTTCCTTTACATAAGAAATGTGAGACCAATTGTCTTTGACATTTTTAGAGCACCCTGCCCAAAAAAAGATGAAAGATAGGGCTCTCTCCCTAGAATTGACCGTACACTTTGTGATGGCACAAATGGTCTTCAGCAATAGATTTTTAACCCATGATCTGGGTTTTTTTCCTCCGCAGATACATTGCCTGAATAATAAACACTCTTTTTCAATAATTATTGTGCTTCACTGCTTTATGCCACCATAGGGAGAAGAACGGGAGTGAGAAAATATGTCATCTTCAATACACAGTTGATTCAGTTTCTAATTATGGAAACAAACAGGCTCATAAAGATAGATATGTTTGTCTTTCAGTGCAGAATCTCTCAAATAAGGACTCAATCTGACTAAGCTGAATGAATATCTGCAATTGGAGAGAAAGAGCAGCCATGTATGGAACGGTTAAATGGTGCCAATCTGGCACTTAGAAATGCTGCGCTCTACCACCCGTGTCTGTATGGTACAGATGTCTGGAGAGCATAGCATAACTCTCCTCATAAGTATAGAAAACATTATTAATGTGCCATAATTAAGTTCTAATACTTCTAAGATGTCTGTTTTTAACAAATTCACAAGGATTTGGTTTGTCAAGTTTCCCTGTTCATGATGACAAAGCAGTGCTCAAGAATTTGTGCAACTTTGCCTTCTTAGGAAGGAGCAGAGCAGGGCAGGCTGGAGGCAGAGAGCATACGGAATCAGAAGATGTCAGCCATCTCACAGCTACAGATATTGTACATGAAGGGATCATTTAGCTCATGAAAATCCCTTCACAAGCCACTTAACTTTCTGGATACAATCTGAGAGAATGGTGACTTGAGAGAAGTCCTGGCAATACAACTGCTCTCCACGCAATACTGCAGCTTGCTTGGCTTGTGTGAGTGGCCAGTCCTGGCTCAGAGGGGCAATCTGGATGACAATTCTGTCTCCTCTTTGAATGCTGGGGATTGCAGTATATGGAAAAGAATTCCCACATATGACCCAGGGAGTTTTGCAGAAGAAAAAACATCATGCCCTTCATCCAGTGCATGCAAGCAGCCTATGTTGTGCATGCCTCTACCTTCCCTAAATTGTCAGGTAATCAGGATAAATGCTCAATGATTTCAGGTACCTTCGGCCCCTTACTCCAGTGTCCTGAAGCAGCTGAGGATATGTCCCCCAGATTTCAGATTTTAAAGTTATTGAAACAAATAGTAGTGTCATAAATAATAAATTACTTCCTTACATTCATAGAGGAGTAGCTTAAAGAACAGTCAATTAAGCCTCACTTTCCACAACTTTCATGCTTTAATGCACTCCCATTTTGACTGCTTAAATGAGTCCTTACATCTCTCCGAACAATTACATTTGTGCAGTCCGATACTTGTGGTTTACTGAGACGAGCACATTTTTTAAAACTCCTCTTCTTAGTTGCAAGTTTGCCACAGAGCTAAAATAATAAATAAATAAACAAATAGAATCCTTTTCATAACTTTATGCATCTTCTAAAGCCTGAAAGTCCCTGCTGACTTCAGTACAGAAGAATGTGTGCTGATGTTAGTGCCATCTCTGCAAGCCTTGTGCTTTTACTTTTAGGGAAAAATTTATTTCCATGTCAAAGGCTCAGGAATTACCATGTCCCTCTTTAACCTTAGCACTTGGTACAAACATGGCCTCTTTTACCGTGATGGGAAAAAAATTATACTTCAACCTTCAATATGGGGTTTAACATAACAATTGTCCTCCCTCTGCCAGAAACTGTGGATTGTCACATTATATGAAAGTGTCAAAATCCTGCCAATTAATTATTCTTATATGCTAGCTCTGGGTGTTCATTGAGCACAATGCTCTGGTCCCCAGGTAAAGAACCATGTTGGATATTTTCTTAGATCACAAGTGACAGTTTTAAAGGCAAATCATTACAGCAGCTGCAGGAATACAGTGGAGCTATTGCCTACCTCAGAGCCAAGAGACCACTGGTCAGCTTGCCTCTGGCAAGGATCCCAGGACCTTTCTGAACAACCTGTGTCATAGGTCAGAATGGGATCCACTGCCTTGCACCAAGGCAAAACAGCCACTGGCAAAGCATAGAAGTCAGTACACCATGACAGCTGCAGCCATACTAGGAACATCTCATCAGGTACCTCCTGCTTCTGCATAAAAGGCAAGTAAATTGGCAAAAAGACAAAATTCACACCAACCAATTAATTTTAGACCAAGATTTTTTTCCTTCTTTTTTACCTGACTGTAGCCCAAAGTTTAAGGAATAGGAAGAGTTTCTTTTCCACTTGTCCAATAGTAATTTTATTGCCTTTAGAAAAACAAAATGTATTAAAATAGCTGACTTTCCTTCTGGCAAATAAAGAAAGCTTGTTATTCCAGGTTTGCTGAAAAAAAAAAACCAAGCAAACTCTCTCTCTTATATAACAGGCTTGTACATTGGATTGTCACTTATTTTGTATGCAGCTCAGTGCTTCGTAATTTTTATTTTCCTTTCCTCTGGCCTCTTATCTTTCATGCTCAAGTGATCACCTCTCATCTCTGTAGCAGAAGCTGATAATTCCAAATGGAAAATATTTATAACCAGATAGAGGCATGTCAATTGTAATGCACATGTGTAAGTAGAAATGTTTGCAACAGAGGGCAACAATGCACAAACAGATAACGCCGGTCTGCTGTGCACACGTATTTAATAACCTCGTGTTATTTGGTAATAGATAAACCACCCAAGGGAAATTACCAATGTGATGCAAGGAATTGATTTGGACGGACCTCAAAACCAAAAAAGCAGCAAAGTCCCTTTCCTCCATTCCTGTACCTAACTTGTATCATTGACAGAGATGCATAATCTAATCTCAGAAGTTCAGGCTATCCACGTGTAAAGTCAGATAGCATAATGAACTTTCACAGTCAAAACTTTTGCATTCAGCAAGCCAAGTCTTAACTGCTGTCAAACCTAGCCAGGTCTATTAAGATAAATGAGGCCTCAATAACTCATTCCAACTCACTCCTCGGACTACAGGCCAAGGATTTCTTTAGTTTAGAACACAAACAGCACCCTTCTCCAACAATAAAGGCAAAAAAAAATCCTTCTCACCCCGTATACACAAACACACTCTTTCAATTGTCCCAGAGAATCAAGCACAGAGGAGTGGGGAGCACACATTTCTTTCAAATGCTTTGATGGGGACTGCTTTGACCTATTTTCAAGTCCTCTCACAAACAACACATCTATGCATGGAGAGAGCTTAGGTGCTGAATCCTCTTGCTGGTTCTAAGCTCCAGGGAGTGTGAGAGCATGAGAACTACGTACCAGAAAGTCATTTCACTTTAAATCAGTAAACTAGCACTCCTCCCAACACAAAACAGGTTTTGCAGAAGAGACCTGTGTCAGCAATTGTTCCTTGAGTGATATAATAGACTCATACACTCCTTGGGTTCGTTTTGTTTTTTTATTTTTTTTTTTTTTTCTAAATGATGCTAGTTCCATTCCCAACTACGAAGGTGGGATACCAAGCTCTAGATCATTAATTCCTACCTAGAAATATTGCTGCATTTCAATAAATCCCAACAGTATGGGAAGAAAAATGAAAATCATCTTTTGGAAATTGTGACGGCTGAACACTATGTTGTGGAGGAGGGGGATACTGGAGACAGAAATACTACACCTGATATTTTTTTGTTAGTACTATTCTCTTGTAGTAATGTCTTTATAATAAGGGCTGTAAATCCCTTTTATTTCCTTTTTCCTATTTATTGAGTACTGTTCAAAGAAAGTACTCAATTTCTGTCCTAAGGTGCACCCTGTCATAAGTATTACCAAGCTCACACTCTAGCAGTTGAGCATCTCACATCAGTTTGCAAGACAGAGATAAATTGAGATGCCAGAAAAGTCTGCAAGGTCACACCAGATATTGGAGAAGAGGAGAAAGAGAATCTGGGTCTCCCAAAACCCTGGGCAGCACATTAACACTGCATGATTTCCCTGAGGCAGTTTGAACTAGGGCCCGTATGGAGCCCAGAGAACTCTGTGCAGATACAAGAACTCATCCACATCACTGGATTATGATTAAGTGTGGTTGATACCCAGAGCTGTTGTGAATGTCAACAGAAATGCATTGCAACAAAGGAATTGAATGTGGCCCTGTTCTATTCCCCTAACAATGTGAGAGACTCGCTTACATCTGATTACAGAGCAGAGCTCACTAAAGGTAAGTGTTAATGTCAAGAGAGGAAAAGAAAATAAATCTGCTCTCAGATGAACATTCCTTAGAGCTCTTTAAATAATTCAAGTACATGTGGAAAGGCAGGACTAATAGAAGAAGCACAAAGTGTCTTTTCTTAGAGTCCAACATTCCCAAATTAGAAAGTTGACAACTGACAGTAAAAGTCAGTTGGGCATGTATGTGCTTATACCAGCCAACACACTAACACAAGCTAAAAGTAGAATGGGGACTTTCCAGGCACTACCAATAGTTACCAGCTGCCAAACACACAACAAAGCAAAGGTACACAGGCTGCCACGTCTCTCTTCAAGGTGATATCTAGAGCCTTTTCAACAGAAAAGTATTTAAATTAGCAAAATATGTTTAAACACAGACCTGTAATTATTTAAGCTTAATTGTTCCACTCAAATTTCTGATTGAAGGATGCTTGCATTAATCTCAGCAGCAACACGGTGCGACTGCAATCTAGTGTGTGTGACTGTTTCCTATTAGAGACCATTACTAAATGTATTGTGGTTACAGTAACGTGATCACAATGATAGTTAAACCTGGTCAGAAGCAAACACTATGACTGAAATCAGATACTCATATCATATCTGATGCAAGAATGACTTCTAGTCCTTATTTGGATATAATAGTTAGAAAGGGGACATAAAGTGAGAAGTACACAAGCACCAAGACCATGCATTAGATAAAGCTGACAGTAAATATAATACACTGCTGAAATAACCACTGCCAAAATGCCGAGTTTGTAATTTCATTTCTTGGTGTTCCTGGACTCATTTGTAAAATGACCTTTAAATGTTAAAGAGAAGTGTCTGAAAAATGCTTTCTAGTCCCAGCGGGAGAGCAGCTGTTTCCAGTAATCCAAGTGGCACTTTTTTCCAATATGTACTATTTAATTCTAATGTATTTCTTGGACGTGTATGGAACAGAAAAATCACTACTCAGAAAAAGAAACTAAATGTCTGAACAGAGCCAGAGCAGACTGTATAAATCTAGAGAAATACAATCTAAAAAGCACATTAGAAATGTTCTGTATTTCTATAACCATCAAACACAACAAGCTGCTGCTGTACTGTGAACATGATAAATAATTATGACTCCAAGGAACAGCAAGGCAGATCATGTTATGATAACAGATTCATAAGGAAAAGGAAACTGCCAATTAAAACACAATAGTCCAAGTGTAACTACTTTATTTCGGGAATAGATTCAGAGGAAATCAGTCACATAAGATGCATTAAAAATGGAAAATGGAAATATGCAGTTAGAAATGTATGGAACAGAGCTGCTTTCATTCCTCTCTGGCTCAAACCTCTCTCTAACAGCAAAGAAGTTGCGAACAGGACTATAAAAGGAAGAGGAAACAGTAACCACGGAATACTTCTGCTTGGAAGGGATCTCTCAATCCAACCTTTGTATCAAAACAGGTTCAATTAAACATTATTAAGTAACATTCACCATTAAAGGGTGACTATTTAAAAGAATGCCAGAGTATTAAAAGTTATATTTTAGTTTTATTGTAATAAACTGGACTTAGCCTTGCATGCCACATTGGTTATTATGAGAATTTGACTTTATATCTGAAAATGTAATCGAACTCTATGCTCATTACATAGACTTACTGCCTTGAGGGTCAGGACACTGTGTCTGCTTTTGAGATCTCACTCTGCAAATCAAACTACAGTTGTGGAAAAAAATACCACGAAAACAAACCACTTTTTGTAGTGCATTTTTTTAAACCTCATCCAAATGTCGAGTTTCTACTTCTTCTTTTGAACACACTCTTACTCTATCAGATAACTTTTACACATCAGGTGTAAAATGTTCTGTTTGTATCCCAGGTCAGAATGATTGATATCTTGACTGCCTGTGATCACATTGTGTGTGACCTGCTCTTATCTTTTCCTTTCAAAGGTGGACTATCACTTGGAGAAGAATGCAATTCACCACAGGAACAGCAATACAGTAACCAGTACACCAAGCAGAAGTACAAGCTGCCTGGGCAGGAGGGCTCTTTTTGACAAACAGGATTAGTTCACAAAAAGGACTTGTTTTAGCACCAGCAGAACTTCCCTCACACAAGATGCTTCCATCAACAGACAGGCAAAAAAAAACCCCAAAACAACAAAAAAAGGGCAAATAATAGCAATATGAGTAAATTTTGTTCATTATTCTGGTAGCTAATACATTGCTGGGAATGCAAATAAGAATAGATCCAGTAACATCACTTGGGTTATTATTATTGTAAATGTCAGCTCTCACATGCTCTTGCATTATACCACAGTCCTGAAAAATTCTACTGAACAGAATGTATCACATCACACATCAGTCTGCTAACATGGGATACAAACAAGGAGCATTACCCATCACCTACCAAGCAAGCAAAAAAGAGCCTCCAGTGTGTGCTTCCACTACAACTCTAGGTGAAATGTCACCTCACAGACCTCTACCACAGTTCACTTGGGACAATCTGGTAGGTATCTACTGTGCTATTTAAGTCATGGGTTTTAACTAACATCACTTTAATAACTTGGAAGTTACAACTCCTCCTTTCTGTAACTTCCTAAATATATGGACAAAATCCAAACAATTCTTCCCTCTCTAAAGTATCTATCCAAATCAGAAATTATTTAGTTTGAATACTATAAGAGCTTAAGGATTTCTCTTTATATAAACTGAGATTTTATTGCAAGAATCAACTATGCACATTTGCAAATTAAAGGAAAAAAATCTGGCCTGCTTCTTCCCCAGCACATTTGATTACTCCACATGAGTAACAGAATTCTGGAATTGTGCCATTTGGTAGCTGTGGAAAGCCTCTAAATCTGGCATATACAACAACCCCAGGCAACACTACAGGCTTGGGGATGTGTGGCTGGAAAACCTGTCCAGTGGAAAAGGGCCTGGAGGTGTTAATCAACAGCCGTCTGAACATGAGCCAGCAGCGTGCCCAGGTGGCCAAGAAGGCCAATGGCATCCTGGCTTGTATCAGAAACAGTGTGATCAGCAGGACCAGGGAAGTGATTTTGCTCCTATACTTGGTCCTGGTGAGGCTGCATCTTGAGTACTGTGATCAGTTTTGGGTGCCTCACTCCAAGGGGGACATTGAAGTGCTGGACAATGTCCAGAGGCAGGAAACTAAGCTGGTGAAAGGTCTGGAGAACAAATTTGATGAGGAGCAGCTGAGGGAGCTGGGGATGATTAGTCTGGAGCAGAGGGGGCTGAGGGGAGACATGGTCACTCTCTACAATTGCCTGAAAGGGAGTTGCAGTGAAGTGGGGATTGGACTAGAGGAAATGGCACCAGGGGAGATTTAGATTGGAGATTAGGAAGAATTTTTTCACAGACAAGGTTGTTGGACACTGGCACAGGCTGCCCAGGGAGGTGATGGACTCATCATCCCTGGAGATATTTAAAAGATGTGTAGATTAGGTGCTGACGGGTATGGTTTAGTTTAGTGACGGGCTTGGCAGTGTGAGGTTAGTGGTTGAACTTGACGATCTTAAAGGTCTTTTCCAATGAAATGATTCTGTATATGAACTCCAAGTAAAGGTCTGCTTATTCTAAGAGTGTACCACCCACTGGTTCCTAAAAATCCCAAATTCCAAGTCTTCAAATAACACAAGAGCATATAATTTATATCTTTACATGAAATATAACAGCATGCAACAAATTATTCCAAGCCTTTCATGAACTCTTCCAGAAAATTTCTCTGTAGGCATCTAATCACAACCTATCCATTAGTTTTAAAGAAATGATTGGTGTTTGTTTGTTATATTACAATTGTTGTTGCCTTTTTGCACCAGAAACATTCAAGAGGCAGTAGCAGCAACCCTTACAGTTTCTGAAAAAAAGGCAAAGTATAACCCAGGCAGTAACTTGAATCCAAAATTCATACCTTTTCAAGTAACAGTACAGAAACATCACTGTTACTAGCATCCTGCTGCAGTCTGGGAAAGATCTGGTTAAATCCTGTTTAATTGAGAGTATGCTATTTTAAAACTCAAGTATGTTAATCGGGCTATTAGTATGCCTCCCAGCAGGATGGAAGTCTTGCTTGCATAAAATATGCACATAAAACACCAGCCTTGCCTTTCCTGCTCCCCAGAAACAACCTGCCAATATTCTTTGACATTAAAAGCAGTAAAAGTGTCTTCTCACTGCTAGGACAACATTCCACCAGCTCCAGCAGTCCCTCCTAGAACTATAGTGAGCAAGCAGCCAAAGGCTGAAGTGACTGGGCTGCTCCAGGGTCCTGCTTTACACTACAGATGGTTGGAACTCCCGGGGAAGGACAATACCTGCTCCAGACTACAGTAAGCACGCTGGACCACTAGTTCAAGTTCTCATCTTGTCAGCAAAAGCAGTGCTGGTTGATGCTGGCTGAGAAACCCATGAGGAACCACCCAGCACTTTGGGAGCTGCTGCCTGGGGTTCAGCAGCAGCAGTTCTCTCTCTGAAGTGGTGACACATTAACACCCCGACAGTGACAAGCACAGCAGCTCATGAGATGCTAAGGGATATCAGTCACAGGAAATGGACTGAAATCAAAAGCACAAACTGGGCACTGTAACGGCTCATATCTTCAGAGATCTCACTAAGGAACATTTCCATAGGTGAAGACAATGTCTAAATTTAACAAAAAACTTTATACAGCTTCCAAGTTTGTTTTTTTTTTTTCATCTAGTATTAGAAAAGCAAGAGTCCAGAAGAATATTCTCGAAGTACAGTTTCTCTTACTAGATAAATTATAACAGGTTTGTTCAACATTTGCATTCTGGTAAAGATTATATAGAAAAATAGTTTGTTCCATTTCTCATTATTATTTGTCACTTGCTCTTTCTTCAAAATTTATCTTCTAAAGCAATACTTTAACATCTGTGGTCAAAGGAGAGTGCCTCTTGGGACTCATCACTCACTGCCCATAAAGTATAAGTTAGGATGTGTCAGACTTATTGATAGTTTGTGTGGGAAACTATGCACACAGGCATTTGTATCCAGGCTCTCCCCTACCACATTTTGCAGATAGCTTCATTTTCTCAATAAATGCAGCAAATTTAAATGACTCCATGAAGTGCTCCCAACATAATTTTTACTGACGTTATTATTTCTTACACACATTATACTTCTGAATCCTGACATTTCTATAAAATTTTACTTGGGAATGTTAAGGTCTTTTCCAGTAGATCTTTTTATGAGGGACTGTTAGCATTAAGTACTGTCTGTATCTCACTTAGCTAGCCGTGATGTGGTCTTTAGCACCATAAACTTACCAGACTTCATTTATTATAGAGATTCAAATGCTTGGAAACTATCACCTCCTAGCCAATTCTTCCAGTATACCATTTGACTTTTATTGTGAATAATGGTTTTATATAGATATAGGCTAACTTCCTTTGACTAGATTTTGATTTACAATGATTTGCAATTTGATTTGCAGTATATCTACATTTTTCAGAATAGTTGCTGTCTGACTTCTCAGATTCCAACCTTTTAGTATCTTCAAATGTGCCTTGCACAGTTAAATTTTGGAATGAAATTCCATGATTAAATTATCTCCAGTTATGAGCAATAAATTTCTACCTTGTCTACATAATGCAGTATGCTGTACTGAAGACCATTTGACAACTTTAGACTGAGTAAAGATCTCATTTTCCTACATGGCATTCACCTTGGTTAACCTCAGAGGGTTTCTAAACAGCTATATTCTTATGCCACTGGAGGAGATTGCTCCAGAAGGTAAAGTTATAAGTAATATCCAAAACTTTAAAATCCTGAGCAGCATTTATCCTATGGAAATTTTGGTGATATTTCCAAATCTAAAAAACCCTCAGACATGGATGTCTCAGAAAGCCGAACAGCAAAAAGCACCTTGAGGCTTGTAACTCTTTAAAGGCTTCACATCACCTCCCTTTCTAGATCTACCCTGATATAAGAAGTTACAAATGTGTAAATTGTACTGTACATAGCCAACAAGGCCATGCTACCCACCTTGGAAAGAGTTAAGTCGCCTAAACAATCTGCCAGTCAACATAAAACTTCTGTGACGTTTTGTGAGTCAGAGTAATAAATGTGTATGAATTTAACACAGCCAGTCAGTCTGATGCATTTTCCCAAGTTCTCACTCTGTCACTGACACCGGAGATTACAGTTATGGCTATCGTGCCACACTGGGAAAAGGCAAGAGAGACCAAAATAACATGGACATTTTGGACTCTGCCTTGATTCCATGACTGTCACCTCATTGGTGACATGAACCAGCAGGTTACATTTCATCTGACCAAACCAAAGGAGATGCTACCTTAATGTTTACTGCCCTACTAGCATTGACTAGTTGCTACTTCAATCTATATATAAAGTCTATATAATAACATATTGATTACTAGACTATACATAGCAAATCTTTGCCTTCATATAACAAAGTTGCCCAGCTTTATGTAATCTTTGACCACTTGCATTCTGCATATCATTTCCACGGAAGACATATAGACACTCCTCAGAAGAGTTATTTGCAAAGCTATTGTCAAAGGAACTGGCAGGGTTTGCTATTAGAGCTGAATTTGCAGCTCATGTGAAGAACCTGAACCACATGCTGCAATTCCAAGTAGGGAACTCAAACTGGGAAAATAAGAAACAGCAATTAATGCCATAAACGTAGGAAGACAAAATGCTTGAAGAGATAAACGAGAAGTGGTCATAGTTCAAATACTACAAACTGGAGATTAGGCAATGTTGCTGTCAAATCAGGGTGAAAACAGACAGCTTGTAGGTTTCAGAACATTTCTTTGAAAAACATAGCAGATGTTTTTTTTTTCTTTCAGACCATTCAGAAGAACAAAAATCCCCAAATCTACTCCACAGCAAAAACAAATATCTTCAGAAATACAGGATGACCACCAACTTGCAAAAAGTCACTGAGAGTTTTATTGCTAAAGCTGCACTTGAAAACGTAGGTCATAGTTCCTTTTATTTCTATGTGAATGAATCTTCTCTATAGCAGAAAAGTAAACACTGTGGGTGTTAATTGGAAGCATTTGTGAAAGCTAATTACAATTGCTGTGCTGCCACCCTGCTTCAGAAAAGGTTTTTTGTATCAAATCCTAATAAAGATTTGTTTTTCTTGTACGTGCCTTGTTTAATCCCTTCAGGTAGGTAAACAAAGAACATACCAGTCATATTCTAACGAAAGAGAGGGAGCGGTGGTTCTCTTCTAATCAAAGGACTTTCTTTAGAATTAAATCCAAACCCATTCTTTAGGGACCCTGGTACAAGTTGTCTCCAGATAAATACAAGGCTTAAATGCAGGGATGTCAATATAAGAATTGGGAAGCATATTCCTGGGGAAGATGGTCATGCCACATGACTTTTGGAAAGGTATTGGTGTGTGCCAGAAGTCACACAAGTAGGTTAGCTACAGTTTGGGAAATAAGCTGTTGCTCCCATGCAATCAACTACCTTGAACACAGCTGGCAGGTTCCAAAATACTCCACTGACATAAACTTATCACTCCTCACTTCAAAACAAAACTGTTTTGTGTATCCTTTCAAAACTAACCCATGCCACCACTGCTTCCAAGTGATCATTCCCTAATGAACTACCTTTCCCTTCCCCGTCAAGGCTATCCTTCCTGAATGCGGTGAAATGGACCTGATATTTGATATATACTAGCACTCACAAATCCCTCTGAAATTAGGTGGCATCAAATGTGTCTAAAATTTATGAGAGACTGGATGACCTACATCTGTTTCCTGTCTGTATCCATAGGTAATATCCATACTTACCAAACAATGCCTTATTTTTCTCCAATCTTCTTCCATGTTGTAGGTCATTTTTCCCTTTGGTTTGACTTACACTGCATTGAACAAAATCGGCAGCCTTACCAAGGTACATGTCTTAAAAGCCCTTCACTATTCACTAAAGTCTAGCCATTTCTCTTCATAAACACTTTGTATTTCACCATAAAATCTCTCTATCTCTCTGTTTGAAAGCCTAAAATATTCACTAGCATAGTATTATCAAGTAGACATGATTGGGATTTCCTATTCAGCAAATAAGGGCTGTGTGCTGTAAGGACAAGGCCCCATGGCATCCAAGGTCACGGCAATCCTGCATGGCTGTGGCACACGCAGCCACCTGAGCTGCCACTAATGAACTGTGCAGACGTACTGCCTCCAGGTCTGGCAGCAGACTGACTGACTTGCAAGACTGAGTTAACAGGATTGGGAGAAGAGTTTTTATATGTTTAAGGTGGTAATTAGAAAGAAATGGGTCTCTCCAGGATAAAAGTACCATCTGTAATAGCAGTAGTTCCCAGAGAAGTCCAGCCTGTAAGATTTTTACTGCATTTCCCTTGGAAGATTGTACTCCAGCCAGACATGTGTTAGACCTCTGGCAGAGAGCTTTCTAAAGCCAGAGGAAAAGACCTGTCAGCTACAGTCTTCCGCATGGAATGACAAGCAAATACTCAGCTATCCTGGGCCCAGGCCATGCAGCACACCTTATGGGCTGCTATGTACAGTAAAACATGGGTTTGTGGCTGCAAAAACATACTGCAGTGCCCTGAATAAGTAGCAGTTCCCCTGAACAACACCCCTACCTATCTCACACTACAGTTGCCAGCCAAGGATTGACCATGTCTGTGGCTGGGTATGCCTTTTGGGCTGACTTTACTTACTCAGACACTAACACACAGTATGAAACCATCTGAGGTGGTTCATGCACAGCTGTCTCACATCCATTTTCTTGACAAGTGCAGTATCATTTCATTTTCTTTCGCCAATATGCCATTCTTAAAATATTACAAGCCACTCTCTTTGAATCTATATTTTTAATAACAACATTTTGCTCATGAGACATTGCTCTGAAGCTCTGTCCATTTAGCTGTTGAAGGGAAGGCACTTTTAAAACTCTTTAGCAGCTGGCCATCAGAAATTCTTCTGTGAATTAAGATGACAAGAGCAGCTTTGGTGAGAACTATCCAATGTCTGAATTAAGCAAATACAGTCAGTGAGGCTCAGCTGGGCTCATAGATCAAAACAGGTTTCCTCTACATGCAAAATGCAGTCAATTTTTTTTTTAATGTTTCAGCTTTGCATTTCTATCTTAAATTTCTAGTCACTTTAAATCATTTTTACTAGTGTTACAAAGATATTATTGATGTTGGAGATTTTGTAAACCTAACAGACATGGTCTTGGGCAACTTCCTCTAGGCGACCTAGCTTTGCAGAGAAGGGAGACTATGTGACCCTCAGAGGTTGTTTCCTACCTCAGCCATTCTGCTTCTCTGTGATGGAATTCACATATCCCTTGGAGAGAATGCATTAATTTCTTTTGATGCATGCCTGTCTTCTGAAAAAAACAAACAAGCAGCCATAGAACAAATGACAACATTGAGTAGATGGTCTGAGAGCAACACAGGAATTGGCCTACATATGATTTGTCTCTTGAACACATCTGTGGGCTTGCATCATCCTGTCATAATGTCACCAAACCTGATTTTAATATTTTTTCAATGTCCTAGACAAATAAAAACTTTGCCAAAAAACTAGATGCACATCTCTGAAGCTGTAGGATAGGATCAAAGATTTAGAAACAGATATCTGAAGCTTGACTCGTGCTTAGGTGATGGAATAGAAATTTTCTGATTTTCATAGATCTATAGAGACTAAACACCACAGCATTCAGCTGAATGAGCAGGTTCAGCAGTAGTGAGATAATGAGAGTGAGTCTCTTTTAACGTTTATGCAATTCTGCATATCAGTGACTAAGTACAATTATAAACACCTTCCACTTTTAAACTATATATATGTTAATAAAGACAAATCAAGCTGAAGTTGTTCTGTGTCACAAGTTTTACAACAGCAACAGTTTGCTAAAGAAATTGAGCTTTGCAATTACTTGTTTGCAGATGGTAAATGAGATAGCGTTAATGCAAAGGAATAGGGTGATCTCATGCACCATAGGCTGTTACGCAAAGAACAAGCTGTGAACCTTTTAATGTGTGTTCTCTATATACAATTTATATTATCACAGAGTGGCAGGGATTGGAAGGGACCTCTAGAGGTCATCCAGTTAAAGGTTCCGCTAACAAAAGTTCAGCTCAACCAGGTCACACAGGAACACATCCAGGTGGGTGTGGAAAATCTCCAGAGAAGGAGACTCCACACCCTCCCTGGGGTGCCAGGGCGCTCTCACCCTCACAGGAAAGACGATTATCCTTATGTTCAAGTGGAAATTTCTGTGTTATAGCTTGTGCTTGTTATCCCCTGTGCTGTCACTTGGCACCACAGAAAAAAGACTGGCACCATTCTCTCAGCAACTGCCCTTTAGGTATTTATAAGCATTGATAAAGTTCCTTCTTAGTTTTCTCTTCTGCAGGCTACATAGGGTCTCATAGCCCTTCCTCATAAGAGATATTCTCCAGTCCACTGATCACATTGGTAGTCCTCAGATGGAATCTCTCCAGCAGTTCCTTGTCCCTCTTGAAGTGGGAGGCCCAGAACTGGACACAGTACTCCAGATTCAAATGGATTGCAAAGTCTGACTGATTGGTTTTGTCATATACAGCAACTTGTGTTTAAAAACACATCTTAGAAAAACTTGGTAGTGTGGACACTGTCAATGTTTACCAACTACTTTGAACACTACAACATGAGAGATACTAAAGCTATTTCGAGGTCTGCCTATTGGCACAGGAACATTCGCAGAACTCTTAAGGGCTTTCAGAGGATCTAATTTTTCAATATGTGTCTAAAACTTACAAAATTTTGAGGTCAGAAATTATTTTTAGTAGAATAAAAATAAATCACCAAAGACAGAACTTTCTGTTACTGGTTGAAATTTCTCCAGCTCCTGAAGTACTTTCATGAGTGTCAGAAATTACAACAGGTTTCTTAGAATATTAAATCACTGCCCTGAAAATCCATATGCTGACTAATCACTGAGTGTTTACAAGTTGCACCTTAGATCTGTTCCATTTAAAGACCAAAAATAGTTTGACAAACAGAGAATCAAAGAGTGCAACACTGAATAGACTTTGAGAGATTGTCAAGTCCTTCTTGTTCCAACACAGAGGGAACTATGTTTCAATTAATCCCAACAAAACTTGCTTTTAGGTTTACTCATCAAATACTGTCCTATGCTCTTTATAGACAGATGAAATGAAGCATAAAGACTAATATATTAACAGTACACATTAGGTTGTTATCTAACAGTTAGAAATTACAATACTCCCAAATTTACAGCAACTGAATTGATACTTGCATTTGAAGCCATACAACTAACTTGCTTTGGAATACTTACAAGAGCCATGAGCCATAAACCAAAAGAACAGCAATAAAAGATCTAAAACTATTTCCAGAACTTTCCTCTGACAAGAATGTTTTCCCTATAAATCTGAAGACCAAAAGGAACTCTTAACAAGCTCTTTTGAAAATTTAGAAACATTAACATATTTCAGACAGAAAATTCATTGTAGCAACCTTGCTTTTAGAGTTGGTATCTAAATTCAGGATCACCCTTTGATGAGGGAAATGAAATGACACTATCTTCCATTGCCAAGCTGGCAGATCTCTTTTTAAACAGAAATTCACTGGAAAATGCAGTATCCTCTCATGAGCAACACTGAATAGCCACACCAGCAGCCTGTGGGGGGATGATAGCTCTAACAATTTGGCAAGACAGATAGCTGGCTCTAAATACTACACAGTCATCAGTAACATTTAAGAAATAGCTTTTATATAGAACATGGAAAAACTGTCCAAATTTGCCCACTGCCAAATCACTTGAACACAATAACAACAAAAAAAGCAAAGAACTAGTCTGAGAAAAAAACACTTCAAATACTAAACTGTGAGAGAAATACAGGGAAAGTGTTAAGATAGAAAGCTACCAATTTCAAGAAATGAAACACCACAGACATAATAGATTCAGGGAAAGGTATTAAAAACCCCAAAACCTACAAAGATCATATAAGAACGAAACAGCTCTACTGTCTCAAATACTCTACAGCTGCTTTGTGATTTCCCTTAATTTCCCCTTCAGACAAAAAAATCATTTGTTTATTTCAATTATGTTATACAGGGTAACAAGAATCTGTAGCTAGTCTAATAAATATTCCAGGCAGTTGTCACAGTACTTACAGAGGAATTTTTTAAACTTCTTTATCTTATGTATACCAAATCTGTGGTAAACTAGCACCATTTATGGAAGCCAAGACAGAGATGCTCCTATTCATGACATGACATACCATACCATACCATACCATACCATACCATACCATACCATACCATACCATACCATACCATACCGTGTCAATATTTTCATTGAATGTCATGGCATTAAAGAAGATGGGATGAATTCTTAGTCTCACCACTAAATAGCACCTTAACCAAGGACTACATCACAGTTTCCATGAGATATCTCACAAAATAATATAAATCATGCAATTATATCAGGATACAATCTGTTATAAATACACACGATTGACTGAGGAATGAGTTAGGCTTTATGATAAGGGTACGACAGTGTTCAGTTCTTAATGAATAATACAGGAAAGTTAAAAAGGTTTGATACTTTTCAAAAGGGGACTGAATTTTAAGTGAGACTATTTGAGTAGACTTGTTCCTATTTTTTGCATCTGTGTCAGGAACAGCACAATAGCAAATGAGTTTCTGACAGAAGTGCCAAATAAACACATTGAGAAGCCTGGAACCTGACTGTTGAGACAGACCTGAGCAAGCAGTATAATTCCTTAAGCCTTCTTCAGTGGAACTGTGATTTGACACATGTTGGAGAGGCATTTATTTCCTAGGCAGAAATAAAGGAGCATCCTACATGGGCACAACAGCTATCTGCCATCACTCTTCCCTGCCCTGGGAAGGCTCACCTACTCTAAGCAGTGTGGGCAGTGGAGGATTGTCCCCTAGCACTCCTGGTCCTCCTGCTCTGGAGCATGTCCCACATGCTCCTGTACACTCACTTCACTCACGAGGCAGCTCACCCACAGAAATAGCATAATTTTTTGTCGTCTGGGGGAGATGAACAGTTGAAATCAGAATTGCATTAAAGTATGTATTGACTAAATTTTTCCAAAAGAACATCAGATGGAGCACAGCTGGTGCCTCATACTACTAGAGAAACACAAAACTATTAGGCAGATATGCAGGTAGTGTCAGGATTAAAGTACAATGGAATTTCTAGAAATGAAGCACCAGGCCAAGAATATGTTCAATACTCCCTTTAAAACTGGTTATTTATCATATATAATTTGTATGTTTCTCAGCTGTCACTGAGAAACTGTCAAGCCCCTTTTGGGATCCTACTGAGCCCTTGGGCTAAAGCTTATGTCAACAAGGGTTCTGCTGTTAACAGCACAATGCAGGCAGGGTTTACCCCTCAGTTTCACAGAATGATAGGGGTTGGAAGGGACCTCTAGAGATCGTTTATAATCCACTCCCCCTGCTGACGCTGGTTCCCCTCAATCAGGTCACACAGGAATGCATCCAGATGGGTTTTGAAAACCTCCAGAGGAGACTGTACAACCCCCTTTGGCAGCCTGTGCCAGGGCTCCCTCACTCTTAAATAGTTTTTCCTTATGTTTAAGGAAAACTTTTTGTGTTCCAGCTTTTTTCTATTACTCCTTGTCCTGTCACTGGACAGTACAGGAAAAACTGTTGTCCCATCCTCTTCACATACACCTTTCAAATACTTGTGTCTCCTCTTCTCTAGACTAAACAGCCCCAGTTCCCACAGCCTTTCCTCATAAGGAAAATGCTCCAGTCCCCTGACCATCTTGGTGGCCCTGTGCTGGAATCTCTCCAGAAGTTCCCTGTCCCTCTTGAGCTGAGGAGCCCAGAACTGGACACAGGACTCCAGATGAGGACTCCAGTCCTCACCAGGGCAGAGTACACGGGGAGCAGAACCTCCCTCAATCTGCTGGCTCCACTGTTCTTAATGCATCCCAGGACGCCATTGGCCTTCTTGGCCATGAGGGCACATTGCTGGCTCATGTTTAATTTGCTGTCCTATTTCAACACTATGTTTAAGGAAGTTCTTTGAAACTCACCAAAAAAATGCCTTTCTGTTTCTAAAATAATCCCTAAAAAAAGTAGGAACATATTTATTTTATACTTAGTGATGGTTTTATGGTCTTTTTTTTTAGCGAGGAAAAGACTGAACAGATAACCTATTACACAGGTAACTACATGATACTGAAAGTGCTATAAAACTTTAAAAATATAACACAAAAGCAGAGAAAACACTTTTCTCTATCACAGTCAGTTATATAAATTACAGGAATTTCTACCACAGAATGATAGGGGTTGGCAGACAGAAATGCAGTTTTCACACTGATAGGTACCTTTAAAAATTGCCAGAATCAGAAATCCACTCAGTTCAGTTGGAGATGGGTAGGTAGGGGAAGTTAAGACAGCAGAAAACTTGGCTCTGATAATCAAAGTAGCCTGCTGCGATTAACAGTTGTGGAGTGCAGACTGAAACTCATTTGAAATAAAGTCCATCTCCTGAATATAGATTTGCCAGCCCAGGCTGTATCGGGTGTAAGTTAAGTGATCGGTGTTCTGGAATAAATGAATCCCCCTCCTTACTGCTCCAGTAATAAAGAAGAAAGACAGCGTAGCAGAGGACATTCCATCTAAAGAGCTTTGCATTCTTTAAGAAAATACCCTGTGTGGACTCTAAACCAAGGGGTGTATGCAACACTGTGCAGAACCATAACAATCACCCCACAATCTGTGGAGTGTGTTTTGTCATATATCAGGGCTAAGTCTCAGACACAAGACCTTGTGAGAGAGACATAAATCACATGCTGATGTTTTTCATGCTGCTTTGATAATTTTGATAATCCAGTCCCAGGAAGTCCAATGAACTGTTCAACACACACCATCTTTTATAGTTGTACTAAACTATTCCTCTACTTTGTTTCTTCCTGACCTAAAGTTAATTGAGTCATTGTGCAGTAATCCACAGTTGATTAAACTCGGTTTGATATGTTCTCATGCAACAGGCACATCTTTCTAGGGCACTTTCCACTGTAAGGAAAGCTGCTCAGACCCTTTTTTCCATTTTACTGTAGCGAAGTCACATCTCTCAGTGGTACTAGTTTAGGGCCATAAAGTGAAGGTTAGTTTAACAGATCATTTTATTAACTCACCTTCCCTGAGGATTTTCTTTTTAGATGTTTTAATAGACCTCTGACTTCCTAATTTTTATGCATTAGTGAAAGAGTGCTAAAAAGAACAAATATTGGATATGGCTAACTTAGAGTGAGCATGCAGTCAGAATTACACGTCCCTGAAAATGACTGAAGCTTACTTTTGCATTCATCTTCCTGGTAGTCTCCTTGGGCTAGTCCCTCTGACAGGAGCTACAAGGAGCTGAAACTTCTGATTAGAAAGGATAGGATCACAGAGGTTCCAGTTACATCCATTTGGAAAGACAACTCTTTATTTTAATGATGAACTAACTCTAATTTGGGGAGTTGCAAATATGTGAGTTTCTATATTCAGCTAACATCACTGAAGGATTCAACTTCCTTCCTTTTGTTATAACACTCTCTGGACTACTTTATGGATAATACTTTTCTGTGTCACAAGAAAGAACCCACATTGCAGTGTAGAATGTAATTTGTTACTGAGAAAGGAAGTCCTAGGAAGCAGTCAATACCTTTCAAGATCAGCCCTTAAACTAAAGACACCGCCCCCGAAAAAAAGCTCTTGCTTAGGAAAAAAAAAGGTATAAAAAAAAATCCCAAACCTTTTCAAATGAGAGAATAAGAGCTTTCATGTATTTAATCTCTTTTTTAGGTTGTATATCATACCTAGTTTAATCTCAGCACCACTTTAAGAAAGGTAGCATACCACAATTTGAAAAGAGTTGTTTTTGACACGAAGCTTGAACACGACAATTATTGTACCACTCTCACCTCAGAGTATGAATGTACATCTGCAAAACCAACAGAGAATACAACCCTACAGTGTGCAGTAAAATAGCAATTTTTACTGCCTTAAACTGGATTTACTGTGTTTTGCTGAAGTGATCATGCCTGCATTACATCTGAAGTTTTTTTAGAGTATTCCAGGCTGCTGGAGAGAGAAACACAGAACTTCACATGCTCAGTGTATTTTCAAGGATATGAACTACCAGTGTTTCCCGACACCGAAGTCTTTGCAGAGTTCCTACTGGGGAATACAGTAATAGAGTCATTTACTTGTATTTCACAGATGAAGTCAAGAGAAGAGTGGGTCAGTGAAAGTTTTGCTGGAGTTGCATAAAATACTACTCTGTTTCAAGGTCAACTGAATATCAGGCAACCTGCAAAGTACAGCTGTATAACAACTGATCTTTTCAGCCTGGTAGGAGAAAACTGAAGTACAATTGCTCTTATTTCATCTGACACGTTTCTCTTCCTATGATCTGTGATCATACTCCATACTCTGTTCACATATAACGTTGCTTTTTTTACCATGCTACTGAGTTTCCTGCAACTTCATTATTTTCTGTTGTTCTTTTCTTCTGGATAACATAATTGCTGAAGCAAAGAGACAGACTAGACAAAAATTTCAAGTCAGACATTGCTTACTTCAGATACCTCTCTAGCAGTGTGCTGATGTAGAGAGAAAAAAAAAACTAAACAAAAAAAAAAACCCAAAAAAACCTTTACAGTGTTTTTCTGGCCCTTACATAGTCTTTGGGCTCTCCAGGAGAAAGGAGTTCAGGACAAGGTTTTGTTTCACAGTGATAAAATCTCTCTTACACAGCCTACCTTTTTTGTTGGCTATACTACAGCTAAAATCATTCTCCTCTGATAGGAAGTATGTTTCATTGCTTCTTCCTTGTGCCTCTCAATCTGTCCAGCTTGCTAGAGATGCTGGTAAACAACAACTGTTAATTTCTAACCTCTTTGCCTGATTTCTGGTGAAAAAGTTTTCCTCAAATCTCTTTTCATAACATTGGACTACTGTTCTAAATTGAGTTGCCATAAGTTTTTTTCCTAGCTGAATGGGAACATTCAATGTTTAGCAATACACAAGCTTCCCACATTTTGGAGGCAATATTCCCAGAGATGACAATTTGATGATCTCAGCAAGAATCTGTCTTGGACACAAGGCATTCCAGAGGCCGTCACGACACATGCTCATTCACTTCTTGCCCTTCTACACAATGCTGTACAGCACAAAGAGCATTAGTAGACTAATGTTATTTGTGAAACATGTTTTGTCTTACATCAGGGCCAGTCTCAGTACATAAGATCCTGCATGTGAGATATAAACTATACACACAGTCATGCAACTTATTCCTTAAGGTGTGGGAAACGAGCAAAGTGAAGAAACATTCCTTTGAAAACTGAGAGATACCTGATGAGAGAATACAAAACCAGACCCAGTACTCTACAGTTTTACTTGCATGTTCAAAATTGATTGTCAAAGGCAAAAAGAACTTTCGAGGGCACAAATGCCACTAAAAAGTAATTCTAGATATTTCATATAAGAAGTAGGCTCCATGGAAATGTTTTACACTTGCTGTTCATACAGTAATAACAATTCTACAAGGCACGGAGACATAGTCACTTATTTGACATGGGGATGCAAGTACATTTTTCAGGTCCTAACATTGCACTTGTTCATGGTAATAAAAATCAGAAACTGTTGTTTATTTGCTGGCACAGAAGTTGTCAACTTGCTGACTTGCTGGCAAATGACTTGTCAACTTGTTTTCCATTTTAGAAGACCTTGTTTTTTCTCTTTCCACTTTGTGCACATGAGCAAGGATTAGGGGTAATAGGTCAGGCAGAACAATCATCCTATAGCATGAAAAACTGATAGACAATGTATGTAGCCTGAGAAAATCTTTAAGGTTCCTAAGACTTGATCATAATTTGATTATATGGTATTTTTTGTAGCTTCATAAAATATTTATGCTCCTTGCATCTCATTTTCTTGGGGTTTTGGGTTTTTTCCACTTTATTTTTCCAATTATTTCTATTGTATGCAAATCTGCTGGTATTTGTACTGCTTGAAAAGACTGCTTCAAAAAGAAGATGGCAGCTTTTGAAACATTAAACAATGATTAGACAGGCATTGGGCCAAAGGAGCGTGTCAGTTAGGTGCAAAGGAACAATGCAGCCGTTGACAGTAAGCTATCTTGAGAGAACTGAGAGCACTTAGCAATTCCATCAAGAGTTTCTCTGCTGCCAAACAAAACCAACAGTGATTCATGCTGCCACATTATTTAGCATTCATCATGATTCTAAATCATTTATTGGAGTTTACACTGCAGTGCAGACAAACCCTGTTAAATTTAATGAAAGGCAAATTGTCCTTTGAGTTGGCATCAAAAACATCTGTGAGAAAGCTTTGGAGCATCTCCTACTCCTCTCAGATTAGGAAACTAATATTCAAAAAGAAAATTAAAAAATAATAATAATCAGTTTATTTGCAAATTTCATTAGAAAATGCCATAGAGATGTGGCAGCAGACTAACAGAGAACACAGCTTCATGCAGGTTATCCAGTCAGAAGTCTTTGCCCATCAGTCTGCCAGCAAAGCAAGATTTGCCCTGTTCTGTAGGAAGTAGGCAGCAGAACTTACTCAACAGTCTCCCAGACATTTGTGAAGATCATAATGAATGTGAAGGGTGAGTTTTTAGCATATGACCTGTGTCTTCTCCAATATGGACTCAAATCTGTATTTCCCTCTACACAGACTCTCAAAACAGACTTCCAGTACATGGAGGTAAGGAGGATTCTAGTTATTCAGGGCCAAGAAAAACAAAACATCTTTTCCAAATAAACTGGGTGAGGAAAAACAAGCAGAAATTTTCACTCTCAGTCTAACCTCAAGTCTCCATATTCCCCACATTAATTCTATTAGCAAAAATGGAAATTCTAGCTTTTATGCCTAGTTTCATCACAGTTTCCACAAAGTTAAAACAGTGGCTTAAACAGAGCTTCCTCAAAGCTTCCCAGGCTGCTCTTTGAAGCTTAAAATATGTTACTGTTCCAGTGCAAAGGAAAGAACAGACCCACAAATAACTAACAGTGAACAAGTGAAGTCCTTCAAAATTTAGTCATCCAATATACTTGGAGAACACTTTCAAAAATTAAATGTCAAGGACATCTACAGAAAAATATGCCAAAACAAAGTCAACATTAATTGATTTTTTTAATTCATGAGTTCCAATAGCCTTTGATAATACCCTCAGACTTGCAGTAAGTTCTGCAATTTCTTTAAAACATCTAGTAATGCCTGTACATGTTCCTTTGTGTATGCCCATCTCAGACATAAAATAGTCTGTAATTTATTCATGTATTTTTTGCCGATTTTATCTTTTGGTGATACACTTAAACACCCTTAAATACTTCCTTAGGCAAATCTCTTGCATCTTGGACTCTTCAGCATATTAAGAATTTTCAGATTCTATCACAAAGAAGCTAAAGTGTTTGAAATTATCAGCTCTGGCAGGAAGTTTACCACCAGGAAGTTAAGAAATCAGCATTAATTTTATGAAAGTGATCTATTTATTATTTTTTCTTTTAAATAAAAATATGCTTAAGTTAGGAAGAAAAGATACATTTTAATGATCCTGGTTTAAAAGGCGATTTATATTTCTTACTTTATACAGGACACAATCTCTTAACTCCTTTGCCCAACACTAGAGAGTATTTTCCCCATCTGCTGTCAAACTCTTGCAGTTGTAAGTACTATTCTCTTGATAAGGAAAGAGAAGGAAATCCTTTAAAAGTCATCCAGGCTCTTAACAGCTTGCATTATTAGAATATCTCAAATACCATTTCTACAAGATGCATGGAAATCTCTGGATATTTTACAGGAAGATATCAAAAGGAAATAATCTGATCAAACCAGAGTTACCTTACTGACATTAACATATCAGCAATCCTCTCAAGTTCTATATCTCTGTTGCTGCACCATATGTGTACATATGGCTGACACTTAAATGTAATGAGATGTGTTTGAGAAACAGAAACTCTTCAAGCATTCTTGAAGGCAAAATAATCACACAAATGTGAGAGGGGGGAAAAAAATGGGGAAAAAGACTTTTTTTCAACCAAGCAATCTCTCAGAGATCTGTAGTAATGAATTTTAAGGTTAAAATCACAGTGACAGTACTGAGAAGTGAACCAAGGCAGCATTTATATGTTGGTATTCTCACAGCAAGGATGCCACCAGTCCGTAACACTTCAAACGCACACAGGGTGAATTCCTTCCTCATTTCTACCAGAAGAGCTTAAAATTGCTCCATTCTTACTGAACTTGACTGTAATCTTAGCACTGAGAGACATATGATTTCCTAATCGCACCTGACACTAGTGATGCTGTTTCCTATAAATTGGCTCAAATAATTCTTCCAAAAGATTCCAAACTACCAATATACAAGCTGTCTATCATAGGCACTTACTAGATAGCAACACTGCAAGTGTATTAGGACTGAACGAGTTAAATTAGCTCATGGGTGGAATAAAAGAGATGACCACATATAAACTTTCATCAGTTGCTGGCTATGGAAGATTATATGAACGTTTGCATCAAAAACTGTGATGCCAGGAAGCTGCAATGAAAGCTCTGCTGACCCCTGATGTGGACAGAGGTCATGCTATCAGCTTGCATAGAAATTTTGCTTTTCCAACTGTAAAAACAGACTGGACTATACTACATTGCAGATCGTTACCATAACTGTTTTTTTGAAAGGCCATTTGCTGATCACACACTTCCACCAAGGCAAATGGTTCAACAGATGTGTGAGTTCCTCTGGGACATACTGGAAGAGTCACACTTAGCTGCAGTGCTCCTGCAGCTCCACCTCACTCTCACAGTGCTGGAGCTCTCCTAACCTTCCAGAAAACAAAGGCTAAGGACCTCCTAGTTATAAAGAAGGGAGACTGTGACAGTTCCCATTATAATGCAAAGCAAACTGTATGCTGGTTATCAAACAGCTTTCATACAACCATAATTACAATGCTACACAAGTCAGAGTCTTGCCTCCAGCAAGAGATGCTATCCTCATCCCTACATGTGACTGAACACAGGCAGAGATTGAGTCGGATGCCATATGGAGTTCAGATATGGGAGAGTGAGAAACACTGGTCTAAAAGAATACAGTGTGATTGTTTTTAAAGGAAATCAAAAGAAAAGGGAAAAATACATCTGAAAAGGAGGAGAATTAGGAGGTTGATAAAAATGTGCCACAAAAAAAGGAAGAAAATACTACTGGTAGGAGGAGGGAGAGAGGGGTCTAATTACTGTGGCTAAAGGCAAGTGGGAGCTGAATGATGGGATAAGAAACATGGAAGAGAGCAGTTTATGAGAAAGAGCAACAAATATTGGGGTGGAGGAGACAAGGGGAAGAGGACAGATACACTAGAATTTGAGAACATGGAAAATGGGAGACCCCAGCTGAAAGACACAAGCTCATACAAAGAAGGATGAGCATGGAATGTGTGTGAGGAAGTGAACATCTGAAAAGAGCAGACTGTCAAGGTGGAATGGAGAAAAGGAAGTGGAATGAGAGAATAAAGACCAAGGATAGATGAAAAAAAAAAAAAAAAAAGGAATGAACACAGAAGGAGAAAAACATGTGAAGAGTGATAAAACAAAGCAAAATAGAGGCAAGACTAGTTGGGACAGATAGGCTTTTTTCTACTCTGTTGATCACTTCCTTGTGATTTCCTACTCCACAACCTCTTCCCTTTAAAGTAGGAATCAAATACAATGTCACAAGGACTGACAAGTAAGACAACAGTCTGCAGTCACTCTAGTTCAGGACCTACTGTGCTTAGAAAAATCTCATAGCCCACTTACATTAGTGGTTCATAATTTTTTCCACAAGAGTTTTCAGTTGCATGACTGTACATAAATACATTCTTTTTAGCATCTTATCCCTAACTAGCATTACACAATCCTCTCTCATGTCAACCCCCATCAACACTACTGGAAACTTCCTAGTGTAAAGACTGCATTAGTAAGGATTTCAGCATCAAGACCTTTAAGTAATGAGGGGAATGAATCAAAGCCTTCTCAGTGCATAAACCATAGCCCAAAAGTAAATGTAGGATTGAATAAAGTTTGGTTTTTCTTTGCTTTTAAAATGTTTTTATTTCTCTGATTTTTGCTGGCATTCAGGTAAGAAAAGAAAAAGAAGCCAAACAGAAGGACAACAAGTCCTATAGCTTTCCCTAGGGAGTTGGCATTAATAGGCTTTTTTAATATCAACATTCATAGCTGTCTGGTCTACAAGTAAGTCAGCTTCAAATTATGTTGTAATATGAAACCTAGCATGCATCTGAACATCACTTCTGAGGTTTATTCATCACTTATTTTGTAAGTGAAAAAGAAAAAAAAATCAGATAATCTTCTTTTCCCAAATATCTCTCATAAAAAAAAAAACAAAGAAGAAAGACATCTTTGGGATGAAAGACTCTTGGATGCATTTTGAAAAGTTTCTTTTTATTCAGCGTTTTGAGAAAAGCATTGCAAAGCTCTCAAAGGTGATCCAGTTGTATCTGACCCACTTTCTACCACTCTGTGCTAACTCTCTTTAATGCGGCAAGTCATAAAATTAGCATCCCGTGATATCTAGTGTTATTACTGCAATTCTATAGCTGTATTCATGGAAATTGCAGGACAAAATGAGAACCGTTAAACTGAACGTGTTAGAATATTTCACTCATAAGTAATGATTCAAAGAAAAAGGAAGAAACTTTATGAAATCTGAACCTCTATTGCAACACTTATTATTAACTTTAATCTGAAAAAATGTCATAGAGGATGATAATTATTGCTATAATCTAAAATTCTATAAGGCATACTCTGGACACATTAATGCATATTGCCTCCCCATGAAGCGGAACACATTATGGCTCACAATGAGCTTTCTCAGAGAGACTTCAAATCATCTTAAAATATCTTCAAGAGGTGCTTCATAATGCAGCAGCACTCAATGCCAGCAAAAAGACACAAAAGTCAACACAGGATGCCGGTGACACAGAAGGTCATCATTCTGTTCCCAAAGAGCAGGATGCATCAAGTCATATAGTGAATAAAACACTGTATTCCAGTGTCTTCAATTCGGGCAATGCCTTTTCCAAATACATTACTGAGGGCTAATTAATGACCAGCAGTCATGGGCATGGTCACTTCATGTGTTTTTAAGCCTCTTCTCTAGAAGTCTCTCTCCTCAAATGGATTGAATCATTTGGAAAACTTTGCTATTTCTGAAGGCAAAAATGGATAAATTATGCTGCTTCCCAGTTATGCACTAATGATTACATTACCTCAAAAAAGCTCACAGCGCTCCTGTGGAGAATGAGGAAGATTCTGACCTGACAGATAGCACTTAAACCTAAGAAAAACAGCTGAAATCTGTGAAGTTGATCTTTTTCACACCAATGTGGCCAAGAACTGAACGAAATTCCAGTGTGGTGTTCAACATTGATATTTGGTTTGTTCTTTTTTAATAAATCTTTTGCTCTCATTATACAGTACACAGACAGTCACTGAAATGCACTTCTTTTAACACTAATGTACCTAACAGCACACATTAAATATTTTAGTGTTATTACAATTCCACTGGAAAAGATGATACAGTGACACACATACACTGAGCCACGCAAATGGCGTTATTAAAATAAAAGATTAAAATTTGGGGACCTGTTAAATCTATTTTCTGCTTTTAAACAGCACACACTGGCATTTTCACATCCTCCTAACTTAAAACATTTATTTTAAAAAAGGGAATTATCACAGAGATTAATTGAGGTCTCCTGAAACATAACTGGGAACTTAAAAAACTGCACCGAGGTTTAGAGGAAGTCATAGATAATTTGTTTGACATACCCTGAAGTGCATGAAATAAATAGTATTGCTTATAATGTTCAAGACAAATGTACAGACTTTGCTTATACACTTGATATACAGTTTCTGAAACAGCCTTCTGCAGTTTTAAAAAGCAACTAGTTCTTCCATTGCTCTTTCCTGAAACACAGATCTGCTAAAATCAGAGATAAGACCAGGTCTTCATTACTAGAATCAGAATTTGGCCCACAGCAAGAATTTATACCAGCTTACCAGTATATTGCTTTCCCTCAGAAGCAGGAACTTTTGGTGACTGTCTTTAGTGGCAATCACCATATTTGTTTTCATTTAAATCACTACTCAATAAAAAATGAGTTCATTTGCAGTCTGCTTGATCTCTGTTCTCACTTCTTCTCTCTAGTCATTTCCCATAGTGACATGACTTGCCTGTGAAATCCATGGCTGTGGCATGACAGGAAAAAGAAATCTTACATCAAGTTGTAGAAGTTGCCATCCTCAATGAAAGTCTGAGAATAAATGTACCGCTTACAATTAGGACTGTGACAGGTCTCAGAGAGAAGCCATCTGGAGTCAGATGCAAAGAGGAAGCAAGCTTATGCCCCCTCAGGTAACATTACAGGGAAACCCAGAGTAACCCACTTATCTTACAAGCAGCAACACTTGCAAGCTAAAGAGCTACTAACAAAAACATAAAACGAAGGATTTGTTTCGGCAATGCTAGAAGGGAGAACAAAATTGAAAACAGAATACTGTAAAAGCAAAAGTAAATTGTAAAATAAATATTTCAGGTCTTAAACTAATAATAGAAAAGCTCATAAATCATCTTTACAATCGCACCCTTTCCTGCTGAACATCCATCCTCCCCAAATGGATGCCTATTGCCAGGTCTTCAGCACACATTAGGGGATAAAGAGGACTGTAGGAATCTAATTTACTACTGCAGGGAAGAGACATCAAAGAAAGGGTTAGAGCAGTAGCAAAAAATTCTGGAGAGAGTTGAATTTTTCTAGGAGACTAAGTATCACTTTGCTCAGTGGGACTTTATGTAAAATGACATGTAACACCAAGCCACAACAGCCAAAGCAAAGGTTACTTTCCTCTGAATTTCTGCCGTGTTTAGGTCCAGGAACCTAAGGATTTAAGGCATTGCATGGTAAGAAAGGCGGGCCTGAATAGAAGGTACATCCACCCATAGCAAGAAGATACAGAATCACAGAATCTTACGGGTTGTTAGTGACCTCAAGAAATCATCTAGTCCAACCTCACTGCCAAAGCAGGACCACCTAGAGTAGGTCACACAGGAACTTGTCCAGGTGGGTTTTGAATGTCCCCAGAGAAAGAGACTTGGCAGCCCATTCCAGTTCACCCTCACAGTGAAGAAAATCTTCCTTGTATTTCTTTGGAACCTCTTATCTTCCAGCTTGCACCCACTGCCCCTTGCTCTATCATTGGACATCATTGAGAACAGCCTGGCTCCATCCTCCTGACACCCACCCTTTACATATTTGTAAACATGAATGAGATCATCCCTCAGTCTTCTCCAAGCTAAAGAGCCCCAGCTCCCTCAGCCTTTCATCATAAGGGAGATGTTCCACTCCCTTAATCCTCCTGGTGGCCCTGCACCTGGCTCTCTCCAGCAGCTCCCTGTCCTTCTTGAACTGAGGGGCCCAGAACTGGACATAATACTCCAAATGTGGTCTCATGAGGACAGAGTAGAGGGGGAGGAGAATCTCTCTTGACCTACTGCCCACAGCCCTTCTAATACACCCCAAGATGCCACTGGCCTTCTTGGACACAAGGGCACATTGCTGGCTCATGGCCATCCTGCTGTCCACCAAGACCCCCAGGTCCTTTTCCCCTCCACTACTCTCTAACAGGTCATTCCCCAACCTGTACTGGTACAAGGGGTTATCCTTTCCTACACAGTACCAATACTAGTACTAACAAAAAATGTGTCAGAACAGGTCTTCCTGAAAGATTGTTTCCTGTGATTCCCTTTCTATTTCAAGAAATAATGAAGAATAATCATTTTGACTAGCCAGTAAGAGCACTGCGCAAAGTGTATTAGTGAGCTCACCACAGTGACAGGCTCTCAGAAACACTGAAGTTTCCAACACTGCTCTGCAATGTGCCCACTGGAATAACTGCCTGCCAACTACAGAAAATCAGACTCAAACTCTAGAAACCACTGTTTTTCGGACAGATGGTTTTTCTTCATCTATGGCTGCCTTGTTGTCAGTTTCTGTGTGTTCAGAGGCCTCAGGTCCTCCAGTACCAACAGCCATTCAGATTCATGAAGCTCCTGGCATCACATTAACTGTATCTGTTTGAAAGATGCTGGAATTAATTTCCAGAAACTCATTGCAGAGCCCAAGTCACCCAGGTGAAAGCTGTATTTAAATTTTTTGGGTTTTCCTACCAGATTGCCATGTACTGCACGAGAGCGTAGGCAAAAATTAAGGCCAGTAAGAGTACATCTACATGCCAAACGTTTGAACTACATGCTGAAGCAAGTCAAGCCTACCTCATTTCACAAGATGTTTCTGAATCATGCGTATGTATGAGCTTGTAGCTTGATTGGTTTTTTCTTTGCTCATAGTTTACTGTTTCATGTGATTTTTCATTTACTTTATCACATCGCTACATCATAAAATACGCCACAAACCAGGAACAGCAACTTATAAATCCTACATGCCAATTTACCCACATTGTTCCAGGAGCAGGTGTTTCAAGAAAAGCTTGGTCAGCCTTAGGAAACTCTAAACAGTATTATTCACTGGGATTGGAATTAGATTTGACGTAAGTCTACATCAAGATGTTGGGTTTTGTGTGTGTACATTAGTCAGGATTTTACTTTTTCAGTCATTGATAGTCAGCAGAAGAGGATACAATGAAGTACGTTATCTGAGGTGGGGAACATATTTACTTGTTTCCCAATAAGTTTATTTGCTGTACATATCTGAGGTGCGTTTATGATGAGCAGTAAATCGCAGGATGTAGTTACAGGGATCACACAACAGCTGTAATGACAGCAAGGATAAGAGAATCCCTTTGTTCAGCATTTTACTTTAATGGGATAAATTCAGATTCTCCTTGTATTTTAGGAGTTCAGAACTGACTCTTCAGCAGAGCAAAATTTTTCTTTAAGTTCAGCATCCTGTGCTTAATAAAATTTCATTGCTAAAGTTGGCAGGAAATAAGACTTGTGAATAATGCCCAGCACGGCCTCATTGACAAACTCCTACAGAAGTACTGAACAATCAGATATGGACAGTCCAGTCCTTCAGATCACAGAGAGTAAAACTGCAGTACACACAGTAAAATTGCAGCAAAGCAAATGCTGCCAATGAGGAGGGGAAAACTGAAAATCTAAAGGATGTCCAAGAAACCAGAAAGATACTTTACACAAAAGAAAATGGGTATGCACATGCAATCACACAACTGAAATAAACAGAATTTAAATAATGAATAAATAACCAAAATCACTTGCTTACCATTGTTACTGTTATCATCAACTAAAATAATCTCTTTGAGCAGGTGGGCAGGAGTTCGGTCAATGGCTGAATGAATGGAACGCAGAATCACCGACAGAGCCTCATTAACAAATATGAATACAATGCTGACCTCGGGAAGTCTGTCAGGAAATGTGAGGTTTCTGCACCTGCAGAAAAAAACAAAACAAGTAAGTTGTTGAAAGTCACTATGTCAACAGAAAACACCTTCAAAGAAATCTATCCCCAGCCATGAGAATTTTCACAGCATCAAAGAATAGCAGGGGCTGAAAGGGACCTCTAGAGATCATCCAGTCCAACCCTCAATGCAAACACAGGTTCACCTCAATTAGGTCACACAGGAACATGTCCAGGTGGTTTTTGAAAACCTCCAGAGGAGACTCAACACCCTCTCTGGACAGCCTATGCCAGGGCTCCCTCATCCTCACAGGTCTCCTCTCAGTTTTCTAGGCTAAACAGCCTAAGGTTCCGCAGCCTTTCATCATCAGAAAGATGTTCCAGTCACCATTAAATAATTAATGCAATGTTTCTGAACAACAATTATTTCTACCTTTTCCTCAGATCTGAAACTATTTACTACAATGAAATTAGTCCACTGGCTGGCCCAGGCATCATTTCTAGATAGGCTCTGTGGATGGAAGTAATCCGTGTTAATGGTGTGCTCTGCCTCCTGTCAACAATAAAGGGGCTATCTTATGACAAGACACAGAGGAAACTGCTGTTTCTTCTGGAACACTATTGCAAGCTGGCAATAGTTTTCTCATTTAGTCAGTAGTTCACAAGTCAAAACTTTCAACCAGGACAGAAGGAGAATGAGTTCTCTGATCTCCATAGAGAGCTTGCCAGTTGAATGTGAACATTTTCAGTTCCCCTTTTCAGGCTCATTCCACTTTCTGGGGAATGTATGCTAAGTTGGAGTCATACCAAGTAAGTCTCTCCAGCCTCATGTTTAGGGCAAATGCCTTGGAGGAAGGACCTGTATTGCAGTGTCTATTCCAACAGTATTCATGTATTTTAAATCCTAGACTTCACTCTCCAAGGCTATGTCTAATCTTCTAGATAATAGAATTTTAATTTAATAATAATAATTTAATTTTATCCAAGTTTTGAAAATGGGTCTTCAAACTGACTATTAACTAGTTAACAGGCTTAAAGCACTGAAATAATGTTCAGTATTAGCCAGTAAAGAACCTACAAAGCCTGTTCATTTAGTTATTTGCTTGCAGCCAAAATGCATAGAGGTATAAAACAGTCCAGCAAACAACGCCACAGCCAATCTATCTTTTAGCTGTAGTAACGTTTCTTATCCTCAGTGACACAAATGTACAAGGATGATAAGAGAACTCTAGCAAAAATGGTAAGATATGTCACCTATCAGACAAAGAACAACACAGTGATTTTTAGAAAATATTTCAAATGGCAATGAACACGTACTGAAAATAGTTCAAATAAACTGCTTCCTTAAAAACTGCAGGTTTTCTGCTCTGTTAATTCAGTTAAGGTTAAGATATATGTAAAACATACTTCTGTAAATAATTAGTCACAAATCGTATTCCAAAAATGTTCCAGATGACAGAATCAGCCCTCAAAACACCGCTGCCCTATCATAAACCCACACATAAACTGAAACATTCAAACAAAATTTCTGCTTCTGAGATGTCTTCCATCCATTTAAAGGAAATTACCTTCACCTGGAGTCATACACATCTTTTCCAATTAGATCACACTGGACAAGTTTTTCCATTGTCTGACGCCTTGTGCAGACAACAGCAAGGTGTTTAAAGCAGTGAATGTCATACAATACAAGGTAACTACATATCTTACAAGAAAACAGAATAAGGCTTCTGATGTGTACAATTTCTTTAGTCTTTTCAAAGGAATTCTTTTTCAATGAGGGTACATTCCTAAACTGAGTGATGTTTTCTTCGTTCCATTCCTACTCATTTATCATCTTTAGTTCCATCTCTTTTTAAACTGTGAGCAGATTTTTTTTTAAAATGTATTCTCCTGCCTATGTTGTTTTTCGTATCAGATGATGACAATTAAAACTACCTACTTTTTTAATTTAAACAATTCAGGAATAAAGCCACACACCTCAGATCACGCACAGAATGCAGAGCACTTGTGAAGTTTCACATATGTGTGTCTCTACTTTATGCTAAGTAAAATTCCACAATTCTAGCAATGAAGAAATAACTATAGAAAAAGGGTGTGTGTACATGTGCATAAAACATGCTGAAGGGGCAAAAAAAAGAGGGAATTGTATGGATCAAAATCTTAGATCCATGAAGCCCTAAGAATTGAACGGTTGCGTAGCAACCAGCAACATACAAGTTTCAGTGATATCTCTGCCTCGGACTCATCCAAGGGCCTCAGACAAGACCTCTAGTGTGTCCCTCGACAAAGTAAGGTCCTCGCCAAAAAAGACAAATCCATATAGAGCATATTTCAGTATTATGGCTAAGTGATTTTTAAATAGAAATTCTAAATAGTTTTTCAATTACAATAATGAGTATCAGTCCAATACAGCTAAAAAATTACCTCTAGCAACCTACTCTGCTAAATTACATTGGGCTAATAACACTAAAGTAACAGTTGTCATGGTTACCAGAAATTTAGAGAAACTCCTGGTGTTCTATTTCAAGCACAACTCTGGTAAATGGTGAACAGTATACATTATGAATCTTCTTTCAAATACTTGTCCACAAAAAGAATGAAACATGCATTATGAAAAGACAATTTAGCTGGTCACTTTAAAATCGGTTTAGCATAACTATGCAGAAAGAAGAACAGAACAATAATGATTTTCTGTATTAATAACTAATCTCTAAGACCTTCTACAAATATATATATTGAGAACCTTTCACCAAGAGTTATTCGGGTATCACAGTTAAAATTGGCAACAAACCACATTTTTTTCCTATTAATCACTAAACTATCATCTATTCCACTTGTTTTTAAAAGAAAACACAGGATGCAACAAAGGATATTACTAAAAACATTTGTGATTCAAGTACTGCTTTATGAACATATGTGGGATGGAACTTTAGTTCCAGCAGAATAAGAATTTCTCAGAAGCACACGCAAAAACAGAATTTTACTTTCTTCAAGATCTGGTAAACATTTTATCATCAGCCAAAACAACAAGTGGAAGTTCAATCATCTCATTCTGGCATAAATGAAATAAACACTCTAAAACTCTTGCAAAGAACTGTGTTGTTTAAGAACTCCAACTCAATTACTTTTGTTTATAATTTCATGATCACTCTTAATGTTTCCTTTCACTATTATCAGTGGACATTCTATTATCAGTGTCCCCTTCTCTGAGGACATTCAAAACTCACCTGGACGAGTTCCTGTGTGACCTACTCTAGGTCATCCTGTTTTGGCAGGGGTGTTGAACTAGATGATCTTTCAAGGTCCCTTCCAACCCTTAAGATTCTGTGATCAGTACTTTAAATTTTAACTGAACTATGCTAAAAAAGATGGCACTGGACAACATCAAAAAACAGCTTTTTTTCTTGACCTCTAAGGATAACCATCTATTCTTACGGAACCACAGTCTGTAAGATAGTATCAGCTGCTGCAAATCTGGACATCATTGTCTGTGGTCATCATCTTCTATTACAAGAGAGCAAAGGCAGGCACATAATCCTGTGAGGTACTTGAATAGTAGTTACCATTACTACACGCAAATATGGCTAATATTTTTTTTTCTCCTGACACCAACCTCTAAAAACAAACAACAAATTTGTAATAAGGAGAAATTAGATAACAGGCAGAGAACTTGATAAATATGCAGATAAGTTCCAAGACTATAACACAAGAATGATTAGTTCTTGGTCTCCTAAGCATATTACAGCATGGATTTAATTGTAACACATTGATTCTCCATTGACTCCTTTTAATAAAAGCTATTCATGTCAATAAAATAATAAAGAGCTTTTTTTTTTTTTTTTTTTTTGTATTTAAACCCAAGATCTTTCTCTGAATAAAGGAATAAGGATAGTAAGCTAGGAGCTGATGATCTCAAAATTCATTTTTGGATGAATGAGAAGAATTCTGTACAGCTATTTGGCCAAAACTTGTTAACCTCTCACAGTTTTAGGCCAGGAATTCTTCTGAATATGTTTTACTGTAAATGTATGCCAAGTAAAAGAAATTTGCTTGTTATGACACACTAAAAAGAGACAGGGAGAAAATGAGAGAGAGAGAGAATATGTGTGCATATTACTGCACTGCATCTTCTTTCAGTTAGAGCAATGGAGAAGATCAAAACCAACAAGTGTACATCATTATTAACTTCAGTTATTATAGCAGCTTGGAAACTGAGGTTGATTTGATTTCACTGCAAGTGATATTTAATACTTCTAGAGCAGTCGTTTGAGGAGATATGTTCAGACAGGATGAACTGAGGTAGAGACTGGAACCACAGAAGGTGGCTATTCAGGCAGCACACACCTCTGCTATGAAGCAGTGTGAAGGCAGGAAAAAAAGTGAGACAAAAAAAAAAAAAAAAAAAAGAATCAAAGGTAGAGACATGTAAAAAAAGTGGGAAATATGACAGAATTAAACATCAGATATTTAACAAGAATGATGAATAATTTTGTAATTTAAGGAGTTCTGTCCAAAACAATGTCATAGGTGACGTAGCAGGCTTTTCTGCTCTTTTTAAAGGATTCCTTAGAAATATCAAACCCCGTACACAACATATATTCTTTCATGAGTAGAAACCAAGGGACTCATTTGGAAAGTAGTATGGAGCCCTAACCATCACTAACTTAAGCTCAGCAAAACAGAACTGTTTCACAGATACATATGGAAACAAATACCTATGGAATGTAAGACTGTAGGAGCGAGTTTTTGGGAGGAAGCAGAGCTAATGTACAAATGTCCAGCCTGAACCTCACAATTTGAGAGAAGATGTTTTTCTTACATCAGTTTTAATAAAGGAAAACCTACAGGTTTATAGAAGTCTGACATCTTGTACACTACATCCAGGACTGCATATAGCACTGATGGACTTTTTAGACAGATGTACATACATAAACAGCTTTTCTTCTACAATTCATCACTCTCCTAAACTAGCCAACACTTAATTTTACTCCCTTATATGTATTTTTTTCTCTCTTAACTATATAATTTTTCTTCCTTATATTTCCACTCAGTAGATATCCTGCCTGTTCTTTTTGTGCCCAGTTTATGATGAAACTAATTCCAGCACTCTTCAAAGCTTCTGCCATTGTTCTTTACCAAACTGAGCCTCAACGTACTACAATTTGGGACTGGTGAACTGTTTGAAACAAGAAGTACTTAGAGAGTGGCCAAAGTCTTTCTCCTCTGCACTTGTCTAGATGCCAAACATCACTGACTCAGCTGGGAAAAGGGCAAACCTACTACAAGCCAAATATTGTATCATGATGTTTAGCAATCTACAAAGAAAAAACATCTCAGCTTCAAATGCCTCTTTTACCCCTCTACCCTTCCTGTCTTTGCTTCCTCAAACAAATATTGCGTTTACCAACACAAAAGAAGTTTGTCTGACTGCAGTTACACTGACTGAAAAAGTTGCTTTATGCCTACTGGTCAGCTCCTTCATATCACAAAAGCTATACAGCAAAACTTCGCAGAATAATTCCTCTGCTGGGGTCTTGCTTCACACCTCTTTTTCCACTACTCATTCATCCCAAAAGAAAAGAATGTTATCTCTCTCACAAGTGCTTCAGCACACTGAATCAGGTAAACAAAAAAATTTACAAGCCAACAAAAGAGAATGTAAGTGCATCCACTTGAAAGGAGACTTGGTACACAGCCTTGGGATCCCTAACAATCTAAGTTTTAATAATGTCTTTCTGTGTGAGCTTGTTCAACATTTCACTCACGACAAGCTTTGTCAGTACTGCCTGCCCTACTTAAACTAATGAGCACCACGGAATTATAACTAACACAGAAGTATTATCCTTTTCTTTTACAAAGTAAGGACAGTACTGCCTTCTTCAATGCTTCCAAGCTCATTAGAGCAAGTAGTTATTTGTTAGTTTGCAATGTAGATATGTTATGGGCTAACAGATGCACATAAGAATTTTAAACAGCAGAGCACCCAATTTCAGCAGTAGAAAATAAATAGAGGCCTTGGGAAAGACAGTATAACCAAAGTACCCCACAATACTGCTGGTTATATCTACAAAGTGCTGCAGAAAAAAAAAGGAGCTTACTTCAGGATGTGACAATTACCTCGGGAGGCTGAGATATCCAGGGAATTATTTATTATAATCTGTATTATAACAGATTATTTTGGACTGTGCCGGGGGCTCCACTGTGCTAGTGCAAATATTCACAGTGAGAAGAAATCAAATTCTGAACATTATACCACAGGACATGAGGCTCATGGCTGTACAGAGGCTCAGAAATCATTCTGCAGTACCTAACACATGAGAAGGTCCCACTGCAAGGTGTTACAGCTGCCACAGTCTGAGCCAATTACAATCTGCTGAATTTTTTCATCTGTCCAAGGGTAAATTTTTGCAGAGAAGCCAGAGTTCAGAGGCTTGGGCAGAGTGCACTGCCCATGTGGTCCCCTATCTTTGCATGCCACTCACACTGGACGACTGCGTAAGGCTGAATATTTGCCTTCTCCTCCAACGTGTTGAGCTCAACAATATCTAATTGTCCTCTAGAAAATCCTCTATGCTATAATACACTGTTATTACATACATGGAGGGGCCTTTCTCACTGCAGAACCTTGCAAAGAAATGCTGAGCTCCTCTGCTGTTTTGATGTGATTTCTCAGAACACTGCAGACTGAAAGAAGGTCAAGGTTGAGTCATACCAGTAGGACATAGAAGGTCTACTAACACCACACGCTCTTGGAAGATCATTCCCAATCTCAACTGGGACCAACCATGTATGAACTTCGTTAGACTTCCATTATACATATATTTCTGTTGTCTTTCCAACTTCCTATGTTTAACAGATGATAGATCACAACTGAGTCCTGACATACCTATAGCAACTCCATTCCTTTTGCTGCCTACCATCAAGGTTTTGCTGAGATTCCAATGTCACACTGACTCTTGCAGAACCACTGCTAAATCCAGACTAGTGAGCTTGTTAAACTCAGGTTAACTTCATCCAGAGCTATTGTGGTACCTCTGTCATATCTATACTTTTGTGCATTCCCAGTCAGAACAAGAATACCACAGCCAAGGTCCAGCAATGTTGAGTAGCTTGGTCTCCATGCCACCTGCTGTGTGCTCTCTTCAGAACACCCTGTCCTTGACTTTCATACCATGCTGTTTGAGTCTAGTACCTGGGCATGGATAATTTAAACACAGCTCTGTAGGCTCTGGAAGTGACAAATGCAAATGGCTTTAAAAATAGGTGCTAAAAATCCTAAAAATTGATTACTGTAGTGGAAAATATACTCTTGCAGGGTAGCTTCTCCTACTATAGTCATGCCTGTGCTCTTGCACATATGAGAATTGGTGTATCTTTTTTTCTGCAACATGCCTTTCAGAATATCCTGTAGCTCTGTACTCCACAGGGTTCCATACATACAATCACACAAACAGTGTGCATATCATCTGACAATACACTTGATTTCCCTCAGTATCAGAATTTACTACATTTCAGTGTCATTACCTACTTCCTCCTGAAGCATGATAAAAGGGGGAGGGAGGGGCCTTCCTGAACTACCATTACTAAGTCATTATTTTGTATGCAAGCATCCATAAATGTATTGCAATGTCTAACATGTTTCTGCCAGACAGTCAACTAAGGATCGAAAGTTTCACAGAAATTAGGATCATGATTTGTGTCTAACTGGAATTTCTTTTAAAATCTCAACTCTAATTTATTTCTCTCAGCTACGGTAACATTCATTTTCTCTGTCTTTTTAATTTTTAAAACCCATAGTTATAAAAAATTTAGATTTAAATAATTCAGGGGAGTCATTCCAAAAGAGCTGGAAGAACAGACACATTTCTGTCACTGATGTCATTAGTTACAGAAGATTTCTTTTTTCCTCTAAATTAGTTTACAATAAATAAAAAAAAAAGATTGTCCTCACAGACAGTGCTAAATTGATTTAATCAAAATACAAATACAATTACATGGACTTTGATTTCCTTAATTATTTGAGCAAATCCACAGCATCAATATTTCTAAAAAATGTGATTTACAATAATATATAGCACAATATATTTTAAGTTGCTAAGTTGTTGTCTACAACAGTGCTCATACTTGTTTATTAATATCAGACAATTTAGAGTAAAATGTACTGCTTACTGCTTTAGATATTGAAACATTTGGTTAAAATAAGTAATTAAGATCACATCTGGAATGCTTTTGGAATTGGCAAGGAACTAAGAAGCCTTTCACATCTTGGTTACTGCTTCAATTCAGTAAGTACCCATGATGTTTATTTTAAAGATTTATTTCATCTCAATGAGTTTCAAAAAAGCAGTTTTCCCTCTACCCATTTCCTCATCCCCAGAGCTGCTGTTTGTTCAAAGGATCAGATCTATCACCAAGGCTGAAAAAAAGCTGTTCATCAAGTGTCTCTGTGGGCCTCAAATGCACTAGAGGGGAAAGCTGTTCGTTCCCTTGGTCCTTTCTATGTCACCAAGCCATTATGGTGTAACAGTGGATGTATTTACCCTGCCTGATACTCACATTTCCTAGTAGATAACAGCCTAGTGAGGGAGGCTCCATGGGCTTTCAGCTGGTACACGCTGCTTGACTAGATGATGTACTTCACCACTAGATCTATACAGTTTCACCTGTTTATTGATCTTTATCAGACAGTTCTGGGCTGTAAAAAAGAGTAGCTCTTATTTTCTCTCTATCTTAGCCAGATCTTGTGATGAAAATGAAATTTACCATAAAAAGGTTATCCTTTCAGCAATAAAACACTTGCTATCTAATATAAATTGTAGGTAAGATTATGGTTTCAAAGGATCTCGGGGAACATCTAATAAATACTTAGTGGGATTTAAATAGGAATTAATTTGGGCACTCTGGTGTTTCAGGAGACATTTGAAATTTCCAAGCTTCATATATTTGATAGAAATTACTCACTCTGGCCACTATATGTAACCTACCTTCTTCACAAACATACAACATATCACTTCCAGGTGAAAAAGAGCTGACAGATTCTACAATTCAGGACTTACAGTGCTAGGTTGAAGTACAGCACTCACCCGTTAGGCCTAAGGTCAGGCAAGGGCCTGTCCAGTGGCAAGCGGTCGCTCAGGTAAGCATTGTAGCCGTAGTATTGGAATTGTTTAAGTGCAATACGTCTGTTTTCAGGACTGAGATCCTGGCCCCAGTGAGCAAAGAGAGATGAGTCAGTGAACGCTTCTGCAGGGTTTTCTTCCAATTTTGGTGGAGCTTCTACAACAGATAAAGACAAAAAGAAACAATTTTAGACTTTTGTTCCACCAGTGTCTAAGGTACTTTACTTTAAGAAGGATAACTTTAGGGAGAAGGTCACAAAGAATAGCGTATGCTGCTGGCTTACTGCAGCCTGTAAGTCTTCACGTAACATGTCCTCACACACTTCTTGTGGCAGTGTAATTATTACCACCTAAGACTCAAAAGCAAACTCGAATATTCAAAACACAGTTAAAAGACAATTATTTTTTTTTAGTTACAATCAGACTGAAGGCTAGGAATGATAAATCCTAATGAATGAAATTTCTGAAGCATTCTTATGAGACAACAGGAATGCTACTTTGTTTTACATACAACAATGAACTATTTAATTTCAGCCTGGATTATCTTGCTAGAAAAACATTAAAACTTTGAAGGGGAAAACCAAAGATAGATAGTCTGCACAAGACATATGAAATGGCTGCCCAGGTCTGAGCGTAAAATAAATTCTTTGAAACTACAGTTTCAACAGAGAGGAAAAAAAAACCACTGCATTTGGCATCCATGTTTAAATAGCAAACCAGTTTCAGTCACACAAAAAGTTTATGGTCCAGTTTACCAATCTGGTCTATTTGAACTTCCAGTCCATATTTAGGTGTGTGCAATTATGCTACTGAGACTGTCACTTTATAATATTTGTGTCATTATAAAATGCTTCTGTTCCACAAGGCCACACCTCTGCCTGCTGTAACAAATACAGAAGATGTGAAATGATATACCTAAACATTCCGTTAAGAAGTGCACCAGTACAATGAAATCACAGCATTCATCCTCAATATTTAGTTGCTAAATAAAACCACTCAAGGTGAACTTGTAAGGCTCTCTGTAACAACATTGTCTCACCCTTCTAACCAGCCCTTCAGTCTTTATGCAGCTGACCAATCTAACCTAGAGAATCTCCTGCCTCTGCAAACACTTAATGATATACAGCATAGTAATAAAGAAAGATCAAATGCCTTACTTGACCCCTATTTGTTTCCACAAACTGGAGCCTCACAAAGAAAAAATGTCTTCATTTTCTGGAAGTTCTAATTATTTATGAACAGTCTCCATAGCCATTAACAACTAGCCAACTAAATAAAACATCTCATTTCTGAGGAACTATGCTCGGAAACCGTAACTGGTCACACAGAGACTTATGAATACAAAAGTGCATCTTTGGATAGTCTTCAAATGTGACTGATAGACAAAAATTTCAACTGTGTTCAACGTCCTCCCCAGCATCCACATAGTCGCCTAAAGATCTGACAGCTAGTTTAAGCTAGTTACATGGAAACACCTAAAGGCGACTGTTTGTGTACTAGTAGTACAGACCACCAGAATCCTGACTCCCAAAGAATGTCAGGAAGCACATTCTTTGATCTCTTACTAAAAAGAACCTAAAACACAAACCGATAATTTGAGAAGATTGTTTGATTCGTTGAAGATGTTTTCCTTTTCCCGCTGATAATACTGACAGGAAGGTAATGACACTTGCTTCCCTGCATTACATTCCAACCTCTGTAAATGTGTAATGTTTCTTTACTTGTTAAAGTACTCCCTCCCAGTCTGGGTCTTTGAATCAGCCCCAGTTCTTCAAAGATGAAAGGCATGCTAAACAGTCAAATGAAGAAGATACTCGGACAGACCCTGCTCCCACACAGATAAATGTGTTGGAGTGGAGTTTGTAAGGTCACATAGAACTCTGCAATGAAAATTGAGATAGTTTGAGAAATTCCAATCATTTTAGAAAATCCAAATTTGAGAAAGGCAGAAGTTTTTAAACACCAGTCCAAAAAAACCTCAGATGTCTGCTGATTGTTTGACAACTATGTGATGTCCACAAAGCCAATCTGAATTTACACAAAGAATCTCACAAACTATCTTCACGTCATAGGAGATTTAAATCATGTATGTTCCTGGTCCATAGCAGTAGAAATTAACATTTCTTGGCACTTACCAAGAACACGTACACTCATGCTAATCAAGAAAACTGTGCAAGTATTTGTTCAGCCTGTTGTATGTTATATGAATCCTGTTCTCTGCAAATCAGGAACATTTTCCCTGAAACTCTTCAATTTTATATGATTACACTTATGGCAGAAGGCTGTAGAATACACCCACATGGAAACAGCACACCAATGTATGACATCTGAATAAGACTCATGGTAACAACAGTGCATGAATATGCAGTTGTAACTACAAGCAGTTCCAAGGATAATTCTTCATGGAGGAAGAGCTATCCCAGAAACAACTGTCTTCATGGAATCACACTCGCAGGCATCTACCAAATTTTATCTAACAATTTTGTGAGTTAGAGGATTTCACATGATCTAGGAATCTCCTGCTATTTTCTAATTGAAAAAGCACATCTAGGATGTATCAGCAAAACTGATTTTAAGCAATGGATATCTGTGAATTTGTTTTACAAGCTGTAACAAACCACTTGCCAAACAGAGTCATTTGTTGTATACTAAGCAAACATGTTACTTCAATACACAGTTCTACAGGAAAAAAGCATTAGCAAGAACTTTCAATTACAATTCCAATCAATGCAAGTAAGCATGCATCTCTGATGACAAAGCATTTCTTCTCCTTATTTGTCTGAAAACCCTTGGGAGAAGTGACTTTGTTCATCTGGTCTCTCACAAGAAACAAAACCAACTATTGTAAGATGAACAGCTGCCTTTCGATAAGTCAACTTTCGATAAGTATTTGATGCCTTTGTTTCTGTAAACAGATCTTGGCCTCAAGAATCACAGCCAATTCTTCTTACCACTTGCTTCTACAATCATAGAATAATTATGGGAAGCTGACACTCAAAAGTAGACCAATAAGAGACAGCACCTGAAGCAATACAAAGATAGAAACATTTATCTGCTCAGTTATTATTAAAAAGGAAAGATCAGTTCCATTTTTCCTGTGGGAAGGAAGCTTTCCATCCACAGCACATTGCTGCAAATGTTAAAGTGGGGTCTTCTCTAAATTAACTTTTCACACAACATAATGAGCAGCACTGTACACAGACATGAGCCTTGGCAAACTGACAATTTGTCATTCAATCAGTGGGTACCAGAGATAAATCAAAGAGATATCAGCTGGCTGTACACCTGGGCTGGTGAAGTGGCTTGGCTGTTCAAGGCACCTAAACTAAATACTTGCTTCAGAGTTTGTACAACCAAGCAGCAATGAAATGGTCAACAAACTGTCTGTCCTTGATTACTAGTAAGGAATTGCAGACAATCAATGTGTTCAAAGCAACAAGAAAAGACATGACAGTCCCTGTTGTCCGAGAGGATAGAACAACTTGGTGGGCACTAGGCACCTCATCAGCGTTAAACCACTACACATATTTATAGTATCATTTGATAACAGCTAATAATGGCACAGGAATGATTTGGCCCACCACAAAACCACATTTTTTTTCTAGGGTACTATAGGACAACCACTTAATTTAAAACGCGTTCTTAAGTTGTGAAAGGAAGGAAATGAAGATATTGTATCCAACTGTAAATGTCGCAGTCTTCAAGGCTTGTGCAAAATACTATTATTTAATTAGATGGGCATACTTTCTACTCATCAGATGCACACCACTGTTTCAGAACCACAAACGGCACCTCTAACAGCACTGATGCATCAGCTATGCAGAGGTTTAGCAGTGACCTTTCTTGAAAGACTGTCTTCAGTTTTGTATATTGCATCAACATATTTCTTGCATACCTGCTATGCACATGCTGGTCCTGACAACTCATATCTGCTTATCAAGATTTAAGAACCATGAGAACATCAGTGGCTGTTTCAAGTTTCCTATGGCCTTAATCATTAAGTTCGTCAACTCATGTAATAACATTAACAGCTGGCATCTAGCAGATTAAATGGGTAAGAAATATTGCTTATTTAATCTAATTTCAGTGGTAGCTAAGGCACAATGATACTAAAACATCCATAAGGAATAATTTTAAAAGCAATTTAGTTTCTAAATCTATAACTGGCTCTGTGGTTGTTTTTATTGTATCATGATCCTTCTATAGAAGCCTTGAAGCTTTAAAATAAATCAGTTGTCCTCTCTTATAGTATGCATCTAAGTGACTACATGGTTTACAGAAGAGGACATAAAGACATCTCTAAACAGTAAGAGTTCAGTACTTCAGAAGTCAGTACACTGTACATGGCTCATCCTCCTCTGTGCTGCTTAATTTGAACTGCTGCCAGCAATACACTTTTTTCTTTTCTTTTCCCCTTATTTATTTTCCTAATCTGCTCATTGCATAACTTTTATCTAGCTTATGACCAACATTAAACTAACTCTGTTGTCATGTTTTTCATTATTTCTCACATCTCTCTCTCCTTTGAGTTTTATCCCGTAAGAACAGACTGCTTAGCTAGAATTAACCACTTCCACAAACAGTATCATGTATTGGGTTTGTGTGGTAAGATTTTGGTAGCCAGAGGCCTACTGGGTTGCCTCTGGGAGAAATCGCTAGAAGCTTCCAATATGTCCAATGTCAAACAGCTCCCAAATGAAGTCGCTGCTGGACAAGGCCAAGCCCATCAGCAATAGTGGCAGCGCTTTTGGCATTACATATTTAAGAAGAGGGGAAAAGTCTGCTGCACAACAGCAATCAGAGAGCATGTGTGAGAATATGTGAGAGCAACAACCCTGCAGACACCAAGATCAGTGTAGAAAGAGAGGGAGAAGGAGCTCCAGGCACTGGGGCAGAGATTCCCTGGCAGCTTGTGGTGAAGATCATGGTGAGATAGGCCCTGTCCCTGCAGCCCATGGAAGCTTAATGGTGGAGCAGAGATCCACCCACACAGCAGGAGGGTGATTCCTACACTGGAGTAGGGACCTGGCAGGACCTGTGGAGAGAGGAGCTCATACGGGAGCAGGTTTGCTGGCAGGACTCTTGACCCTATGGAGAACCAGCCTGGAGCAGTCTGTTCCTGAAAGACTGCAGCCCATGGAAGGGACCCATGCTGGAGAAGTTCACAGAGGACCATACCCCATGGGAAGGACTCCATGCTGAAGTNGGCCAAGCCCATCAGCAATAGTGGCAGCGCTTTTGGCATTACATATTTAAGAAGAGGGGAAAAGTCTGCTGCACAACAGCAATCAGAGAGCATGTGTGAGAATATGTGAGAGCAACAACCCTGCAGACACCAAGATCAGTGTAGAAAGAGAGGGAGAAGGAGCTCCAGGCACTGGGGCAGAGATTCCCTGGCAGCTTGTGGTGAAGATCATGGTGAGATAGGCCCTGTCCCTGCAGCCCATGGAAGCTTAATGGTGGAGCAGAGATCCACCCACACAGCAGGAGGGTGATTCCTACACTGGAGTAGGGACCTGGCAGGACCTGTGGAGAGAGGAGCTCATACGGGAGCAGGTTTGCTGGCAGGACTCTTGACCCTATGGAGAACCAGCCTGGAGCAGTCTGTTCCTGAAAGACTGCAGCCCATGGAAGGGACCCATGCTGGAGAAGTTCACAGAGGACCATACCCCATGGGAAGGACTCCATGCTGAAGTAGAGGAAGAGTGTAAAGAGTCCTGCCCCTGAGGAGGAAGGAGCGGAGGAAGGATTGCGACCCCCATCTCCTGTCCTCCTATGCTACCAGGGAGGAGGATGCAGAGAAATTGGCAGTAAAGCTGAGCCCAGGAAGAAGGGCTTGAGGGGAAGCTGGTTTAGATTTAAGTTTTATTTTCTCTGATTTGATCAGTAATAAATGAAACTAATTTTTCCAATGCAAGTCTGTTTTGCCCATGACAATAATTGGTGAATGATCTCTCCCTGTCCTTATCTTGATTCACAAGCCCTTATGTCTTTCTCCCCTGTCCAATTGAGGAGGAGAGTGATAGAGTGGCTTTGGTGGGCATCTGGCATCTAGCCAGGGTCAGTCCATAACATACCACCAGGCCTTGAAGTAAAGAATCCAGATGTAAATATGCAACAGAAAAGGCAGGAGAAAGGCCCATCCCTAATGACAACTGGGATGTTCTAGTAACATAGTTACACTACTGTAACTAAATTACTAGTTAACAATGCAGAACTACATTAAGTTTAGTTAAAAACTCACATGTGTATTGCATATCCCAAAAAGGAAATTCTCTCCAGATCAACACTGCTGAGAATGACAGGAGTAACAAAATAGCCAGCTTCAACTGACATCATTAGCTGTACATCCACAAAACCCCTTCAGGACCATTAAAATATACTGCTTTTTTTTTTTTTCAGCTTCACTCAGATCTCAACTTTTCTTCCTAAGAAAGGTTTCTATGAACAGGATTACAATTAAGAGAAAGGAATAAGCCAGAAAAGCACTGTAAAAACAGTTGCTGAAGCAGATTCAGACTTGTTTTGTTTGTTGTTACTAGTCTGTAAGATCTGATTTGTTTCTACCCCTCATTTGACTGCAGGCCTACTCACAAAAGCAGCAGTGTTTCTTACCAAAGCTTTATCATTGCTTTATCATTGCTTCCCATGGTATCAGAAGTGCAATACAGAATCTGCAGTGTAACCTTACATGCTGATTTCTTAGTACCGGTAACAAGAAGAGATAGACAATAAGTCAGCAAAAATATCCCATCTGCAGAAATATCCCTTTGTCAGCTAAAGACATGCAAAAGAAATCAATAACCTAGCAAAACTACACACATTCTGTTGTTACAGGTTGATCATGAAAGAAAAATGAGTTAGGCGTGAAGGCAGGATGCAGGCAGAAAGGCTTTGATCATGTGCTCTTCTGAATTTTCAAGTGCTAGACACTTTGCCTTACCTTCCCAGCTTGACTCATGATGCAAATATAAGTAGACTACCATTAAAGACAAAATAAAGCTTAGCTCTCTTTGATGTTCAGGAACTGGATTTTTGAGCAGTCAAGATAATCTAGTAAAAGCTTTTGTGAAAGAGTATCATAGTTTGAATTTGTTCTGAAAATTCAAGTTAATTCCCCTTGCCAGCATCTAGTTTTGCTCCCAAAGAACCGACATTAACGGAAATACACCTAAGAAAAAATGAAATATCTAAGTAGGTTACATTCTGCTATCACTGCTTACTTCCAGCTCAGTAAGTCATACCAAAGTTGCCAGCATTGCTCAAAGAGACTGACAGGGCCTGTCAGAGTCTGTACAGAATACGAAGATCAGCGAAGCCTTAATCTTAAAAAAAAAAAATCTGATCCAAACCACATACAAAACACAAAACCCCTCTGAGAGTATTCAACTCAATACCTAGTCTTCCCATATTTCAGTAGTTAGTGTCAACAGTGGACAGATTAAACAGACAGGGAACAGGAAAAAAAAAAAAAACCCAAAAAGGCCATCCTTTCCTGAAAAGATAACTGTCAAGAAGCTGTAATAATACTATGACTAGAACAAAATCAGTACAAAACTTTAAAAACTAATGCGTATATGACAGCACACGTAGAAGGAAAACTCTCTAAACAAAATTTTGACATTTTTGAGAACATGAAACACAATTTATTCTTATTGATATGTTATCACTATTGCAATTTAATGTAGGCAATACACATACATGTTGGTAAACTACTAGGGTGCTGCTAACATTTACTTCTATTTGTTTCTAAAAACCAAAAAAAATCTCTTGAGGAAATCTGGGGTTTTTTTTTCTCAGAAATAATCCCATACTTATTGTGTGTATTGAGATGGAAATTCATTCTGTTTCTCCTGCTAGCAGAAGCCGTTTTGCACCCTGAAGTCACTTACAAGTTCTAGAGACATAAACATTGGTCTGTATTTTCCCTATATGAATGACACAAGTAGATATAAACTAAGAGCCAAAGAGAGATGTGGGAATCTTTAGTCAGATTCATGCCTAGACCAAAATGCTTTGTGGTTTTCTTCTCTTTCATTTTTGGTTAAACAGGCCATCCTGGAACCCTGCACCTTTGGGAAGCCTGGGACAGATCTGTCTGGGTCTCCCCTGGAGCCACACTGACACCCCAGAGAGAGCCCGAACAGGTCCCAGGGCAGGGGTACTGTGTTTCTCCACAGTGTTCTCCCTTGTATTAGTATTTCCTAGATTTTTCCCATTCACTGTTCACTAGACAAGACCGTGAGGAGCTAACTATCAAATACACACTCATAAATGGATTAAGTTAATTCTACCACACATTCTCAATTATGTACTGACATGTCATTTCCTGGCAGGGACTTCCTATCTGAAATATCAGAGTATATTAGATGTTTGGTGATAGAAAGATCCATGAGATCTCCAAACTGAAAATTAAGTTTATATTATGAGTTAATACACTGCAGGAGACTGAAGAAGGGATGTTAACATACTTAATGAAAGGCAATGTCAGCAGTTCAAGCTCTTAACAGCAAATGGACAGTCTGGTTATGTCAAGTTTGGTTGTCAAGTAATGCAGTTAAAAGCAGTAAAAGCATGTGAGTTGTTCCAGTGATGATACAACTCATGACGATGTCAGAACACAGTTCATGTCTCCTAAAGGGTCACCTAAGACTTGGCTCCACTTTGCTCAGGATCAAGGCACTTGCAAATTACAGTGATCCAGATGCTTCTCTCAATGAGGAAACATAGGGGAAGCCAGTGCTTGCAGAAGGCTGCAGGTCACTGGTCCAGAATATTGCAAGACCTTCTACTTACGTTGGCTGTGTGTCCTGAACTTCATTTTATTTGACTGTTGACTGATAGAGATGTCTGCTGCAAACACAGGCAGTTTTCAGGTTTTCACAACTGGACGTTTGTCTCATTTGTAGAAAACTCTGCCTGTTCTACAGAATATATGTGTATGTTCAACAAAAAAGACAGGTGGTCACGTAGAGAAGCTGGATGTTTTCTGCCTTGGCAGAGTTTGACAACCTTAACAGTTATCCTAAGAAGGCAGTGCACAGAAGTTGCTCTACCCTGCGGAAAGCTGTTTGAAGGTGACTGGACAGGCGCCAAGCACTAGAGGGCACGGTAGGGAGCAGGAAAGCTGTCTCCCAGCGAAACTGAAGCCTTTTCAAATTTCACAAGGACTCGTTAGAAAGCTCTCAGAACTGTAAGTAATAAACTTATAAAAAGCTAACGAACCAGCAAACTCTATTACAGTCTTTATTTCCTAAGGGTAAGAAAATATACGGGAGAAAAATGAAATTATGATGATGTCATCAAGTAGGTGCTAAACTATATAGTGTGGGTGCATGCAAACAATGCTTTATTGGAATAAGGTCTTGGTATGGGCTCAATATTTCACCTGTATATACTAGAACTAGCCTGCTTCAATCTAAAAATACTATAAAACCTGGCCAAAGTTGGTTTTACTAGATATCATCTTACTACTAGCCTATTAAATTCCACTCTAGCCAAAACTGAGCCATGGGTGTGAACCAGGCTAGACAAGTCCCTGCATCATTCTGGCAAAGTTAACTAAGTTACTACAAGCCTGCACAATCTGAAACAAGACTAAAATCTTTTAACTTACTGGCAAGAGATTGCCAAAGTAAATATGTATTTCCAAGTGCAATCAATTTCCTCTGGTATTATTTATCAGATGAAGGCATAGAGCTCTCTGGCAGGTACCAATACTGCTATTCTAAGGCTTTCTATATCCATCAACACCATTATTTTGACAGAGATCAATTTTGTCTTCTCAAATAAGCAAAAGGCTGATTTTCAAAACATACACTATCTGGATTTTCAAAACTAAGGAATATCAAGTTCAAAAATCTTCATACTTTCTAAAATACATTTTGAAGACTGCCCAAAGCAATACTTCTCTGCATTCCTTATATTTGAAAACCAGATTTTAAAATGCACAGATTCATTTAAAGTAAAATGTAATTGCTTAACTGTAGGCTTCCAATATAAAAGGTGATCAGAAGAATTATTCAAGTGACTCACTTAAAGAATGAAGACGTCTTCATTGCAAGAAATACATTTTAAACTGTAAAATTATTTTTCTCATTTAAAAAAATGTCTGTATTTAAAGCATTAACTTAACTTACAGGCAAACACTGAAGAATTTTTTAATAATATTCTAATGACATCATAACAATCTGCCCAAAACTGAATTAAAATTAATTTGGCAGGTTTACTTCTGTTTATGATACACAAATCTCAACATTACAAACAGCAGTGCAACTGCCACAGATTGGTAGGGGTACCCCTAACAGAAACAATACTGATATTGGGCATAATTACCAGTCTAGTTTTTCAGATAAACAGCAGGACGGTCCTGTTCCAAGCCATGGTTCTGGTTAGCAGGAATGAGCATCCCTGTAATGCTGATTAGATCAGATTCTCACCAAACCAGTTTAAGCCCATCATCCCTGATCTCTGCTGTTTTGTGAAAGTTATAGCACTGGACTAACAAGTTTCCTGTTTTAGACCCAAAAGGACAGTATATTATCACACATAATAGCCAGGTTTTATAGGTATTTGTGATACTCTTTTGCAAAATTCCCAAGTTTCATTACGGTGAGCACTGTACAAACAAAAAGAACATACAAATTAAAGCCAACTTTTATACAACAGCCAAATGTACAATCACTTCACACAGAAGTTCTACTGACTTTAGCACCTTCAGGAAGACTTGAACAAGCAACTTCCATATTTACAGCATGCTTGCCTAACAGTCTGTCATTAGGTAAATTGCTTACACTGTATATTTTTTTTCTAGGAAAGACTGGAAGACAACAGAAATTCAGAGGAGAAAGCCCAGTTTGCACCCAGGAAACAGGTGTCAGAAATAGAGATTGCTTCCACTTAATGCTCCGTAACAAAGTATCTCGAAGTGGGGGAAGAGTGTACCTTCTCCCTCACTAGCACCCAACCAATTACTCCCAGCACAGTTACTAAAATAATGAAAATACTTGCTCATTACATGTTCCTGTCAGATGCAGTCAATAAAATCTACAAAGAGCAGCCTGCAAAGGCAACAGAATAAACCAGATTCCACAGTAAGTTTAAGGCTCAGAGACAGCTGAAAGACAGAGCACAGTGTCTTCCAGTGCAGGAAAGGAGATAAAAAGATTCAGAATATTTCACTGTTTGTAACTGCCCATGTTCCTATATTTAGGCACCTGCTTATGTGCTTACTAAAAAGGAATCTCATTTGCATTTAATGAATAGCAAACTACATTTTTCTTTGCCATTAGTGGAGTTTGCATCTGTGCAGCTGAGAGTATTTAAAAGCTCTGTGTGTTCTATTTCATAAAGCCAAATCTATGCCACCTGAAGTAAATACAAAAGCACTTAACTATTTTGAAAACTTTAATTTGTCAAGAGCTGTCAGGCTGTGATGCTAATTAGTCATATGTGCAGCTTTTACACAAAATTGAGTAGTCACACCAAAAGTAAAAGTTCACATGAGGAAACAGAAACTAGTTCTCTTCTATACTGTCGACACCAAACACCAAGAATAGGCTACCTCTTTCAATAATGACATAAAATGAGATTTTCTCTGCTTGGCAGGCTGTACTGAGCTTCCTCAGATTAGTTCTCCTTCACCAATTTCCATCCAGTCTTTTGAGGAATGCAATTTTTGCCTCCTCTTCACAAACACGAAATTTTTACAGAGCAGCAGCTCCTCTACTCAAGACAGACTTCTCACTTTTCAAAAATGCTTCCAACATTAGGACACTGTAAGTTGTTTCACTATTTCCACCAAAGTATGTCACTGCCATCTTGGTAAACAGCCATTTTGATAAGTGGGTCTGTGCTTGACAGGGCTCCTATTTCAGAAGTACTCTTCGAACACTTACAGATATAATTGTACAAGCTTGGAGCTAGTTCATACTTCCAAGATTTCTCCTAAGCTCTCCGAAGAGACAGAGATGAGCTTCTGTTTTAGATGAAACCTGAAGAAACAGTGTGCTTTTAAAGAAGAGCCTGTGGGTACTTCTGTAAAAGCATCTTAGTCATGCTTTTGCCAGTGCTCTTTTCACGTTTACAGCACTAGACATACACAAATGCAGTAGCAAGGAGTAAGTAGAAACACAGAACCATTTGGGTTTGAACATACCTTTAAGTTGGACCACCAAGTCCAACCACTAATCTAACACTGTTAAACCTACCACTGAACTGCATCTATCAGCACCTCATCTCCATGTCTTTTAAATATCTCCAGCTTTTAAATGACTCCAGCACCTCCCTGGGCAGTCTGTCCTAGTGTCTAACAACCCTCAAAATGAAAAAGTTCATCCTAATATCTAATCTAAATCTCACCTGGCACAACTTCAGGACATTTCCTGATCCTATCACTCATTATTTGGGAGAAGAGATTGACCTCCACCGCACTACAACCAACCTCCTTTAAGGTAGTTGTAGAGAGTGATCCTGTCTCCCCTCAGCCTCCTCTACATTAAACAATCCCAGTCCAACGTACATATTAAAGATTTGCGAACTACACTGCAATACAAAGAAAAAAAGCATAATACAGCTCCTCTTCTTTGCTGAAAAATATGAATGACAAATTAAAAGTCCTCTCCCATCTTTGATACCACACAGATGATTTGTACTAATGTTAATTATAAATTGAGGCTGTCAAGATGTCATGATTTCTCCTTGAAATAGTAAGAAAAAAACAGAAAACTGAAAAAAAATTAAGTCCTTGGGTTTAATAGGCATTTGATAAACATTGCAAGACCATATTTATCCTCAACTTAGTTTTGGAAAAAGGATAGTAAGGCAAAAGCATGCTAAAAGTAGACAACACGTCATGTAGACAACCATCACTCTGCATTAACAGAAGGCAAGAAAAGTTTTCTAGGTTATATACAGCAAATTTTTTGTTTGTTTACTGCATACAGCAGTATGCACTGTCTATTACACAACTCAGAACTCTGAGAAATATCTGCTACCTGAGGTTTTTTTCCTCTTCTGTGTTATTTTAAGAACTGTGTATAAAATGGCCTTAAAACTTAGAACATTCTGCATTTTCTCTGCAAGTGTAAAAACCAGAGAAACTTTTTTTTTTAAGCTGCTTTAACTCTACTGTTCCTCTGATTCTGTCATGTGAAGAATGGAAGTGTTTGAGCAACGTCAGCTCAGTGGGCTTCTGCTCCTTTAGCAAGACTGCAATTTTTGCTGAGTTTACACTAAAATTTCCAAAAATTTGGTAAATGCATAAAAAAAATCCACTATGAAATACATCATCTCCCTAGTGTTCTCCAGTGTCAAGGTCATGAGACTCCTCTAAAGATTGGACTGTAATGAAGAAAGAACAAGATTGGAAAACTCCAGAAGCATTGTTATTCCTCAAGACAAGAGGAAAAACGTGCATTCAGCTCTTACCAAAGCATACGATTGCCCACAGACTTTGATGATCATTACATAAGGCAAGAACTAAACACTGAGTGCCCTTCCACATCAAAGAGTATGCTCTTCAGATGAAAATAATACAGAGTTTTAAAAAGCCCTATCTTTATCCACAATTAGGTTCTTCTTTGGAAAATAATACAATTAAACTAACAAAACCTGCAGAACAGCAAAGCTCAATTATTCAATATTTGTTAAGCATTGCGAAGGGATAAAATTTTATCCATTTTACACCGCTCTTTGCAACACACCAAGTTTTTCCTCAGAATAGATATTGTGCATTTTTACAGACAGGTGTGTGAAGAAGCCCTAAATGATCGTTACAAGGGAAAAAAGGTGCAGTGACACGATCATTATTACTGAAAGAGATCTAAAAGCATAGAACATAAGAGTTGCTTCTTAAACAGAGGCTGATTGCTAGAAAATGACAGATTAATTCCACTATCATTTACACTAGAAATTAAAGACACTAATTTTTGGTTTTGGTTTTGTGGGTTTTTTTAAAGCCATCACAGCCCTACCAGAATTGTTTAAAAACCCCAAAACAAAAAAAAACCCACCCAGCTAGATTAGAGAATGAGTCAAATTTATAGCTAAAAATCCAGTTTTGAACTGAAATACAAAGCAAGATGAAGAAGCCAAGAAAAACTGAATCTGCTGCCAAAGAAAAGGAAACAAAACAAAAATAGAGGCAAATTCAATTATTATGCAAGACACAACGGGCACTCCAGTTAGTAATTTCTCATCGCAGAACTACGGATTTCCCTGTAGATCTACCATGACTTCAGTGTGAGGTCTTACTGAAAAGGGATGAAATTCAGAAATCTACCTCTTTTAAATGTGCTAAATGCACACTGAAGGACATAAACAGAAATAGCTTCTGGAATTTATTACGTTTGTTGCCACATAAAGTAATAATTTGCCAAAATTCAGTCATATCTTTTTTCTTCCTGTCCTCATTGCACACCTGTAGATCACCTTCTAATAAACAAAAAGCAGAAACGATGAGGAGAAAAATTTCTGTACCCCTTAGTGGGCATATATTTTGAAATTATACAATAATTTGCTACTTTTCTATTTCCTTCAAATAACCCTGTGTATCATTCAGCCTGAAAGGAAATACAGTTGTTAATTAGAGATGAACACAGTCATTCATTTTGTCTAAGGTGGAAATTGAGACTGTCTGATTTGGTAAGAATTGAGCCTGTCCTTTCAATGTTGCTCACCAGTACTGGATTCCAATTTAAGCCGGGGCACAGGAGTACTGTGCCCACTGCACAATACCTCCAGAAGCATCAATGTCTCACCGAGTTACCAGGAAATACTGTTACTTATTGAGTTAGCCTCAGAACTTCTGCAGAAAGCCCATTCTTCAAGTTACGCTTATCACCAATACAATCCAAACCTACTTAGACACACTAATAGAAATCACAGCTGGACAATGTTATTGAAAAAATGCCCCATTTTATGATTGTTGCAATTTAACCACCTTTGCATTACATTTTCACTTTCACATTCCTGTGCTTTCCAGCCAAAAAAACCCAACCATACAACAGAAAATGGCCTGGGAAGACATTACTAACAGTGACTGTGAAAACAGCATAACTTCTAGGCACTTAATGATCTTACCAAACTCATATCCTTCAGGTGAGACACAAGTGATACTCAGATGTCAGCATGCCCATTATGAAGCCACTCAGGCAGGCAAGAGAAAATACGAAGGGTAGAGCGCCTTGCTTCAAGTCCTGTTTTCCACAATGACTGCAAAGAAGTACCTTCTTTCACTTGAGATTAACAGCTTTGAACACTTTCTGGATTTACATATTGACACATTGTTTTTAAAATAGCCTCACAGATCTGACCTTTCCCTCTACAAACAATTTGGAATAAGGTCTTCCTCTTTAAGCAATCTCTGCAGGGTACAAACCACTCAGGTTTACTTCTCTCTCCTGTGTAAAGTGATTTGAATATATGTCAAGGCTGTAGTGGGACCCATGAGAAAGCTACTTAAATGACTGACAGCACAAGTGCTGCTACTGCTTTGTGTCAGATAAAGATCTATAGGAACATTTAAAATAGTCTATTATAGGATAAATTCTCATCTTTGCTATATTAAAATGGACAGGATTAGAATTTCCTTGAACTCAAAAGGCTGCTGAAGGATGCCAGAATTACACTTGATGTTACTGCACAGAAATATTTTCTACCAGTTCTGCTGTTCTACTGTGAAAGGTAACAGAATCAGGCCTGGATTCCACAGTCTGTGCATTCAGCAGGTATCTCATATACATATAATCCCAGACAGGTGGCTACTAATCCTAGCTGTTCTAAACAGAAATAGAATTATTGAGGAGTATTAGCCAACATCAGCAAAACACTTTTAAATATGGGTAATCAAAATACACTTTCACAAATGTCGTGGAATACTTTTAATAATAGAATCCTTATTATATTATTTATTATCGTTATATTATTACCATTACTTTTAGGAGAGATTGTGAGGATAGAAAGCAGAAGAATATATTCTGATAAAACACTAGAGAATTGTGAGACTTTCTGTTTTGCATTTAAGTGATGCTTTTAGGAATTGTTATGCACGATAAGACATTTCATTAATCTTGAGGTTATGTCCAAAATGAGAAAGAGTGTTTTTTCCTTTTGCTCTACCTGCCCAGCAGGTGTTTGAAATCTGCAGGGCTTGCAAGTTAATTACTCATGAGTCACTAGGGTGGGATGGGCTAATTAAACACTGTTTGAAAAGGAACAGGATGAACAAATCATTTTACCAAAAGAGTTAGGATATTAGTTGCAGAGCAGTAGTGAAGGAAGAAACTCTAAAAGCTGCCAGCTCTGAAGAGAAGACTCAATATTCCAAAGTAGGAATAACTATCCATCACTGAAATCAAAGATTTTCTACATCCACAGTGGAAGTAATTTTCTCTAACTGCAAATGAAGACACTTAACAGTTTATTTCCAATTAATCTTCACTCCTGGAGAAAAGCTGCCCTTTCATACTTTGAGGTTTAAACACAGTTGGCATAGACTGCAGAAAAAAAATGAGTAAAGGCTCCAGGAATTTTGTAAACAAATCCTAGCTTGAGGCAATGCCAGAGAATTAAATTTCTTACGTGAAAAGTAGAATCTGGGACATATTAATCCTTTTTTTTTTTTTTTTTAACCTGAGCTGCTTTCTAAGTGCAATCTCTGAAAAAAAGGAATAATTATGAAAGAAATTGAAGCCAATTAGAAAGTGGGAGGTAATATTTGTGGCAGTAGAACTAAACCTCATTGCATTGATTCCAATCAACATCTCCAACCTTAGCCAGCAAAGTTTCCTAAAAAGCCCCACACAGTGTTTCACTGTGTTATTGGGGAAAAGGGGTTCAGTAAGCTTGCTGAGGAGGCACAGCTTTCTCCATGAGCAGTGCCACAATTCGTCTGTGAATATTTTAATCAATCTTCTTCTCTTTCCTTCTAAAATGTGTACACGGAATCCACCTGCAAATCCACCATAACCAGAAGTTATGTCAAGGTTGCATCTCTGTCTGATACTGATGTTTGTTGTCACTGTCTGCAAGAGGTCAGCAGGTGCACAAGGGAGTTGGAGATTCTACTCCAAGGTCACTTTTGCATTTTAAGATAAATTACCAGAAAAAATATGTTTCTGTTTTAACAGCTTTGCATAGTTTCCTGCCAAAAACCTTGCAAGTTGTGGAGGACCAGAGGTTTGGCTTTCCATCACCATTTCTATAGTTTCATCAACCACCAGGTTCTCCAGTTCCCCAGTGCTCTCCGATATGGAACCACAGATAGTAGATTTTCACTTATTTGGGTCCTCAGCTTTACCTACAGTTAATGGAAGATTTACCATTGTTATTCTCCTGGATTCTCTCTCCAGTCTAATTTTGCACAGCCTTCATAAGGTGAATTTGCTCTTTGTGTTTACAATATTCTCAGTACTTTTTTTGTCTGTTCCTCCTGACACCCCTGCTTCCTGAATTTGGCCTGCTTTCAAACTGCTGCAACATGGAATGTGCAAAGCTGCGTAACATGGGTAAGTTACTTAGATACCAAAACATCCCCACCTTAAAAAAAGTGCCTAGCCTGCAATGCAAAGAGCTACTTCCAAAATGGCCTGATGTCTCAGTTCAGAAGGAGAAAATGCTGAAACTTGACAGCCAAACTGTTCACAAGCTAGAGCATATCCTTTGACCTCCTGTGGGGGATGATGGTTGCACTGGGAACTTACACTAAGGGTAATTTTCTCCTGTTGCTGCTCACAGTATTCTTAACAGTGGTAAAGGAAAAAGAGGAGTCAATTTTCTGCCTAACATAATTCCTTAATTATCTTTGTACAACTGAGCACTTACAGAAAAGCCAGAATGTTCTCCCCATGGATCTAATCTTGCCATTGTAAAACAGGAATAGTACTGTTTCCCCTGCCTTGCAGGAGTATTAAAATAAAGCTACACTTCTGAGCTACTCAGTACCAGCCATCACTGAAATGCCTATAAAAGCAATAAAAATCCTCTTTCCACTCATTAGCAAAGATGTTAAGAGCAGGCATTTTTCACAAATTCAGCTGCATCAGCAGACAGTTTGCATCACAAATCATCTTCAATTATTTGTTGTCCCTATTCCACAAGAAGTTAATACTGAAGATGTTGGTTTCACTGTTTCCAAGCGACCTGACTCTAACACTCTATTACAAGGAGCAGCTGTTTGCCACAATTCTATTTCCTTAAGTTGTAACAGCGGATTTGTTTCGTGCTTAAGAAGATTAACTAGATTTTCAAACCTCTTTGGAGTTCGGATTGTGAGGAATATTTTCTAATTCAATAGAACCATCTTTCCCATGAAGAGTTACATGGATCACACATTCATTGTCTTACAGCCTGATAAAATATCAGTTCTATGACAACAAATGTTAAATTGTTAGCAAGAGGGTACCCATTCCCAACTGGCCTAATTGTACAGCATGTAAAGAAGTGAAAACACTAATTTTCAAGTTAGAATACAGTGCACTTAATTTTGCTGAGGTGAAATACTTCCTTTAAATTATATCTACTACCCCCAACAAAATGTGTACTTCTTTGCACTTATTCTGCATGTTTTACCCCTCTCTTCTCCCATTTCCCTTTTTTTGTCTTTTCTTGCTCTGAGGTATACAAACCATCTGTGCAGCTACCATGGTCTAATAACTATCGGAAAATCTGTTTCCCTGAAAGTGACATTACCAAAGCTGGAAGGCCAAATAGTACCAGCTGCTCGCAGGAGTGCAGCCTTTCACATCACACAGCCTCTTTGACTTCCTCATTCCATGTCCTTCTACGTGGACTACACATGAAAATACGTAAGACTCCACAGTTCCCATACCCACACATTTTTTTTTGTTTTCTAATACCAGAGCATGGTGTATGAGTTTAAATGTCAGTACTTCAAATAGCACCAGCTAAAACATCTCTTTAGTAAACAAGACTATTTTTACTGCAATAGAAACTCTGACATAATCTTACTTTGACTACTACAAGCGTTAGAATTGGAGAAAAGACATACTTTTGACCAAAGCTAAAACCTTTCCTAGAAAAAGACCCTGTTGAGGGTAGAGGGAATCTAAATATACTCAACTGACTCAGAGAAGCTTCTTATTAGAGGTGTTGTCTTCTGATAGCACTCACACATTAATGTTCACAGCCTCCAGTCCTTATAGAAAAGTCATGATCTATAAAATATGACGGTAATGTCTTTCCAGCTTGTATTTCCTGTTAGTAACATTAATCTCAGCTTAACTTTAAGTATTTGGATATCTCTTAATATATCTGTTACAATACATTGCTGCTAGTGTAGGGAATGGTAGAAGCAAAGGGCAGGTAAGAGAAAGCACTTTCATTCTATTGCCTGCAATACACTAACCAGCAAGGCATTGCTATTGCATTGAAAATAGTAAATTATGCAGGGGAAAAAGTCAACATGTATCTGTTCTCTCCTAGAGTAAAAGGACATTCTATAGTGTTGCTCCTTGACTTTTCAGCAACTGACTGACTACTCAGATTCTCCTACACAGGATCAATTTAACTCTTGCTAATTTTTAATTTAAACAAGTACTAATTTCTTAACCACATCTTTGACATGAGTCCTTAATGGAGAAGATAAAGCATAAAGTGATACTGGAAAAGTAATTCCCATATTGTTTTAACATTTAAGGAAAAGGAATTACTCTTTCACAAATTGCAGTTAAATGAACAGCTTTAAATAAACTATACTCCAAATACAGGGCTTACAGTGACATACAACATATCTTCCCAAGAGGTAACATGACATACCCAGAGAAGAAAACAGTGCTGTAAACTGTGGTATAACCCAAAACCTTGCTTCAACTTGTGACTGACTGATGGACAACAGTGTCTGCCTGATGTTTAACTGGATTTCCAAGGTGTACCTTTTAACATGATCAGTTGTTTGTCTTCCAGTTGTACTTGGCAAATAAATTAAGTAGTTTGGACTTATGTGAGCTTCTTCACACAATTTCCATATATAAACACAGAATTCAAATTTCTTATTCAACATTTCCCATTTGAAAAGCTGAATGAGATTTTGTCGTATTTGTCATATAATTCTATTTGATGTAATTACTTTTTCAGTGATTTCTAGATGCATAATTTAACAGTTCATTACCATATTACATCAACTGAATCTCAAATGGCTGCTAACAATCACATTTCAGAACCTGTTCGCATCCACTTACTACACTCTTGTATCTGAGCCACTTCCAGACAGTCAGTGGAGGAAAAAGTATTAATAGTATTAAAATAGCAGGGTAGAAAACATCATCTAACACCTCTAATGTTCATATGGAAGCTTCCAAACATCTTAAATAGGTTTCTGCGCAGGCTGGGGGTCGAACTGCTGAAGAGCAGCTCTACAGACAGACACCTGGGAGTCTTGATTGATAATAAGCTAAACAAAAGCCAGCAATGTGCCCTCATGGCCAATAAAGCCAATGGCATCCTGGGAGGCATGAAGAAGAGTGAGACCAGCAGGTCAAGGGAGGTTCTTCTCCCCCTCTACTCTGCCTCATCTGGAGTCCTGTGTCCAGTTCTGGGCTTCTCAGCTTAAGAGGGACGAAAACTGCTGGAGAGAGTCCAGCACAGGGCACCAAGATGATCAGGGGACTGGAGCACCTTTCATATGAGGAAAGACTGTGGGAACTGGGGCTGTTTAGTCTAGAGAAAAGGAGACTGAGTGGATATCTTATTAACATTTACAAATATCTAAAGGGTGGGTGTCGGGAGGTTGGGGCATCCCTTTTTTTCTATGGTAGCTAGCAACAGGACAAGGGGTAATGGGATGAAGCTGGAACTCAAAAAGTTCCACTTAGGTATAAGAAAAAATTATTTCACTGTGAGGGCAATGGAGCAGTGGCACAGGCTGCCCAGAGGGGTTGTGGAATCTCCTTCCTTGGAGGTGTTCAAGACCTACCTGGACATGTTCCTATGTGACCTGATCTAGGTGAACCTGCAGAGGGGTTAGACTAGATGATCTCTAAAGGTCCCTTCCAACCCTACCATTCTATGATTCTATGACTCCATGTGCCTTATTTAAAAACAATAACACAGATTAAGTTCTTGTTTGTTTTTTTTTTTTTCTTTTCAAATACTAAAAAGAATTACTTTCCCTGTAAAGGAATTAGCTCTATATTTGGATCTAAAATCATTATTATTTCTTTTATCTCAGACTGCCCAAATCATACTCTACATATTAAACAAACACAGGCTTTATCCAAAGTCGAGAGTGTAAGCACAGTTAATTGAACATGAAAGACATATGGATTCCTCAGCCAGGCAATCAAGCTGGATTTTCTGCCCTGCATCTCAATTTTCCCCTCTTCTTCCTCTGAACAACTCCCACACAAGTCACTGTAATAAGCTGACATATTTCTCCTATGCTACTTTGTAGAAAACTAACTCCAGAGGAATAAAGGTCCCACAAAGACATTTGCAATTACATTGTAATTGCTGTTGATTGTCTATAATAAATGCAGGCAAACTCAGGATTCCTTCCAAGGATCAGGAAGACCAGTCTACATTATTGTTAAAAATTAATGCCTATTTACACAAAGTCATGTCTACAAATTCAGTCCCTCAGATCAAGAAACCTAACAACTATGTAGCTTACAAAAAGCCACAACCATCTCCAATTCTCTGTTATCATCACGACCAATCTGACCTCCAGTCTTCACCTTAAGAGTGAAACCAATATTGTGTGTCAGGGCCTGGTGGGTCACAAATTTCCATTCAGACAAATATTCTTTGATACTCAAATTTATCCTTCTCAAAGCTTATTTTATACTCAATATTTTCTACAAAATTTAGTTGGATATGTTTTCCTATCACAATCCTAGAGGAAACTTCTTTTGTTAAAAACCGTTTCACAGAATCTTAGACTGTCTGTACTTGGAAAAGGCTCCTAAGGATCACTGAGTCCAACTCCCTGCTCCTCGTGGGACTACCTAAAACTAAATCAATATGACTATGAGTGCTGTCCCAAGTGCTCCTTAAACTTGACAGGCCTGGTGCTGCGACCTCTGCCCTGGAGAGCCTGTTCCAGTAACTGATCATATCTATATTATCTTCTACAAAGTGACTTTGCAAAAATATAACTTGTAATTCTACATATGTCTGAATCTGTAACATATGAAAAATGTGACTATCAGGTTGCCTTTTACCATAGCTGACAGACTGGATGACCTACAACCTTGCTGAATGTCAGCTTCTTGCTGATGTATGTTGCCATCAACATTACAACGCAGTTACTTCTGAATGTGTGGAAAAAGGAAGCATGAGGTAGAAAGATACCAGAGAACTTGTCCTAAATAAAAAAATGACTGTCACAAAAAACATTGGGGGGAAAAAATTTGGATGAGAGCCACAAGAAAATATTGAGGTTTCTTATGAAAAAAAAAAAAAAAATCTGGTTTTAAGCTACCTATATTGGAGGTCTATTACATAGAAATTTAAATACATATTAATTTATGCTTGACAGATAAGGTATGCCATAATCCATTAGAATGTTCTACTATGTAAGGAAGTTTTGTAACCTACATTTTAAAGATGTAATCAAGAATAGTAAAGGGTAGATATAACTGGAACATTCCTACAGTTTTTACAACACAAACATTAGAAACATTAACAAATCAGTTAAACATTAACAAATCAGTTAAAATCCAGCGAAGCAAATGCCTTCCTGCAAATGTTCAGCTGATGCATAGCTGGGATTAATTATTTCCATGAAAATGCAAAAACTTTTAGAAAGATCATTACTCTTGCTGTCAAATTAAACATCAGATTGTTCTCTTAATAAAGGGAAGCCTTCATGAAAAGCCAATGAGAAACTATTGAATGAGAATTCAGATTAGGTTTCAGAATTCTGTCTTGAAGTTAGGAAATACATTTGCATTCCTAACAGCCACCAGCACTATGGAGCTCATTACTTAAGGAGGGCAATCTAGCCTGTAAAACCAACTGGCAACTCAGAAGAAAAAGCTTTTAAGTCAAGAATGCTCTCTGGTGACACACTACTGATGATGATTTTTATATCAGCGACTGTGAGAGATGCAAAATACACTAAAGCCAGAGATTTTTATCTGCAAGGTCAGAGTGTCAGATGTGTAGAGTACTCCCCAGAATACAAAGGAAAAAATTACTTGATTTTAGTGCTTATCAAGTGCAATTATCTATTCTGTACCTTGCAAAAAATAAAGAGATCTATAAAAAAAAAGGTATTAAAAGCATTTTCCATGAATTTGATGGTGCTATTTATGCCTCTTTTTAAGAGCCCATAAAGCAACTTGTGAAACTATGGTCTACCATACTGAGAAAGTTGGTGATGATGCTGATGCATCAGCTTACTAATTAGCACATACTCTGCAATTGCTATTACAATTTGCCTCCTTTTAAACATCTTTGTACAATAGAAATATCTCTACAGCTCTGTGATGTTTTCAATAAACAATTAAAACCTTCATCATATTTATCAACCTTCCCAAATAACATTTGTGACAGTTGTTCCTAAGCATATTACTGTTAGTATATATTACCCAAGCCCAACTCTGACTTGAAAATTTTACTTGATGGAACTTAAATTTGGAAAGTTGATATCTCTTGGGAGAAAGTTTCATACTATTTTAAAGGTTTGACATGGTAGCAAGCAAACAGAGCTCCACTAAACAACAAGGTATTCTTTCCTGTAGAATTTAAAACAACTAACTTCCCCTTCCAAAGGCAGAAAAGCTGCTTTAGTTGTTCTTCAGATATTTAAGTGATAAGTTCTCCCTTTTTCTCCCTATCTTTGAATATGTTGCTAGGATGCTTATTCTTCTACATGCACTACAGAACCATCACTCCACCAGTCTCCCAGACTCTCTTCAGTTTGCAGATACACTATATATGTTTACAAACTTCCTTATCCTCTCATCTGAACTTCTATCCTCCACCTGAAGCTTATCTTTTCACAAATACTGCTCTCTGCAATAATCCCCTCTGGTGTACCTGTCACCAGTTAGGCTGGTTTTCTCATGGTTCCTTTCTTTGACTGTCTTGTCAGGTTTCTAGTCTCCTTTGGAATGATGCCTGTTCTCCCTTGAAGAGACCAGGACCATATTTTGATATCTATACTTGCTTTACACACCATTCAAAACACAGCAGCTACAACATATCTGGAAAGGGTCAGAGGAGATTTTCAGTGGCACAAAAACAACACAGAAAGATTGTAAATCTTTTGCTCCCGCTACAAAGGGAACCTCAAACTACTCCATCTTAAAGAATTAATTTTCGATCAGAGAGAAGCCCGGTCTCAGTGTGTGAATTAAGGGAGACACACACAATGGCTTCTCTTGAGGCTTTGTACTCTGTTTTATTCCTTGAAGAAAATAGCTCTGGGTTTTTTTTCAGTTGTTGTGCAAATTCCTGACATCTGCAGTTCCCTCCTTCCATGAACAAAAGTACCGGAATTTCCACCATTCTGTGTGGACAAATACATGTGTAATGTGATATAAGGATATCAGTTCCATTGAACTTAACAAAATATCTTCTCTTCACACATGGACAGAACTTTCAAAGTACCATTGTTAAAATACTCTGCCAAAACCCACAAGACACACAGAACAAAACCCAGTACTGTAATTGAAAGTAGGATCAAGAGCATTGGGATGCCCCTGATGAGGCCAGCTATCCATTGTGCTTACTTGCAAGAACTTTTTAAAATGTATTGCTTTTTACTGATGACTATTCATTGTTCAATTTTGTTGTCTGTTTAACTTCTTGCATAGATGTCACTCTTGCGAACAGCCAAACAGTTTCTAAGAAAGTACTGGCCAACTAGAAAAGACTGACAACCTGTGAAAAAGTGACAGCAAAATGATCTTTCACAAGATACACCTGGTCTGTGAAGCTGTGCCACAAATACACATCAGTTTGGCAGGTAGGTGGAAGAAGCAGCTTATGTAGACAGGTAACCCGCTAACTCTTCCAAAGCACTTTTAACGTCAACAAAATACCCACAGTGACTTTGAAATGTTTTGCTACTTCGGTAACCCTCTTACAGGGAGCAACAGTGCTGATCGGAGCAGCATCAGGCCTGAACACAAGTATTTAATAAGTACCTTGCTTTCAGAGAAGAACACTAATTGACATGGGTGCAACATGCATACGGTCAAATGTGATTGGTTGGGCTCTATTTTGATCTTTTCAACCCATAATCCACTCTTAATGAGAAACACAAGTTCAATGTTCTTCCACACACATCCACACACAAAGCAGAATTCACTCATTAACTCATTAACTGTAGCATTATTAAGTCTCCACTGTTCAGCAACTTGATTAGCAATGCATTTTTGCAAATGCTCTAAGGAACAAGAGATTCCTACACTCTCTTACAGTCTCAAGTATCAGCACAGACATTTTTACTTTCTCTTCATCAAACACATGCTAGCTACCTCTAGCTGTATTTGTGCTCCTAATGACACCAACTGGGAGCTAGAAATGCACAGCCTCCTCCAGTATTCCCTACAGCAAAACAGAGATATTGACTTTCCAGTTCTAGCAACAGCAGCAGGTTGCCTCAGTTTCCTGCCATTTCATCTTGAGCAAAACTTCTGCACTTTTACCTCTATTAACCTCATCACTCCATGACATGAAATATAATTTTCTTCTTCCATTTTAACTGAAAGCTCAGCTTGTTGGTTCTTTAGTGCTGAAATACCATCTATTGGGTCATCAGGTAAGTAAAATACCTGTTCTATTCAAGATCTATTTTCTTAAAGTAAAAGTATGTTTGGCACACAATTCACATTTCAAGTGATCAAAACACAGAAATGTCATCAGTCTCAAGCAGTAGGCAAAGCTTTACAAAAATGAAGCCTGCAGTTGCTGCTGAACTTACCAATAATTAGCACGTGGTATTGACATTGATAAGTCAGTAAATTTAAGCCCTTTAAAGAAATAATGTCTGCAAGAAGGTCTGGAAGAGGATTTTTTATTATTATTTATTTAGGTTTTCTTCTGTCTGATATTTATACAGAAAAACTAACCTGGGACCAGAAATAGAGAAGAAATGTTGAAAGAGTAAATGAGAGACAGCAACTGAAATGAAAGAGCCTCAAGCATGACGTAGCTGTACCTACCTAACAGATAGGTCTCTTCCCAATCTGTTGGACTCTACAAGGCTGCCAAATCAAAAATTAGCATCTCCTAAGAAAAATCCAAGAGTTTCCTCCCTTTTTAGCTGAGCCCATAATGCATATTTATGAATTTTCTGTAAACACTGGGTTTGTTTATAGCATTGCCCTCTGCAGTTTTCAGAAGATAAATGCAATACCAAAAAAACACCCCAAGACCACTACTATCAGCCCAAAGAGTTTACAAGCATAAAACAAGTTGTGAGGAGAGAGGTTATAAATTATACAGTGGACTTTTTTATTTCACACACTAAAAAATAATATCATATTCTTTGTCTGCAAAGAACAGAAACTCTGGTTATGCTTCTTGACATGCGTAAGTGGTAATGGACAGTCTCATCTCAGCAAGCTTTGCTACAAATGGATTCCTCTAATATTGACCATGATACATCCATAGTATCTGCCATTTCCACCCTCTCCCATGTTCCCCTACCTTGACCAGCAAATGCTGAGCTAGGTCCTAAACCACTGAAAATCGATACTTGGTCAGTCTCATGGAGACAGCACAGCTGTTTGCTAGGCTGAAGTGGGATTCCAATCCTACTCACAGCACAACCGTGTACTCCCTATCCTCACTTCCTAAAACACTTTCCTAGTTATTGTATACACATTTTTTTAAGCTTTTCAGTATCTAAAGCATAGCCTTTAAAAACAAAGTAACTTCCCAGCCCCAGAAGTACACCCAAAATTTTCTGCTATGTTCTTTTTAGGCTATATTGCAGTGGTAGTGCTCTGAGCACACCTCAAACAAAGCAACTTTGTTTAATAAAGGCCACACAATACAGACAGCCTTACATTCTACTGCAGCTATGCTTTACCTGTGCCTCTGATGAAGAAAAAAAAACACCTTTGAAACATGATATATTTAAGATGCACCCTTTCCCAAACCAGTAGATCATCAGAATAGATCAACACTCCATAGTAATAAATGAAGGACTAAGCTTGCAGACATCTCTCTGAAAGCTGAGCAGCTCAGCAGATGCTTCCATTCTCTCCCTCCTTGTCTTTTTGGGTTTTGCCTTTTTCCTTTTCACTTACAATTCACAACCCCAGACAGGTTGACAACTTATTGAAAATGGTTCGTCTTCAGAAAAGTGTGCACTGCTTACTGTGTACCATCCTTCTTACATTGGTACTGACATCTAACACTCAATAAATCTGCTGTAGACCTTCCGTGGAGCTCTGCCTTATAGTTAAATTCAGACTTCTCCTTTTCCTTTGATACTTCAGGTTTTCTAGGGACTAGGAGTTGGTTCCATACCTGGCACTTAATTACTATGCAAGACACTGGCATACATTCCTTCCTGCTGGCAAGATGAATCAAGAAGGGGGTCGGGGGGTGGAGATGAGATTTTCTTAAGTATCTTACACAACATTTCACAGTTCTTTTTTCTCTCAACACACAAAATCAAATTGTGCCACTCTCTTCAACTGCAGTTTGTAACTTCCTCAGCAACAGGCAGTGCAAACTGAGTGAAGAGGACTGACAGCTCTCCCAGCTAGATAGGGTGATCTAATAACTTCTCAGGTAAGAATTCCTGCACTGCAGTGATCCCACGAGGCAGGAAAGGCAGAGCACTAGGAAGGGTCAGAGAGAGTACTTTTACACTTCAGCTCAGAATGCTTTCACCCCAGGGGAACTGCTCAGATGATTTTCAACTGGCATCACAGCTCCCAAAAGCAGCACTACACAGGAGTTTCTAGCAGCACTCAGTGATAACTAAGCACTTTGAATTCAATGACATACATCAAAAAGGAGAATTCAGTTGACTCAAACTGGAGACAAGCAAATGATTCCCAAAGACATTTTATTCAACATCTAATTAAGTTATCGATAACTGTAAACAGAATTAAGCCACAGAGACAATTCTCTTCAATGTTTTTCTTTCATTTTCTTCTCATGTCAAAAATGAGTTACATCCAGTTAATTTGTCCCACAGTGGATTTTCACACAAGCCAAAGAGCAAAGGTGTCTGAAACAAAGGGTCTGCTCCTTCAGAGGGTTGCCAAACCATCCCATTGCATCTCAATGGATACCCTTTATTAAGACAGGTATACAAAAGGTCAGCAGACACGGTGGTGGTGGAAGCTGGGTACGTTACCTCAGGAGCACAAAGCAGGAGGATTCTCATGAGCTTACAGAGACAATGTCAGAACAGAATATGAGCCCACTGGAGGCTGAGCAAGGGGAATAGCCATAGAGAGCAACATTGTCAAGCCTTGGATCTTCATGACCAAAAGAAAGCTCGAATAAGAAAGACAATTGCTAAGAAAAGGTGAAGGGGAAAAGGAAGGGAAGTCAAGTGTATAATCTGAGGAGAAAAGGAGTCATCTTCCTCAGAGACATGTGATGGTGAGTGACTGGGATTAACACAAGTGTGTTAACAGCCTATAGAGATGAACAGACCAGATCATACCATATAATAATGTGCAATCATTAGTGAAAGATATCGGAGAACATAGCCTAACTCTTCAATTGCTTTAACAATATGGAACCTGCTTTTTAATAAAGGCTTTAATAGATATTCTCCTGCTGATTATGAACCAATAGCTTGTTTCAAGAAGCTTCAACCTTTCATTTTCTCTGTTAGTTACACACCAGAAAATATCATTTCTGGATTCTCAGCTGTTGGAAATTGGCACTGCTCCAGCACAAGACAGCCTAATTCCCACTAAGACTACAGATGATGTGACCCCTTCACACAGAGGATGACAGTGAATGAAGAATGAAATGTGACAGCCAATATATATTCCTTGGGGTTATTCATTCCATTCCAAGTCAGAAATGAAGCATATGCAGTGCTTCACATGTGTGCAATGTATGGAAAATAAATTCTTGTTGCATGGTAAGCTTTCTGTTTCTTAGTAATGTTCCTTTATGCCACAAACACTTAAATTCATTACATCTCCACCTTTCCTTAAGAAAAGAAAGTGTATAGCTCTGACTTTCCTCACACTGACAGTAAATCTGCAAGTCCTAAAATGTGTAACAGAGAGAGCTCACAAACTGAAATGCATCATAGAAACTCCATATTTTTAAATCATACCTTTTGTGGTCAATCTTGTGATTAAGGTATTTTGACTTAAAAATCCTTAAGATTTGTTAATGCTATACTTATTAAACACCACATTTCATTTTGGCATACACGATACACTAACATCAAATTTCACTATAGGTTATAAAAAAACTAAATGTAACTATACTCCCTTCAGAAACCACATTTAGCTTTTAATACAGGGCACAGCATTAATATGCCATTACAGAGATACGAAGCAATATCTTTCTTCCTCTAAGAGACTGTCATTAATTTTCTGAAATAGGAGCATGAACTTAAATGAGCTGTTTTGCAGATTGGTATGTTGCAATCTTGACTATTCATTTGCTCATGCCAGATTTCCTTTGTATAAAGGTTCTCAACTTTAGTATGTCTCCCTAACGGTATCATTCTTCCCTGCTCCCACCGCAGCTGTCTTTAAAGATGTCTTTAATTTCACCTCATGAAAGAAATAATCTGCAGATCTATCTTTCAGCAAGACAAAATAATTTTTAATTAAAACACCTTATATGGATTAAATTTTTTTCCAGTACACAGAAAAAAAGGCATTGTGCTAGACTTTTACTTTGAAACACGTCAGTAATGGAGACAAAGTGTATCAATGGATGCTTACTGATGCATATTCCTCATGGACACTAACACTGGTTATTTTACTGATTCATCTTGCTATCATTCAAGTAAATTTCTTAATGCTAAAATCTGACCTTTTGTCAAGACAGCAAGATACTGGGTATATTCAAGCAATCAGAAAGTTTCCCTGGAGAAGTCTAACACTGAAGTTTCAACTACATACCTAGTCAGTTGATTTCATGTTAACTCGATTTTAATGCTCTCTACAGGATCACAGTCAAGTGCTGAATATCATACTGCACACCCAGCTTTACAAGGCAGACTCAACATGGAAATACAGAATTCCTCTATTTTTTTTCGTTTTACAACTTGTTACAGACTACATAGTTTGGATTTCTTTTTCTAATTTGACTATCTTCCCCTAAAGACTACACAAATGAAGCAAACCTTCAGGCTATAGATATGTTTCAACTGTTTTCCTTTTCTAAATGCCGAGTCTTTGATTAATTTGATTCTATCACACACAAACTGGTTTTCATCCAAAATGTGAATGCAAAGCACAAAGACTGCAGCATCCACCACGAAAAAACCCGAAAAGTAATCCATTAATATTCTTGAAGTGAAAGACACACTTGTGGGATTCCTTTTTTTCATGAAATACATAAAGCAATCTAACAAATATATAAGCTGCTATTATAACCATAACCAGAGTCTATTAGAAAATGTTCATCAAAATACTTGCTGTAAGACCATAATGGCTCACCAGAAAGAATCAAAACTTTTGATGAAATGAATTCAATCATGATATTCCATCAAGAACCATTTCTGAACTCTAGAAGTTAAATTTTCATCAACGTCAAAAAGATTTAAATTCTAAACTGAAAAAAGAAAAAAAAGAAAGACCAGAGATTCCAGATCACATCCCACATAAACACCATCACTACTGATTGGTTACTACCTGAAGAATCGTCCTATTCTCAAACTCTTTTTTAATGATAAATAGCAGAAACTCCTGAAAGTCATTAAATGAAAATTTCTACACTCCCTGAAGGCTTCCAATAATGACAAAATTGACTTCTGCATAGCTCTAGTCATATAATGAAAAATAATAAGAGGAGGCGTGCTAGCAGATACCTCTATATCCATTTCAAACTAAAGTTGAAATCAGTGAAATAAATCTCTTCTTAGCAATGTTTTAAAAGTGAAATTACAGCTAGAGTATGCAATGAAGAGATAAAACTATGAATAAGAAAATTAATAGAAAGAAATTAAGTTATAACTGCTCGAGGAGAGGGAACTATCTAACTTTACGAGGCAAATCACAGTAGTTTCACAAAAGTCTTGTTCAGAGCCTGCTTTTCTTCTAATCTCAAAATTTCTGAGGATCCCAAGCAGAATTTGTATAAATTCTAAGACAACACACAAAATCTGTTCCCAACAGATCCGATTTGATAGAGTATCTTAATTTTGAAATGATTACTTACTATCCAAAGCACTGCAAATGCCACTACAGGGTATGTATGAGTAACATTAATCAATTTAGGAAGTCTGTTAAGCAGTACCATCTTTCTTATTACCCACGAGATGCAGCAATGCTCTGTACTCTTCTGAATGTTATTTTAAAGAGACAACTTCACATTTTCAAGGCTTTTTCAACGTAATGAAGCTCAAAGAATAAAATCCTTTCCATTAACCAAACACGTCTGCTTTTCATAAATGCAACCAACTGCTAAATAAATAGAACAAGATATGTAAAAATGGACAAGATTCCTGAGACTTGAGCCTCATATTTCTCAGCTACTGTGTGAACACTAATGCTGCATCCTCTGGCTCAAATTCAATCATGAACTCTCAAACATAACAGCAGTAATGGAAAAATAATTCCAAAATTTTCAGCATACTACTGAGTGGCAGCTCAGCACCTGCCAACTAGTGTTAGCATCAGATTCTGTGGAAGCAATACAAAACGTATTCATTGCATGATTTGAAGTGCATACTACTCCTTTGAGAGGAATACCAACACTCATCTAGGTATACTACTGCAGGATTGTTCTTTCTCTGTAACGCAACTCTAAAGATGATGTGTTTCCATGAATGGCTTTGTTCAAAATTTGTATTGGCTATGTACTGGTTTAGTCCTTTGTCATACTAAAAGGTTACAGATGTCAGGAAGTCCTTGATTTGAACATCATTAAATTGAATCAAAGAAAATGACTGGATGCAAATCCCACTGAGAGTAACAGAAAACTTCTTAGGACATGTTCAGTACTGACAGCAATGCCAGATATGAATGCTTAGGCTCTCCAAAAAGATAAGCCAACCAGGCAGGGTAACCACTGAATTTACATAGCACATCTGAATGCTCTGAGTTATCAGCTAACATCTTGCTGACACTTCAAGGCAGACTGAGCTGAACTTACTATCACAGTCATGCCCTACAAAGCTAGGCTCCTCAAGAAAATTTTGAGTTGCAGCTTGCAGCCCAAGTGAGAAGCAGCACTCTGAAATAAAAGATTCCACTGCATGTCAGCTTTATTTCAGTTTTGAGAAAAACTTTACCATTTAGGCAGCCCAACTGCTGCCTTTACTGACTGGCCTAATACAACAGCTCTTATTCAACTTTATGAATGTACACATACTTTTTCTTCCAGCAGTTTCATGGTTGTATGATCAAAGAAATTAATCTAGTAATGTTGTCATTACTCAGAGATAAAATGAGTACAGTGTTCTTAATGGTAGGGCAATATTTCAATCTTGCAGCCATAACCACGATCACAAGAGATTCCTTCTCACCTGATACACCATTTTACCAAAGCAAAACTCAATTCGTTATACACCAAACTCAAAGTCTGCAGTTTAATAGAGTATCTCCAGACAGAACCATAATTAATCTTCCAGGGAATAGCAGCTGGGAAAGAACTAATGGAATTTCAGTCTCATTTCAGAAACTTATACAGACTGTGGTAGTATCACAGGAACTAGGTGGACCTTAAATCTTAGGCAAGGTGAAAGAAAAGGAAGAAAAGTGAATGTTGAAGTAAATTCAGTGTCTGCCTTCAGTTCTTCTGGTATTTGACTGTTTTGCTTCAAAGGGATCTGTAACCTCAGGAAATCATAATAGAAAGTAGTTTTCAAAATCTTTCAGACAAAGAGAAATATCTCATTTTCTTTCAGACAGTATGAATAGTATAGACACATGCATACAGATTAAGCTCAAAGTATCTACAGAACAAGAAAAGGTGAACAGATTTTCAAGACACCGTGAATGATCAAAGAAATTAATCTAGACCGTGCTGTAATTATTCAGAGACAAAATGAGTACAGTATTCTTAACAGTAGGGCAATATTTCAATTTCAATTTTTCTTGCAGCAATAACTATGATCACATGAGATTCCCTCTCACCTGACACACTATTTTACCAAACCAAAACTCAATTGCACAAGGTTATATACCAAACACAGAGTCTGCAATGAAGTCTTCTGTGATCAAGTAACTATTTCTGGAGACAGGTATTTTGTGAGATATTGTTGTGGTTTAACCTCACAGCCAGCAACCAAGCCCTACACAGCCACTTGTTCACTACCCCTGCTAGGATAAGGGAGAGATTCTGAAGAGTAAAAGTGAGAAAACTCAGAGGTTGAGATAAAGACAGCGTAACAAGTAAAGCAAAAGCTGCATGTGGAAGCAAAGCAAAACAAATAATTCATTCACCACCTCCCACGGTCAGGCAGGTGCTCAGCCATCCCCAGGAAAGCCAGGCTCCATCACGTGTAACGAGTACTTAGGAAAACAAACACCATCATTCCCAATATCCTCTCCTTCCTCCCCCTTACCCCAGCTTTATGTGCTGACCATGACAACATGCAGTCTGGGATATCCCTGAGGTCAGCTGAGGTCAACTGTCCTGGTTGTGTCCCATCCCATCTTCTTGTGCACCTCCATCCTCCTCATGGGTGGGATGAGAAGCAAAAAAGGTCTTGTCTCCATGTAAGCCCTGTGCAGCAGTTATAAAAACATCCCTGCGTTAACAACAGTATTTCCTGCACAAATCCAAAATATAGCCCCACATCAACTGATATGAAGAAAATTAAGCCAAAAGCAGCACAAGTATGTTATTTTCTATAGGTTTTGTTTTCCTGCAAAAACAAGTATCTCCTTCATTAGTGCTTTTCTTTTCTCATATTGTATCTTTTTTTCCTCTCTCTTCCTTCTCCCAAAATGTCCAGGCCAGAGCTTTCAAAACAAAAACAGAGATCATTCTGATGCATTTGAAAAAGGAAACAATAGTGAAATAAACATCTAACAATATACATAAAAACTTCTACATTTTCTTTGACAATTTTCCAGATAAAAATGTTGAAAAGTAAGAGAAAAGCATGTGAGAACTGAAACAGAGGGAAAACAATAGAACTAAAATAAAATGAAAATATAGTTATTTCATCTTCTTTTCCCATAAACCTCAGCAGATAACTGATACTACCAATTGAAAAGATTGAAAATGTACATTTTCCTTTGTTTATTGCTGCAGCAAGCCAATGGAAGGAGCCTGCCTAACTTTAAATAAAACACATGAACTCCTGCCTTGTTTTTGTTTTCTGCAAGGAATCAGGAACATCTATTTAAGTAGCATCTCTGTAAAGCTCTCTTTTTATAATTCTGTGCATTCACCTTGGAATGATAGCGTAGTGAGACATCAGTAGTATTGAGATTACAGATCAGAAACTGCCGTTTAATTCCATGAGTGTCAAGACAACACAACAGAAAGGATATAATTTAGAGATACTACTCTTTAATGTTTTCAGAAATTATGTGCAAGCAGGAATCCAATGTGCATTAAGTAAGTTTGATGATGATGGTGAACCAGGAAGAGCTGTGGACTCCCTCGAGGTTAGAGACCCTGCAAAGAGATTTGGATAGACTAGAAATTCAGCAATCACCAACTGTATGAAATGTAACAAGAGCAAGCACTCAATCCTGCACCTAGGATGGAGTAATCCTGCCTATCTATGTGAACTGGGGAATGAGAGGCTAAAGAGCAGCCCCACAGAAAGAGATCTGGGGGTTTGGATTGGTAAATTCAGTATGAGTCACCAGTGTGTCCTGGCAGCCAAAATGGCCGACTGTGTCCTGGGGTGTAGCAAGCACAGCATAGCTAGCCTGGCAAGGGAGGTGACTGTCCCAGTTCACACCACGCTCATGTGGCCCCACCTTGAGTACTGTGTGCAGTTTTGGGTACCTCAATGCAAGAAGGACATCAGACTACTAGAGTGTGTCCAGAGGAGGATGACCACGATGGTGGAAGGTCTCATGGGCAAGACTTAGGAGGAACAGCTGAGGTCACTTGATTCAGCTTGGAAAAGAGAAAGCTGAGTGGTGACCTCATGGCAGTCTACAACTTCCTTATGGGGGGCAGCAGAGGGGCAGGTGCTCATCTCCTCTCTGTGGCAACCAGTGGTGGCAAATGAGAAAACGGAATGAAGCTGCATCAGGGAAAGTTCAAAATGAATATTAGGAAAATGTTCTTCACTGAAAGGGTAGTCAGTCACTGGAACAGCTCCCCAGAGAACTGGCCACAGTACCAAGCCTGTCAGACTTCCAGGACTATCTGGATAACACTCTTAGTCGTGCCATAAAATTTTGGGTAGCCCTGCAAGGAACAGTGAGTTGGACTCAGTGATCCTTATTGGTCCCTTCCAACTTGACATATCCTAAGACACAAGAAAAATTTCGTCACAATGCTTATTCATCAAAATTAACAGTGAAATCCATACTTTTTTCTCCTGTAGGTGATATTCTGATTCCTTTTCACATAACTGTATTTCTGCCCACCATTGTTACAGAAACAACCACCACCCACTTGAGAAAGGCTGTAAGGTACTATAATGGCTACCATACATGTCATGGACATACACTTACTAGTATTTGATGCAGTAAAACAGTTGGTCTACAGTAAAGCTTATTTATTTGTATTTCAAAACTAAAACTCAACATTGGTCAAGGATGAAAAGCCTTCGAAGCTTTCTTTCTGTTTTCATTCATACGATTAGAAAATTTTAAGAAGTAACAAAGTAAAAAGAAAATTGAGAATAGGAGCTTGACCTGCTTCTGCCTGGTAATCAACATTTCTTTTTACACCCAGAGTCAGATATGCAACAGGTTCAGTTGAAGTCCCAGAGCTGTATTTTCATCAGAAGATCTGGCCAGAGGAACTCAATCCCCTTTGTTTCTCATGCAATGCTGGTCATACACAAACTAAATGCATGCACAAATGCATCAGTTGTGGCTATTTACAGAGACTTAATTCAGAAAAATAACATTCTAGTCTTGTATACTGGCCTAAAAGAGGCTAAATAAAAATGTATTTGGCTTTCATTTCTCTTTAATGAGAAAGCTGTTGGTATGTTTTGTTACAGTAGAGAGTTATAATTTAGTTTTATTTCTGTTACTCTGCACTTTAGTGAGAGGGAAGGTATTAACTATTCATAAGAGTGAGATATTCATTGATGAGAGCCTTAGAAATGAAGCAAAATAAGCGGAGTAGCACACAATCTCTTTCCAGTTCTGTACAAAACATCCTTTTGAATCTCCATACTATACTTACTGAGGTTGTGACAAAAGGTCAAAGTATGACAGGTATTAAAGAGCACAATTAATATGACACTTGGTTGTGCCTTACATTCTTTACAAGGTAAAATGTAAAGGCATATCAGAAAAAGAGGTCAGCTGTAATCAGCAATTGAGGAGCTAATCTGCAGTATGTGCTGTGGTGTTTCAGATCAATACAGATTATATTAATCTGTGTGACCTGCGTGCAGCAACTCCTACCATGTGACACAGAACACAGCACTGGGAGTTGCAAGAAGACATCTTCAAGTTCCTGCAGATTAATATTTTCACAGGAGGTGGAGGAGAGGCACTCAGCACAACTCATCACCTCATAAGCAGCGGAACTGACAGCATAAGTAAAATAGATTTCCAAGCAAAGCACATCTTACTGAATTTATATGTCACTTGGGTATGCCTGCATTCAAAGGTAAGCCAACAGTGACAAGCTTTTATTCTGTGGTTCTGAAGACAAGTCTAGTAACAACCTCTTAAGGATGCAAATGTAAAACATCTCTTGTTTTCAAAGGAAACTCTCACCTCCTCCTTGAACAGAGGCCCACTGAAGGACTTCCATGAATAAATTTCATTGTGGAAATACCAAGGCTATTGCTGAATGAACAAGCACCTTTCAGAGGCGGCATGCCAGTAAACCTTTCCTTGTCAGACAGCCAAAATGCTGCAAGGAGGAGACTAGTCCCATACACAAGTGTGCCATTTGATTTGTATAAATAGATTTCCATTAAGTGCCAATAAAAATAGTAAAAAAAGCACCCAGTTTATATTTCCAAAATGGGCTGCAATTCACGCCTATTCCATTTGAGTTCAAACCTTCAATTTCTACACTTTCCAGCAGAATAATGTGGTGGTAACTTTTCTTCTAGCCTAGTTTCCCCTTATAATTTTCAAAACTCTTTTTTTTATCACCCACTGCACAGACCAGCAAAAATTTGGATTTTTTTTTTCCTGTTAAAGACAATCATAAATTTTCTTCCTCAACATACAAAACAAAAAACTTCCAAAGAGAGATGAATACTATATTGCCCTGAAGAACACTATTTAGGGCCAAGAGTCAGGTCACTTCTCTTTAACATATTATTATGTCTGAATAGTCTTTGAAAATACTTTTATAATCAGAGTAGGGGGAGGATACAAGAGATAAATTTTCTCTCCTGGGTTATGAGTGATCATCTTTCCTGCTGACACCTCGAAGAATGAACTTTCCAGTCCTTATTTTAACTATTACAGAGCAAATAGCTCAGATGAGCTCAAGGCAGACTTGCATGACACCTTTCAAAGCACACAAAAACTTTTATTCCATTAGAAATTGCTAAAACCAAGTTTGTCCTAAGCTATATACTCCCATATAGATGTAGATATACCCAGAATTCAGAGGAAGACGTCAAGGTCTGGAAAGTCTCCCAAATATATTCAAAAGAGTGGGTTATTTAATAGCTTCTTATATTTCAACATACCATTTAACCGCATTCATAGCAGGAGACAAGGCTAATTTCCATCAGTGTTCTCAGAGGTTGGGATACCTTAGGAAAATCCCCTTCTGTTGGAACTGTGCTACTGCTACACCACTATGCATCTAGATTCCTAGCTAGCATAAAGGAGAATCATCCCACCTAATTCTGCAAAACTACACAGAGAGCCTGATGAGAACTGACTCTGTAAATAAACAGTAAATAATTTATGGTGTAGTATAGTATAAAGGTTTTTATACGTATTAATGTAAGCTTTACAACTACTCTTACTTTGTAAATTCACAAAGCGAGCAGCACGCTCATCAAAAATATGCCTCCAGTAACATTTTTCTTGAGGCATGTTTATGCTGTACACAAATATCAATGTAAGAATAGTAAGACATGTTGGCTAAAATTAATTACAAGCAATACTGGTTGATTACATTGCTATCTTTACCTATGCCAGTTAAGGATTTGTATATCACTCATTTTACTACAGTCACATGAATTTAACAAAGACACTGCAAGGAGTTAAAATACTTTCATCTCATTTTTTTTCAGAAAACATTATACTAATAAATCAGAGTCGTGCATAAAAAGAGTACACATGGGATTAAAGACTTTTGCATCCACGATACAGTGTTGGGGCCACCTGCTCTGAAAGCTGATTTGGAGTAAGAAAATAAAAAACAGACAATAGGCTTGTAACTTTTTCAGTCCTAGTCTGTATTAATTTTTCTCCTTAAAGAGCACAAAGAAATCAGGGGGAACATTTTGTGTCCAGACTGAATATGTCAGATAAGTAGTGGTTGATATCCAATTGAACAGTGAAGGAAATGATGCATGAACAAGAAAATTGTAATGCAGCCATGGATCACTTCTGACACTTTTAATTAAGGTTCTGTTAGGCACCTACAAATTTTAATGAGTAGTTTTGGAAAAAAAAATTAAAATAGTTCCAGTTTTCTTAAATTGTCTGACTTCTCCATAAAAATCTATTGTTTTTGTATTTTATTGTTTTCCCACATTTCATTCCCAGATAACTGCACTCTAAATTCTGATGCTGAATTCTTTGCAAGCTGTTTGCTCTTGTTATAATTAGAGATATTTGCATTTCAACATTCTTAAATAAAAAACCATTATGAATTTCTAAATAACCAGTCATTTTTAAATAATCCTTTTTCAAGATGACAGGATTTTTCCATCTACATAAGTACATCTAGTAAGAATTGAAAAACACCTTTACAACTGAAACTCTCTCCATAATTAAGGCAGAACTTAAGTAAATATCTACTGTGAACTTCAGCATTATGGTTTCATCTGGCAACACTCTCCTTTGTGGTATTTACTGAGAATATGTGTCACTGATACAAGAAGTATCTTTATGGTATTTTCTCACACTCCTTTTTCAGCGGTACTTGTAAAACACTATATGTCTGAATGTGCTACTTTAAAACCTCTGTTCTTTCCTTCCTTTCCAAACAACTTTCATTCCAGCTATTCTTGAATTTATCAGTTTCCTTCAGAATGAAAACCCAATTGTTGAGGGGAAAGAGTGAAGAGGTAAAATGCAATTTCATTTTTATTTATTCTCGGATGCATCAGACATGTAGAATGCTCTCCCAGTCACGGACTGGTTTAATGGATGATAATGAGATTCACCAAGAATGAGAAAAAGCAAAACACACAGCTTGAGATAACTTTGTTTCAGAAAAGGAAAACAAACCCAAGAAAGTAAACCTTGCAAACAACAGCCTGACAATTCAGTTCATATTGCAGCATCTCATACTGAATTTCCTTTTTCTAGAACCAACACAGCAGAACCAGAAGGAATTGACACTTCACAGACTATATTATGACTACTCCAACAATAGACAAGTATAAAAAGATATACTTTCATTTTACAGTAGTAGTTTATGATCTCTTGAAGATGCATGCACATTTAAATAAACCTCTATAAAACAACAGCACCAGCATTACACTAGTAGAACAGGACGTATAAGTACAACACTGAAAAGCCACTCTCTCTCCTGTAGCATATCTTGAAGCTTTTCCTAGATCTCAGTTTAAAAACTCAGAATTAATGGAGTTACAAGCCTCAAATTAATTAATACATTCTGAAAACTCACAACAAGATAAAGCTCTTGTGGTATGCAAGTCACTACACTGACAGATTAAGGCCTCAATCTTACAATGTCATTAACCATATCTACACACAATATCAAGCACAACTCCTATGATGAGCTTCAAGTGCACTTTGAATGTACAAACAACAAAGCTTCATCCCACAGATTGCTACACCTTCTTCTTAATTCCTTAGCACCACGTGTGGTCATTTAATTCTGCCTGAGGAGATTGAATTACATGCACTAATGCCATTAGAAAGTATTTGCAGTATTAGCTAAAATACAGGACTAACTCTGTCATTAAAAATGTGCAATTATTGTATTTCAATGGCAATTTTTTACTTGAAAGAAAACAACACAAATAGCTGATATCCACTCCTGGGGCATTTCACAATTTCAACGTTTACAAACATTATTTTGTTCAACAAGGCTTAATGTCCCTCTTGGAGTTGTTCAGCAAATTTGCCCAGGTTTCATTCACTGAAAACACAGGGGATTTGAGTCATAGTCGAAGTATTCCAACAGTTTTGCATTTCCTATTAAACAGCAATAGATTTCTATGCCACCCAAAACAAGGATAACAGATTATCTATTAGCATCAAAATGGAGTCTGTTCTTAAAAATAATGTCCTTGCTTTTATCCATTTCAATATAAAATTGAAAGTAGTTGAATTCAAGTGACCTATGTTATCTTACTTTCAAATTTAGCTTTTCCTCAGTATTTCTCAAAGAGAGCCTGAAGACAATACTTGTTAGAAAAAGCAGCTACACGTAATTTGTGGGTTAAATCCCATTGACAAATCAGATTGCAAAATTACCTGGCAAAATTAGAGATGTTGTTATCTATAGGGCAATTAATTCTATCTCCCAAGAAGCATGTTCCTTGATTTAATTTATGTGTGTTTATGGGCTGTCAGATGCTATCCCGATCAATCTCCTAAATCACAATTAGATACAATTGCTAAAATTCAAGGAAAAAAAATGTCCTCTACCTGTTCCCTCTGACACTATTAGTGGCATTCCAGCTAATATATAACCAATATATATTATATATATACAGTTGAAGAAAGAGAGAGACTGGTATCAAGAGGCACCCAGCTGGGGTGTTCACGAGGAATGAGCAAGTTTGGGCCCTCTCCATGCTTTGTCCTAACTTGGTTAAACTACAGTTGCTATGCAAGGTGAGGGGGATAACATTTCCTCCATGCGGTATTGGGCCATGTTACTGGGCACATCATTAGTTACTTCCAATTAAAATACTTCACGTCTCAGTAGACTAAGGATGGGATGAAAGCCAACCACACACATTGCTGGTACTACAGGTCAACCAAAGGCAGTGGAGGACATGCAGGTCTCTCACTTCACATAAAGGACTTAAAACAACCATAACCAAGCAAAGGAAGAAAAAAAAAAAATCAACAATCAAAAGCTACTTGTAGATTTAATTTTTTAAAATAAAAAGTTTTCACAGAATATTGACTTTGAACTACTTTCTCTAGTTATTATTTTCTTTCTCAGGAGCATTAAACACAGTATACAATTATTACAGAATTAATTCCACCAGTACCTTCAAGCCTCCTGCTTCCAGTAAGGCTGATTACAAAAACATATGCTTGCTTGGATAAACAGGCACAGTACGAACAGACTTTGAAGTCTGCAAAGATTTCACAACCATATCTAAGAACCTGCAGTTTGGTGCTCTCTTTACAAAGCGCTCTTCCAAATCCACCACCAATACAAAACCTCCTAAACTGAAAACTCCTTTTTACCTTAGTGTTGTTTAGAGAATGATTTAACGTCTGTAATAATGTTTTTGTTAGCTTTGAAAGACTTGAGGAAGGCAGTGCAACATCACCCTCATGAATACCATTAAACTTATCTATACGTTTCTTCATGGATAAGTTTGACATTGCAACTCCTAGTACTACATCCTGTTTTGCTAGTCAATTCACAGTCATTTTTTTATTTACTTCTTATCAGAGTTTAAAATTCTATCTACAGGTTATCATTTTGTGCCCTTTTTTAACTAAGATAGGTTCCCAGTTTGAAATACCATGTTAGCTTATTTTCTATTTCTTAGATGTGTATTTTAAATAACTTAGTCACTACTCGTGCCAACATGCTGACGTATCACAATATTTCTTGCACAAAAATCAATACTTTGCCCTTGTATTTATGCAATTAATCAAGTTTGGGGTTGGTGGGTTTGTTTTGTTAAGAAGAGTTTTTGTTCCTTCATATTTATCACACATATCTATTATAAATGTTACTCAGCACAGCAGTTCTATTTTAGTTGATGCCACTTAAACAGAGACTACTAGACTAAGCAATGGCAGACTTCAAGTAGATGAAGAATAGATAATACTAGCAGTGTACACTGAGTAATAGATGGCTTTTTTAAAACTTTGTCTGCTTAAATACAGACACACATTCATGATTTTCAGTTAAATGAATGACTGAGGGAACTGGGGGTGTTTAGTCTAGAAAAGAGGAGAATGTGAGGCAAGGGGGGCAGATCTCATTAATATTTACAAATATCTAAATGGTAGTTGTCAAGGGGTTGGGGGCATCCCTTTTTTCTGTTGTACCTAGTGACAGGACAAGGGGTAATGGGATGAATCTGGAACACAAAAAGTTAAACATAAGGAAAAAACTGTTTCACTGTTCAGATAAGGGAGTCCTGTCACAGGCTGCCCAGGGAGAGTGTGGAGGCTCCTTCTCTGGAGATCTTCAGAATCCCCCTGGACATGTTCTTGTGTGACCTGATCTAGCTGGACCTGTTTGAGCAGGAGGGCTGGACTAGATGACCTCTAAAGGTCTCTTCCAACTCCTACTATTCTATGATTCTATCAATTATCTCCATACATGCTTCTTACATCCATTTATGCTTGCTTAAATCAACACATCCTTTAAGTATCCAATATATCCATAACAACATCAAGCTATACTTTGAGTAAATTGGACTGGTGTCTATACTGGAGACTGTTGTTACTAGTGACCAGAGATCAGTTTTCTTTGAAATGATCGCTGGGAGTAAGGCATAAGCCACAACTTCTAAGTCAGCTGAGCTCATCTCCTAGTTATCTGGGAGTGTTGTATGCCATGGCTGTCTTAGGGATTCAGCCATGCTTCTTCCCTTAATCCTGAGCCATTGTAATCACATTACTGAGATGGCATGACTAATTAGTTCTGGAAATAGTACGGAATTCCAGGACAAGTAGGTTGGCTTTTAACGATCATGACAGAGTGCATCAGAAATGTGTCTCCTCTGAGTATAAATGAGCTTACTGACCTAGGGAACAGTCCATGTAAATTAACGGTCTGGCACTCTTAAACTGTTTTCAAATTTGCAGCAACTCTTCTGTAACAGCTGATGTGCCATCCTGGAACCATTCAGTTGCAAGTGACCTCAACAGACCCCATCCCACACAATTTTTGTAGGAATAAAAATCTTACTGGCAAATGGGATGGCAAAGTTCTGCAACTGCCTGGCTGCTGGAAACCAAAGCCTCATTTCACCCCTTCTTCACCTTCTTGAAGAAACACAAGAATTGCTTTGGAAGATGAACAGTCCCATGGAAGTCAAGAAATTGCTCAGTGTCTGTCTTCTTGGGGTTTTGTTGTTTTTTTTCTCTCAAAATGCAAAGAGCTGTTAGTTAATGACTTAAATCACCACTGTAAACTGGTACTGCTCTCACAAAATTGTCAAGACTATTATTCAATATTATACCAAAAGGATATAATCCAAAGGAGTTACCATATCAGAGGAGGGGTTTTGTACATTGGGTCCAGCATGTTGCCTCCACCAACAGCAAAGAAACTATGCTTTGGAAGAAAAAGAACTTCTGTCTACAACATATTTAATCAGCTTCCACTTGAATCACCACTCACTACTCCATGTGCTGACTTCTTTCCATGTACAGACTCTCATTTCACTGGGAAAACACTGCAGTTGCAGGAAAAGAAGTACAGTGCAGGAACATACAGTCTCTCCTCAGTCCAGAGACTGTGGTCTTTCTGCCCACTGTGGATGGGGTAAGCTAACTCAAAAATCAACAGAAAGAGTGCAGCGTAAATTTTATTGCTAAAGAAGCTAAAGTGCATTTAAATATACCATATTTAGAAGAAAGCACATGAACCAGCTCTTTTCAGACAAAACTTTCCTATCTCTTTCAGTTCAGCCCAGCAAGCACTGGCTGACACAAAAAGCCAAGCCAGTATTGCCAAAATATGACCTAAATTATTGGTACCCTCATTAACTGTGTAAAGGAGATATGACTTTCTAAGAATAATTTATTTTCTTTTAAAATATGGAATCAGTTGAAGGAAGACTTTACAAACAGTTTGACTAAAAACATTCACTAACTTTATGTGAAACACAAACTTGGGCAAAACTTATTTTCCCACTTATTAGACCAACTGCATTTTAAGTATTTGTTACCTACATTAGACTACATCTAATCTCCTCTTCAACTTGTACAGCTCAGGACATCTTTGAGATCTCCCGTCTGGAACACAATCTTCCATACTACTGCAAAATAAGCACATAACAATCAACAGCTTTAATTCCTGACCAAGGTAATGTATTATTCTGACTGGCGCTGGCCTTCAGTCCTAATAAGATTGTCACTACCTGGAGCACAGGGAAAGTCAGCTGAGTGGCTGAACTCAGCAGCAGGTGCTGTCACTTCATCAGCTTCACGTGGCCCAGGCAATGGCAAATAACATGATAACTTGGCCTGCGCTGCACACATCTAGTTCCTCCATCACTGGGCCCTGGCAGCAATACATCCATTTAACAGAGCTGGGAGCCTTTATTTGACACAGGCAATATAGCAAACACCAGGAGAGATCTGGGACACAGATATAATCACAAAAATATTTTGTTCCAGTAGCTTTTTGATTAAGCAATAATGGAAAAATATACCCATCAAATATGAATTAAGGATGTCTGCAATTAAGGGGATGATATATTTAGATAGCACTTTGTAAATTCACTCTTCTGGCTATGCCCAGACAGATGTGGCTGGCTGTACCTTACAAAGCTGAGTTAGGTAGTTAATCCAAAAGAAGGGAAATTTAAATTGGCCAGCAGGGTTGCTTCTGATGATTCCACCTCAATTAGACATAATTATTCCACATCCTAGCACCACAGTTTGAAGATACAGATCTCAACTAAGTGATTTCCAACAGCTCACCAATTTACTTTGCTCATATGTTTTATGAGGCGTGTACACTCTATGCAGGAATGCTTGGGTGTCTTCAGGAAAGTTTCTTTTGTGATGTGCTGGCTGCAGGAAAAGCTGGCATTTACCCATGGATGGCAGATGGCATCATCAAAGCAGCACAGCTGTACTGTAAGTCCTAAACTAAATGAATTACTGCCTCTGCTAATGGGAGTCACACTGTCACAGAAATAAAAACAATGGAGTCCAAAGGAAGAGGAAAGGCAACTGGGCAGCAGTGGGAAGGACTGACCTTATCCTTTCTGCTGCACATCCCTGGTAAATCTGCCATATGTTAAATGTCCTCAGACGGAGAAGACTCACACTACTAGCTAGAGGAGAGCAGGGTGTTGTTCAGTCTCTTTCTTAGTTTGTGGACCTAAGTCCTAGGCTGTCCGATGATGATGTAGCAAGAGAGGTAACAACAAAAAAAACACTATATCACTGCTAATATAGGATGGGATTGTTGTTCTCCAATTTTACTACTGCAATACCTATCAAGAATTTTCTTAACCACTGCTCAAAATAGTGTCTTACTTCTGGTCTGCTCTCAGATACAAAGGAACAGCCTGGTCACTACAGTGGCCACCTCAGGGCTGCTCCGTGTGCTCTGCCAGCTTCATTCCTAACAACCTGTTCTGCCGCTGACTGACCTTGCACACAGAACATCCTACACTGACACATATGAAGCTCTCTGCTGACAGGTTTAAAGAGGCTCTGATGTTTCCAATATGTGATAGAGAACCTTCTCCACACCAGCATCAAAAGCTATTTTGTGTGTTCCATGTAAGACAGGTACAAAGCCATCACAGTTCACAAGTTAAAATTGCAATGCCATACTACACATATACCACAATTTGTAAGACCAAAATTGTCAGGAGAGGAGATTACCCCAAGTCACCTATTCCAATGACCAAATGGAAAAACTCTGGGACATTTCTGCATGCTTTTGTTGTAAAATAACAATAATGGTGTTAGGCATATGAGCTACATCTGGTTAAAACTGGTACAATCCACTTACAAATGAAAAGGCTAAAAGCTAGTTATTAGTACACTTATCAATAAATTAACTAGTTGCTAAACCTCCATAACAAAAATTAAGTCAATATTAAGATTTTTTCTTAAGATATAAAAACCTTAATATCTATGGACAAGAACACTTTTGAATTATTTGTATAGGTTATAATATGCATGAAAATATCAACTCTGTGGAACTTGAACAAAGGGAATTATCCCTTCAGATGTTTTCCACCAAGGTGAACTAAACAGGCATGGAAATATACTTAACAGATACAGTGAAAAGGCAGAAAACTTTTAGAAAATAGAACAGAAATTGTTCCAATTCCTCCCTCCCACTGCTGATCTCACAGTGTAAACTCGGCATAAAGATATGAAACTATCTATCACAAACTAATATAAACCCAGAGTTACTTTGTCGGTGTAATAATTTTTTACAAATTATCATTGCTGCAGTTGGAATCAGAAGATATTCCCTAGATAACGAAGAAAGTAAGCAAGTACTCAGCACTTATTAGCGCTTAAAAAAGGGAGAGCACTGCTGCTTGTCTTTGTTCTTCCCAGCTGCCTGACAGCACATGGTAATCCATCAGTCTAGACTGGTGGAGGTCACAGTTTAGAAACAGATTAGCAGGCAAAGTCAAGGACACTCCTGGAAAACACAGAAGATACAAAGCATCAGGCATCTTGTTAACCCTTGCATAAGACAACAAACATTGATGGTTCTCTCTTTGCAGATCCAAGGGCCTCCTTCACAGTCTGTTGATGAGACAGAGTAAATCCTTCAAGGCCAACTGCCACACGATCAGCAATTATCCTTAAAATCTTGCAGTCTATTGGGGTTTTTTTCTGAATTTCCACTACATTTTTATGTGGCTTCTCCTTTCTTTATGTCAAAAAAACCCCATTAAATTCATTAAATACTTAATAACATTCACAAAAGAGCAAGAACAGATCAAAGAACTAGCTGCAGTAATTTTTAAGTCTTGCGTGCATCTCAAATGCCGCCAGACACACCACACTATGCAGAAGGTACAAACTGCAGACTCAAAAGAAAGCTGGTACATAAACCTCTTGCACTGTCACACACATCTCCCTAGGACACAAATCTGAGATAAACCTGCAGAAAAGCCAGCATGCTAAAAATAAAATTTGCCCACAATATATGAGAGAATCATGACGTACTAAAATAAATGTAATAATGAACCGAAATAACTATATCCAGATGTTAAGGAGAACTACTTTCATTTTGTTTTCCAACACCAATAAGCCTGAGAGAGAAAGCCCACTGAAAGTCTGTTAGTATCCTGGAAAACAGAAGAGGCCCAGAAACACAAAACAGCCAAAGAGCTTTATTGCACATATTGCAGCTTGGCGATCTCCCTGTGCATCTCTCAGAATGCTGGTGTCTCATAAGGCACTTCTATGGCTGTCTTGCCTCAATGTTATTTTACCAATGGATTTGCATACAACTTTCTACAATTCTCTGAGAGTCCATTTTTTATAGAGAGATACCCTTTCATTTTCACAAATGTTGCTGTTGCCAGCAACACTACCTGACAGTCCAGACTTATCTCCCAGCTCCCTGACCACTGAGGGGAATACACTGCATACATGGTATGGATGATGCTCAGTTTTTGCTTTATTGTTTATGTTATGCATTTACATCTGCTGGCATAAGCACCTCCTCTCTCTCTGCCCCGTGCCAGCCCTTTCACTTCCTCTTCACCCCTCGTGTTACAGTCCAAGACCTTCTAGACGCCTACCACACACAGAGAATGGAAATGTCTCAAAATTAAAAGTTTTAGTGATCAAACACATGGTTAACAGTCCTTACACTCCATTTTATACATGTGTACATGAAACGAATTAATACACTAACTCTTTCCTTGGCTTTCGCCTCCAAATTTCAAGGTCTCTTTCCCATGTACAATGAAGAATGAATTAGTGAGACGCATATACATATTCATATTCATTCATACAAATACTACAACAGACAAGACATAAATGGATGGATGGATGGTATGCGGAGTGAGGCAAATTCCCCACACTAATCTCTATAGTCTGTTAGCTATTCCTATTGTAATATCCATGACATAACCCCAAGCATGTTGTGGAAGAGAAGTGCCATGGAACAACAAAAGGAAAACACCAGTAGAAGTTCAAGATAAATAAGAAATAAATCATATTGCAGAAAGGAAAATGAGGGCACACAGGAGAAAAAGAATTTGGAGAAGATTCTCAGGCAGTGGTCTGAGGAGCATCTATAGCTCACTGTATATGCAACTTTTGCCCCGTGTCACCACTTGTGGTGGGGATAAGGCTAGTAACAATTCTGATGCCTTCAACTATACAAGAGTGAGGCCCTTCAGCTAACCGAGAAGGTTATCTTTTACATCTCAGCTCTCCATTTTATTCTAAATTTGAATTACAATTCAAAGGTAACTTCAACCAGAGAATGGCTTTTACTTATCCTTCTCCTTTTTTTGTTTAAAAAAGAGAAGACGATAAAAAAATCTTTGAGGACACCTTCCTGCCCTGCCCCAAACTGAAACATTCTGGCAACAGTTACACTACAACGTCCACCACCACCACTGTATTTACAACAAAGGGGTCGGTTAATGGTGTGGAGATTGCAAGAAATTTCCAGTTTACAAGTCTGAACTTCTTACTGTCCATGATAAGAAAGGTCTTTTTGCACAGTCATTGCTTCTGTGTCTCTTCATCAGAAAGTTTGAATTGCTGGATACTTATCCACGACCTCTATTATCCTTGTATAGCATTGAGGTTTCCAGCACCTCAAAAACTCAGAGGTACCATTAACATCACTTACAGATTGAGAAACTGATGGTACAGGGGCAGACATTGGCAATAGCATGTACACAGTCATGTAGCAGAACAAAGCATGGCTGGTTCGCATTTCTCTTGTCCAAAATCCAGAAAAATCTGCCTCTGTTTCCTTGGTCTTTTATGTTTTACTTTTTTTTTTTTTTTTCTCTCATATATACAGCCCCAAAAGACTCATTCACCTCTTAGGTAAAACCGTCTGGAATTGGAAAACAGTGCTTCAGATGTGTTATCAAAAGCTGTAGCTGTTCTGACTGGCCAAACAGTTTCAATTTGCTGGATTCCATAAGGAAAAAAAATATACAGAATAACTAACAGACTAGTTTAATTTTGTTGGATTAAAAAAAAAAAAAAAAACTAGAAAAAACAAAACCAAACCAAACAACCCACATGTGGATGAAAAGGCATTCATCCCAAAGTCATTATGCCTTCTGCAATTTCCCTCCAGGTTTTTTGTTTGTATAAACTATTTACTTTCCAAGACTATTATTATCTACCAATGTAACAGCACTAGAGCTGTTCCAGTGGCTAGGTAGACATTGAATTCACCATGAGTTTCTTCCCAGCAAGGACAACAAAAGTAGTGCCTTTAACGTATTACATTCTTCGAACAGTTAACTCACTTTGAATAATGTAACCAATGTCCTTATACTGACCCAAGAACCCCTACACCTGCAAAACATTATACCTCAATTTCATGCACAAAGGAATTTTATAACAGTTCTTTAAATTTACAGGCTAAGGTCAGAAAGCCCCACTGCTCATTAAGTTTTACCTCCCACAAAGCAGCTCTCTAATCTCACAAAGATTTGCACTGACCCCAGTAACTTGCAGAGTTTCTTAAACAGTCTTTCCAAAGCTTAATCCAGATCAGGTTTTACCTTGTAAATTCTGCATCAACTTCAATGTTTCAACAATGACAGTCTTTACTTAAGGACAAAACCCACTAAGGACTAAAGTTAAATTTAACTTAACTGTCATTTACTTTGATCATTAAAAATGAGTCTTTAATCTGAATTTACTTAGTCTAAAGTTCAAATGTTTGGATCTTGCTATATTTTTATCTAATTAACATACAATTACCCCTCAGTCATTTAAACACTCTCCTAAAGGATGATAATGTCATCCCTTAATTTGTGTTTCTCAATTAAAAACTAGGCATAACTTCAAATCTTTGATTTTAAGAGACCTTGCTAGTCATGGAGTCTAGGCCTTTTGATGATCTGTAACATCAACACAGCAATCGGAAACATTTAACAAAAATCAGCCTTGATATCATAGCTTCACCCTGAAGAAAAAAGCTTCATAAACAGCACCTTGCTTAGCAAATATATGGCTATTTTCATGCCACAGGCCTAACAGTTTATATTAAAGGAAAACACAAAGAGAAGAAAGTGTGATTTTAATTTATTTTTCCCTGCTAGCATTCCAAAGCCAATGCCAGTATGAGAAAGAAAAAAAAAACAAAAATCAAACTGTATTATCTACTGACCAACATTTCTTCAACAGAATGGTCACTTAGATTGTGATAGCTGAGCATTTACATTAGGGGACACATAAGTCAGAAAAAAAGAACCATGTCACTTAGCAAATCAGATTACTGGCCTTTTCCAATAATCACTTGCTAATTCTGAAGACAATCAGTGTTAACAACTGATGCTTTCTCTTCATAGAACAAACAACTTGCAACACTGCAAAGGTATTGTCTAGTACTTGTTTTCCAGCCACGGATGTAATGATACAGAAATAGCTAGAGCAAAAATGTAAAAAGCAACCCAATATCACTAGTTTGGACAAATATGAGTATTCTCACTGGAAAGCTAACACTGGCAATGAGAACCATCAAAATCTCTTCCTAACAATCAAAAAATATTCCATTCTGCTTGTAGCATTTCCCACTCCAAGTATGAGAAAAACAGAATAAAAAACAATGGAAATACAATAAAAATTTTGATTTGCTCTTCTTCTTGTCTCTAATGAGACCTTGGAAGCAAACTGTTTCTGCTCCTTAAGCTTCACACTGCATATCTCTTACTTTCACTTAATTTTTTACTAGTAATTTTTCTTCCTATTTAGTGAGCAACAAAACAGTGATGGCAAACTTTTTTACAGCTTCTGATGCTTTTTAAATGTCATGTTTATAAATGTAACTGCAGGTACAAATTACTCTTACACCTGTCCCTTAAAATGCAAGGCTGCCCTTTAAATGTTTATTTTACCTGAAGTTCATCCATGTTCTGAAAGTTAATGAGCCCAATGAAACTCTTTCATAAATACCTTCCTTTCTGCAGCATTTCTTTTCTGTTAAAAGTGTCTGAGGGAGCCTCTATAGACCTGTCATATGCAGTAAGAGCCATTACCTTTTACCAATTTGTGCTTTTTAAAAATTGTGTGAGATTCTTTGTAGCAGTTATAGACAAAGTGAGATAGCACACAGCCTCATTGAGAAGTTTGTTTCCCATATTCAAAATACAAACAATAAGAGTGTAGAATGGTGATAACTTTACTTTTAGGACACCTCTCTGCTGGCAGCACCCTAGGCTTCTGCTCCATTGGCCTACTGAAGGTGTGCATTCAAAAGCAATTCAGCACTGTCCCTGCTCCCATTTAGGTCTCACAAGGAAACAAAACAAGGTAGGAACTTTCCCAACTGTTCTCAACGGGAACAACTTAGAGATTTTTGTTTTGTATCTGTTGCCAAACTTCCTTTGAAAATAAAAAGACCTAAATTTTTAATGTCTACCTTTTCTACAGACAGCATTCCTCATTAGTACAAACGAGAATAGTACTGTAAACTATGCACAAATCCACAGTGGTCTCACGCATGTCAAACAGCTGGAAATGACGCAGGTTGTAGCTCAGGTCTGTACCGTATCTGTGTGCGTGTGTTTCTCCTAAAAGTAGGAAGATTATGTTTGTGAACTGTAATTGCAAACTATAATCACATTTCATAATGTCCTGTACAACCTTCTTTATTTTAACTATCAGAGATGCCTTCAAAGCAGAAAAATTATTTAATCATTGTTTTCTATAGCCCCTCCTTTACATGTGCAGGATCATTTGGCAGTCATAAAGTAGGACGTCACTCCATTAAAAGGAGTCAGAGTTACTAATACTTAAAATCTGAGGCATCTTGAAAAGTTGCCCATATCTCATTGCTTTCATCTTCAGATTGTACTTATTGAACATAGGAGTGGAGGTGCCAAGAGCAGCCCTAGAAGGCTCTCATGAGAAAACCTTAAAAATTCCAGTCTCTTTGTTAGCTGCCGCTGTAAACGAATCAGGTTTCAGAACTGTTTTGCAATAAGAAAGATGATGAGCATCACAAAACAGATTCCACCTGTGTGAAAATCGTCTTTAGGTGAACCAATTGCCCTCACCTTCTTCATTTTGGATCAACACTACAGAGACACATTTTGGTTTTCAATTCTATCTAGACAATCATATTCCTTTCACAGTGGGATCACATAAGAATAATAACACTAGAACATTTGGTTCAGAGCATAGGAATTTTGAAATCATTTTTTTCCCATGAAGAGCCATCAAGGGAAATCAATTTTGAAGAACTATTTTGATAACATGCTTTTAATGCTAATAATGTTACGATCTTAGACTATTTTTCCACCATTCCAACCTTGAGAGACATCATTCCAGAATGTAGGCTGCTTGAGAGTATGTACATAACGCTCATCATGTGAGTAACCCCACTGACATCAGAAACCTCAAAGACAAGCACATGACTAGCCACTGAAAGGAGCACTCATTAGCAATACATCTTCTGGAAAGCAAAATGAGCAGAGGGATATAAGCTAAAGAAAAGGTCTAGCATTCTGACATAAGTTTTGAAATAAATATGAGTTTAACTTTAAGGGTCAATACAGCTATTAAGGTTGGACTGTATAATACAAAAATAATGACTCTGGTGCACCTTCCCCTACATATACCTACTTGTCTTATAACCAGAAGCACGTTTTCTGTTAAGAGTCTTCGTTCGTATAGCACTGGTGATACTGTACCTGTAACCCTACACACCAAATCCAATGTCTCAGCAACAGAGCTGACAATAGTTTACTGAGAACACATAACAGTGTAATCAAATCAGAAAGTCAACAACTTCTCCTCTGTAAAGTATAAAAGGAAGCAAATAGATTTGCTAAAAACAAGACACAAATTACCCAGAGGAACGGGAGAGTTATATACCTGCCGCACACAGGGCTCTCTATTGACTTTTTAAAAGGCCATTTGACAGTAGTTTAAATTTGAAGCTGACAGTCTATGCAAGAGCGGTGGAGACTCCACTGCAGCCCCTGTATGAATGAATTCTGTATACACAAAAAATTAAAGAGTGTATGCATGTGCCAGTATGTGACACTGGAAAATAAAAATGCAAGAGACTTGAACTGCCAGATATGATCACCGTCTATTTTTAATGGTATTTATGGAAGAGTAAGTGAAGAGTTCAATATTAAATGAGTAACTTAGCCATGAATGTTAAATTCCTCAGCCCTGCACGTATAATGGTAACTCTTATATGTACTCAGCACAATCTAAATCCAAGATTGCTTATCATTTATTAGAAGAGATCAAATTGGAAGAATCACTAATATTGAAGAGATCTGCTGAAGAATAATTTATTACAATCTTTAGTAATACAATCTCAGGCCCTTTGCCCTCTATAAAATTCTACCTGCCAGGAGACCTAGTCTCTCTAGGAATTCTGCTCTCCAGGAGATCTAGTCTCTCTCTGGGCTGCTGCAATGCTGCTAGTGAAGACATGCTTTTGAAGGGCAGTTCACATGAAGGCACGCTTATTCCATGCTAAGTGCCAAAAATAATACAAATGTGAACTATTAACACACCTAATCCATATGCCAAATCTGAGGCACCAGTTTCCTCTTCACTACTTGCCTGAACATTAGGCACGTGTAACAAAAATTCCCCTTGGCCTCAGCAATTCAGAAGACTAGTCAAAGAAATGGCAAAAAAGATGAAAATGTAACATAAACAAGTGGGTCATAATGACGGGAAATAGTAGCACTCAGTTTTCCATCACCTGCTGTTTGGTATTTCGATCCTCTAATAAGACACAACCTCTAGCCAAGCCTGCCTGACACTGACAGAGTCTATGTGTTTTCAAACTCTGTTCTCAATTTAAGCTCATGCTGGAACACTTTCTGCCACAGGACAACATCAGGAGGCAATTCTACTCCTGGCCAACTATTTGCCAAAAGCAGTGAGAACTTAGCACCTTTAATATCTTTCCTTTGCCAAGTTTAGCCCAAGAATCAACCAGATAAGTTCAAAATTTCCTCTATATGAACACACATTCTTATACCCATATGCAACCTTACTGCTTCAGGACATCAAACTGCACTTAACTACTTTCCCTAATGGTGAAAAACAGAAAACTCTCCATAATTTTTTACTTTTAAAACCTTCACTCCCATTATATTGCGTGTTTTGCAATTACTGCAATGTCATTTTCCACAGACTGACTTCATGAACACAGCTACGATTGCCTGTACCTCTTCAACTAAAGTACAAATTAAGTCAAAGATGGGGGGAAAACATCACTCATTATTGAAATGAGAAAACTTAATATACTTGGTCATTGAAGAAGTGAAGAAGAGCTGAAGATCAAGTAAGAGTCTTCTTTCCCACATCCCCTACCACCTACCTCAATAACACTTGCTATTTCCCTAGTACATCGAACTGGTTAAGGAAAGGATAAAAAGTTGTTAAAACAAAGGTGAGAACAAGTCAAGACTGATGAGATTAAAAAAAAAAAAAAAAACAAAAACATAGCCCACAAGCTTGTCATTTATAGTTAAACCTGCAGAAAACAATAAGCCATTCTGCAAAGAGATCTGATTCATGTTCAGATATCTTAGATGTCGTAAGTAACAAGTTGCCCATGTGTTGCTGGTTCTCGCTTCCAGGCTTCTCACCACTAGAAATACGTGCACTGAACACTGCAAAAAGAATTGTTGGAAACTCAAGACTGGCAGTTGCAAACACAGCAAACACTGAAAAACACTGCAAGCTGCTGAACATTTAGCCTTGCAGTCTGAAAGCATGTAACCCACGTATTTTATCACCCTCAAACACAGACTCCAAAAAAACGATGATCTGCAGTCAGAAATGTGGAAGAAATCAACTTTCTCAAAAAAAAAAAAAAGAAAAAAAGAATGAAAGCAAATGCTAAAAACAAACATTCTGTAATGAAGACAGGTAACATGTTCAGCTGCAACAATACTTCTGGTGCTCCAGCAGCCTAACACTCTGCTCAGCAGCTGGGCTGGTCTCCTCTCACGCTCTGGGTAAAATGGCTGAGAGTGGGGCAAGAGACACGGCTGGGCTGGGAGCCCAGGCTGAGGCACAGTGTCATGCATTTATTGGCACTGCAGCAGCAGCATTGCTATCACTGATAGCATTTCACTGCCCACATCAGAAGGCACAATACTATCATAATAGCAGTACCACTAACATGTCTGCCATCTCTCTGCCTCCAGGAGGCTACAAGTCACACAGAATTGAGCAGGTATCACATACCTGTAAAAGCTGGCCCTGGAACCACTGTAAGGGCCTCTAAGACAACCAGTTCCTGTGCTAAACTCATGACTCCCTCGCAGCTCTGAAACAATTTCTAGTGTAACAAACTGCCCCTACAGTTTGGCCCATGGCAACATATTGAAGGCAAAGATCTGTCCTCAAACAGTTCTAATTTAAATAATCTTTATCAGAGAGCACTAACAAAAGCCAGAGTGGAAAAAGCAATATTTCACCCACCATTACTCAGCCTTTGCTTTAGCTAACATATATTTTATTCAAATACAGCTTTCATTGCAGATGATTTAATGACCCCTACTCAACCAGTTCCATCCTAGCTCAGTTCTCAAGGCAACCTCCAGAAAGTCAGCTCACCAGAAAGCATTCAGATAATTACAGCGGTTTTAAAGGTTATTCTCAAGTATTATCCATGTAGAGTTTTTTAAATCTAATTAAGAATAAAAATATTAAGCAACAAGAAACCTCAACCATTTGGAAGACTGGTTACAATATTAATTTTAGCCTTAAACTCTAAGAAGTTGACTAATTGCCGCTGCAAATGTTGTCTAAATCCAAGCAAGATTGGCTGCCTGATTAAAGTTACAAGGTCATTGTTTCTGCCCACCAGAGCTTCTCTGAAAAAAAATCGTAAAAGAAACCAACATAGAACACCCAAATTGCCTTTTTTTTTATTACTAATGCACTAATTTATACATAGACTCCCAATACTGCTACAGTTGCACTAGTAGTCTGACTTGCTATTAAGCTGCTAGATCAGCATTTGACTCGACCACAGTCTACCATGAAATCTCATTACAGTATTTTAGGCCCTTGCCAATTCTAGTAAGAAAGGTGTCTTCATGCAGGGGTACCTAAATAACTACTAATCACAGCAGTGCACTTTCTGGACATGCAACATATGAAGAACTGCAAGTGAATTCCTAAAAACGAGATGAGTAATTACTGGGCGATCACAATAAAAGTTTTCCTACTGAAGACCATACCATGGTGGTGTTGTAAGTGGAAGAACAGATTCTCCACTGCTCATATCCATTTCAATTTATTGGAGTCATTTCACTCTGATCAGTGATGTTGAGAATTAAATGAGTGGCTACAATTAATGTTTTCAATCAAATACTATCCACTTACAAGCTTTCAAATTACTAGTAGCTGGTCACCTGAGACAACGAAGGTACCACCCTTAGAACGACTGAATTTTCGACATTTGTAAGAGATGCTGAATGCAAGTAGAAAAGTGAACAGATGGTGTTTAACTTTGATGCTTTTGCTCCCTGAACACCTCCAAATCCATTTTCTAATTTCTAAATTCCCTTCTTTTGCCTTTTCTCATAATGTCCTCTATACTTAGAGCAGGTGCTTAGCACTTCTCCAGAAATCATCTTTCTTCCCTGCGTCTCCCAAGCACTATTTTTTCAGAATTCATCTCCAGATGCTTAGTATTGCTCTGGTCTCAGCCTGCTCAACATATTTTTCCTATGTTTCTCGGCCTTAACATATCTTACAGCAAATCTAAGAGACTTTGGTCAGGATTTAGGTCCTTTCTATGCTAATATATCTTTCGTCTTTTCCGCCAGTAGGTATCATGTAAACATCTGAAAGTATTTACTACCACTCCCAGAGAACAGGCAATCACCAGGTCACAATCCAATTTGCCACCTAACAAAATGAACAGAAGCCCAAAACTTGATTGTGATCCAACAAAGTATTCTGTCGTCAACATTCGATGGTTCAGAAAAAGAACAAGGAGAAAAAGTGTACATTCAAGCTGCAAAAGTTCACACCTCCTCGTAACACTTCAGATAATTTTTTGCTTCATCCTTGAGACTAGTTTCATCTTTATTTCACTCTAAATCCTGAATATAATGCTGAAAGAGCTATTATGCAATCTGCTCTTTCGTAAGCTAAAAACAAGTTATACTGTAAATGGCTTCAAGACCCTCTTAGGCCCCCATTCTAGGGACCTTAAATAAGGGCATGATGCAGAAATAATCTAGTCTATCAGCTTCCTCTGTGAATAACAACACTTACTGAACCTTTTACAATTTTTGAGCATGTTACAGGGGCTCATTTTCCCCAGTATGTCCTACTTGCATACCTCAGATGACTTGCTGATATCTGTCCATTCTATTTCTCTGGTTGCAATTCATTCAATTTGTTAAACTAGAACAGTAATGAAATTTTGGAATATTAAAAAAATGAAACTAATGCATATTTTGAGCAGGCAATTCGTATAACAAGCTGCTTTTGCTTAGTGACAATTATTCTTAGCTGATTTTTCCACTTACTATCCTAACACTCTGGCCAAATCACCCACAAAGAATAGCAGTAAAGGATAACTAAACACACTAGTGGAAAAGGAAGAGATTATCTTGAAATCATACCAGATCTTACATTATTTCTTTTTGCTTCACAGATTCAAAACAGATTTCAAAAAAGCAGAATTGTTCTAATAAATCTAACTGGCATTACTAAAATAAGCCAGTTTAAAAATAGCATGTGGTGTTGTGTACACTGAAGTAATTAGCATCGGTCAGGAAATTTGTTCATAATACTCTACCTCTTTAGAACAGGGAAAAAAGGCATGAAGCCAATTGAAAACTGCATAAGGGTACATTAACAAGACCAAACACTAGTAGTTTTGCAGCTGTATGCTATTTGTTTGTTTTCTTCCAGGCATCGGTCCAAAAACCCCTTTCAAATAGCAGCTTCACTTCATAGCTACTCATAAAATTAAAGTCAGCAAAAATACTCAACTATTGATGGAAATCATTAAATACTTTACTAGATCAAAACAGGCCTAAATCAGTAAATAAGTCTTCATCATCCATAACAAGTTACTTCTGTAATGTTGCTACCATAGGTTACACAGAAAACTGTGGAAGAGTTGTGGCTTTACTTCAGAAGTATATTTGAAGCTGTTAAGTATGGGTTTGTATGTTTTCTGATGTTACATGTTTTAGAATTTTGTTTATCTCAACCAGGGTATCAAATGACAGGCATCAGAATGCCACAATAATGTTTACTTTTCAAAGAACTGTAGCATCCTTTCCTCTCGAGCTCACAAATTTAGAGATTGACAGTTAGCAATATCATTCTTCACAGGTTCCAACACTTGATAAAAATGATCTCCATTATGCTGGATGAGAGAAAAAAATGTCATTGCAGCAAGAGCAGCGAGACAGTATCTCTGAATGCAAAGCCTGCACCACAACCTATCAGCCCAAGAATTATATATTCAGTGCATTGAGGCTTCTACATTTCTTTCAGGAATGAAGGGCAGCACGTTATTAATAACAGCCTAAGGCAAACATAATGACATCACCAGTATTCTCCTGCAGCTATCATTGGCTTCTCAATCATACTACTATTTACTTTTGCTTTTTTTGCTGTCTTTTGTAAAATTTAATGTACATCTAGATGAAATATGTATGAGGGCATTATGCAGCAAAATCTCAAGTAGGCTGTGTTTCTGTGCAAGTGTTCATCTTCTCTACAGGAAACCTTTTAGGTGTACACGGCCTTAGCTTCTCAGTCTATACTGAAATCTCACCAGAGGAAAAATAAAAAGGAAAGGAGCTTTGTTGTTTTTTTCTGGCTAATCTTCTTTTTATCAAATATATTTTCATCCTTTGTGGCAGAAAGCAGGTTATATAAAAAGAATATGTGAAGAAATGCAATTCTGAGAAACAAAGAATAATAAAAATCAAAGCCATAAAAAAAGCCATTTGAAATAAAAGTCTAACAATATCTAGGAGAGATTGCAGCTTAACTTCATTTACTCTTCACTCCTAAGCTTTAGAGATATTTGAGACATACAGTTCTGACTGAGAAAAATTCAGAGTATCTAGTGATGTATAGTCAAGAGCCACCGAGACAGTAATATCCCTTTTATGTAATACAAAGCATCATCAAGAAAGCCACACTGAAGACTGAGTCACCTTCTTTTTCTGCCATCCTTAGCTGTCAATGCTAGCATTAGCTATATTAAGAAAGATAAAATATTTTAGAATTCAGTTAAATTAGTTTTTTGAGCAAAATGTGAATAGACACAGGTTAGACTGAAAAGATCCTCCAAAAAAATTATTACCTCCTTATGTATTTTCACAAGTTAATGAAAACAAGATCAGTGAAGTGGATTTTTATTGTCTATTGGCCAGACTATCAAATTTGCAAAAATTATCACTGTTTCTGAACAAAAAACAGCTTTGGAGGTGATTGTCCATTGTGCTAAGGAGCAGTTTACACAGATCAAAAGGGAGGTGGGACAAGTTCAAGGCTTGGAAACCACAGCCAAATATTAAACACAGTTTTTAACCACACCTATCTCAATTAATTTATGGGCTGAAAATATTTGTAGTCTCAGAAGGAAATGGAAAGCATTATTGTGCATGCTTGCATTGTCACTGTTCTTCCTTGTTTATAGCTGCTGCTCAAGATAGGACATCTTTTGTCTGATCCAGTACAGCCTTTCTTATTTTCTCAGGCAGTAAGTGGCGTAACAGGAAAAACAGACTGGATACAAACACTACAAAGAGTTCCATACCACAGTCTATGAAAGAGACAATTCAGATGGATGTCTCCAAAATTTCACAGAATCTGTCACCAAATACTGGTTTAAAATTGCTTTCAAATGTAATGAAAGCTGGTGACAATCTGACAAAGCTCACTTGGCCTCAGCCTATCACCCACTACATGAAGAGACAGATAAAGTGGGCTGAGATGATGGTTGAAAGGAATTGTGCACACAGCAAGGCCAATAATAAAAGCATTCTCTAATCTTGTCTGCATTCTTCTGTCCTCTCACCATCCACTTGCTTACTTTGCATGTTACGATTTGTTTGTTGCGGTGTAAATTGTTCAGGGCAGGAACTGTCACTGATGTTTGTAGAGGGCTTCCCACAGTAGACAGTATTCAGTGCGAGCCTCTGGCCTCTACCACAACAGGAATAACAGAAAATAAGCTGAGGGTAATGGCATGTTGGTATTCCTAATTCTCTGAAAGCGGCATTAGAACTAAAGTGAGCAGCAGAAAGACTGGTAACGCAGAAGGCATGTTACCTCTGACATGTGGCTACATGCCTCACATTTTAGCCTTTCTTAAAATCAGGTTTTTTTCTGAAAGGTAATTTGTTCATGGTCTACAGCTTCACGTATTCTATATCAACAAAAGTCAGCTGCATAAAAAAGTCCAAGTCTGGTTTTTACTGTTAATGGAATGCTCATCATCACCAGTAACATTCCAATTAATCTCCTGATTGCTTCTCTCCTCCACATTTCTTGTTGCTCCATTTTCTCTTCAGCCTAACTGAATACAGGAAATCCATCAAAAGCTCTCTTCTATTTCCGCCTGTAAGGTAAATTTAAGATCTGAGGCACTATTAATTCAGTGTAATTAATGTTAATGCACAGAAGGCAACATAATTGGCAAAGTAATAAGGCATCACAGTAACACATGAGGAGCTTGGCTGCCACTGATGCCAAATGAAGGTGGTGGTGGGGTGGTTGTACGCTTGCATTCACAGCATTTCTAACGTCATTATTCTACAGTTTTCCTTACTGCTTACAGAAAAGCCTAGCTTTAGCATTTCCTTTAGTGTTTAGTTTGGTTTAGCATTCTTACATCTCAAGAAGCAAGTAGCCAGGGAACATTGTTTTGTCTCTGATCAAAATGTTCAAAGGCAATTTGCTCAAGAAACACTATCATCTCTCTCAAAAGCACATCACAGGAAAACCATGTTTTGCGCGTTTAAAGAAAGTCAGATATGTTGTTAATTTGCTTAAATTCTCATATAACAGTGCAGAAATTAAGGACTCCTGTAATTTCACCCATCTTTGTGAAGCTACACCAATTCACGTTGGCTCTAAATTTGGCTTATGACTGAACACTTCTCTCTCCTATAGCTCTCAAATTACTGATCAGCTTTCCTTATTAATATTTTCAAAACTTCATGAAGTTTATGGGCCTTATTATTCTTCAAATCCCATCTTTGCCATATCACTTATATGTCAGCAAATAGAAGTAGATTACAACTAATTTATATTAACGTAACATCACAAAATGTTCTGGAAATTAGTGTTACTAACCCTAGTCTCTAGGTAAAAATCAAACAAGAGTTGCATAGCAGAGGAGAATTAAGCTCTCAGTCTCAGTGCAATGAAAATCATCTTCCTCCATTTTCAAACTCTGAGATTTGCACACATGACATCTTTTGGAGAAAATCCCTCAGAAATCATTCTGAAATCCTCTGGCATTCAAAGTCTGAAAATATTACAGCTAAAGAGAACTTGCCTGATTTGTCTCCCAAAATGTGCTACTGTTTTTCTTTACTCTAGTGTTATACGAAGCTTTTTTCTTTCCAGTGGCAGAAAACTTAGTATATCTTCTTCTGTCATACATGGCCTTTTTAGCATACTTTTAAATAATAAAGTGAGCAGAAAGGAGAATATGACATGACATAGTGTCATTAGTTATTAGCAGTCTTTCTCTGTATTCCTATTCTTAAGATCGTATATACACTTCTGAAGTAAGTGCAAGAAACCACAGAAGTAGAGTATTTTATCTTTTTCAGATCTCACATCTTCACCTTCTGCTAGACAGAAAAACCCCCACTTTTGAAAACAGAAGCTACTGTTTGCCTTCGGGAAGCAATTAAACAAGAGGGCAGTCACACAGTCAAAGTAAGCAACATTAGTTTTACCAACTACTGGCTAGTAAAACAAGATGACTTCGTTGCCAGCTGAATTGAATGTCAAAGATAGAGCTCTCACAGCAGTCTTATTAAAGCTCTAGAATATTTTATGCTATCTGAGGGACAATGAAAGCAAAGCAAACACCTTAAAAACAAACAAACAGAAAAAGATCAGTGGATTGCAGTTAAACACACTGACATTTTGAAGGCTATCAATATTTCCAAAATAAAATGTATCATCTCACTTGATGTAGTGACACCCATGATCAAAAGTAGCAAATAAATAAACTAAACTCTGCACTAAGCATTCACATTCTTTCTCTCCCACCGTTGCTTTTTACAAATGCAGAGCTTTGTCTCCCTCCCCCAGCTTGACAAAGTGGTAAGTGGAATTGATTTTTGAAGCCTCAGGCAAAACACTCACATGGATTTGTTTCCTTACAGTGGCAGAAACTTGGGATGGATGCCCTAAGTGAGCACAGACTGCCAGGCTGGTGAACAGCTATGGAATTTGCACCTCCACTTCACCAAGCAGTCTGGGGAAGCTTAGCTGACAATAATACAGTTTGTCTTGTCTGCCAGAGGTGGAAATAATAGGCACCATCTGTCCTGTCTCACTCAGAAGGGCAGGCATCCTAAATGAAGGATCCGGTCAGAGCACCAGAAAATGATTGCAATGTGGAGCTGAATCCACACTGATTAGCAGAGTATTTTGGTTCACCTCATTTAGGTACTTAACTATGGCCCAGAACTGCGCAAGATTTTCCCTTTCAGACTGGTGATTCCTGCTGTCTGCACATGATGCAGCAGGCTTTGCACTAACGACAGATAATGAAAAGTCTAACAGCTGTCATGCACTGCTTGTCAAATGCTATAAGCTGGTCCATCACCAGTTACAAGGTTCCAGTGATCCGACTGGATGTCATACTCCCAATAAAAATATACACGGAGAAATAAAAACCCCCTCACCCTCTTGTCATCTACACATCACTTATGTAACATAAAGTACTTTTATTTACAGGAACTGTACCCATTTTATGAAGCTGCAAATTTAAAAACAGAATTAATTTGCCCTGTGGGTGGATACACTGAGAAAAGTCTGTATTTTACACAGCCCATATGGTAACACAGAAGTCAACAACAATGGACAAAGGCAGGAAAACAAAAAGTTCCACTTAAACACAAGGAAAATCTTCTTTACTGTGAAGGGGAGGGAACCCTGGCACAGGCTGCCCAGGGAGGTTGCGGAGTATCCTCTGGAGGTTTTCAAACACTTTAATGTGTTCCCATGTGACCTGATCTAAGTGGACCTGCTTGAGGAGTTGGACTAGATGATCTTACACGTCCCTTCCAATCCTACCATTCTATGATTCTGTGATCTAAAGCCACAAGAAAAATTCAGGATCACACTGACTGCATGCACTTGTTACAGCTGCTGTCCAAGTCTCTCAGCTTAAAATTAAAAATTGATAGTAAGAAATTGTTAGAAAAATAAGGAAGGAAAATGTTTGTAATTAACAGTAAATTAAAAACTCGTCAGTTGCCAACAGCCTATTCTTTGCTAGCAGTGTTATTCAACATATTTTGTAAATAAAAAATATGAGAAGATAGCAACTTTCCTTAGTCTCCTATTTCATCACCAAGATCTACTGTTGTTCAACTATTTGTATTGTAGCTTTTCCAACACAAAAAAAAGCATATGACCGAAGTATTCAGTCTTTGGACATAGATCTATTTCTCAGCTACCAATGTTTCTGTCTCCAGCTGACTGCTGCTAAGGAATGAAGCATCAGACCTAAAGATATTTTCAACCACAGGGCTACCTCTGCAGGCTTTTTGGCATCCCCACAGTAAGTTTTATATGTTATCTGCATGAGGGCTTTCAGTACCCTGAGATGAAACAATGCAGTAATTAGGACATATTTATCCAACCAAAGGAAGGTAATTTGCTTCCAGTTTTAGTTAAGGGAAAGAGAAGGGTAATAGGTAAGGAAAGAAGTGAATACTGACCTTGCCAGAACTCTTTTTTTCAAAGCAACAAAAAAGAATTCTTTCCAAAAAATATGGGTCTGAAATAGTAAATTTAACATTTGCATAATAAAGTCCCAGCAGGTTCGATACTAAAGAATAAATTACTATAGTGAAATACTCCATACAGAGGATAATTTTGCTGAAATGCTCTCTACACAACTGTCATCTTAAGAGAGAAAAAATACATAAAACGTCCTTATTCAGAGAAATTATGTATATCTATACATTACGTGAAATGTGAGGAAATATATTACAAAACCTCACATTATATGGAAAAACAGATTATGTGATCATATGAATATTGATATTATATGCATATTACACAGTATGTATTCTAAATCTATCTGTAGAATTACCTGTACACATTATATACAAGATATTTTTAATATAAAGTGTAGATAATATCTCTGTGTGACATGAAGAGAAGTGATGCAAAACTGCAGCGCAACAAGAACTCATTTTCTGAGCAAAACTCCTGCAGATAAAGAGATGAAGCGCCAAGAAATCTTTAAAAAAAAAAAAGTCCAGTACAGTTTTTCACACCATCACATTAGATTAGAAGTGTGAACAACTGCAAATAAAGAAAAGGTTGAATGTAAAAATCAATATTCTCAGTAAAAACAATAAGGAGAGACTATCAGGCTTATGGAATACAGCTGCAGCTCTGTATATTAATTCAGACATGCTGCTGTCAGTGTCCAGTGACACTGAAAACAAGGGTTGACTTGTTTTCCTCAGCACTGTCAAAGAGAGGCTGTATTTTACCTAACACCACTGTAAACCTTCAGGAAAGATGCTTCTATCACCTCTTTTAGTAACTCAAAATCTGAAAAAGCTTTTCAGCAAGGCAAAAGGATGACAGAATAATTCATCAGAATATTTAATAAATACCACCTACACTTAAAAAAGAAAATCTCACATACCTCCTGCAAGTCTGTAAAATGAATTTGCAAATATTTTGCTAATATTGGTCACAAAAATATCATCAGCATCATCTTCAAAATATAGATTCAGTTACCACATGGTAAACTTATACAAGACGACAGATGGAGTTTTCTGTTCCCTTTTCCTCCTGAGCAGTATCTTGACACTAAGTGCTGCCTAGCACTGCCAGTTCAGTTCTTACGAGAATCTCATTCAACTCCACAGATCTCTTAATTTCTGAGAAAACCTTTTCCGTATGGAAATCTCAAGGATCAATTTAAACACAGCTACAAATTCACACACGTCATACATGCAAAGATTCTCATCTCTGAAACTCTGAAAGGAAAAACAACCCCTTTAGTCTTCTTACTCTCACCTCAGAAACACAACGATCCAAACTTGACATTTTCAGTTAATCACTTTCCTCAAAACTCAAAAAACACCAGTCATAATCTAATGGGGAGTTTATTACCAGTCTTCAAATATAGACTCTGGAAGCTTTGGGAGTTCTCTAATGTTCAGAAATGTTTATGATGATTTACAACTACCAAGTATAAACAGTAAATTAATTAAAAACTAGGCTGATTTCCTTCACAGTAATTGTTTGCCACAAATTTTGCCCAAAACCACATGTCACTGGATATTTACTAAAAAATTTAGAGAAATTAACCAGTTGATTACTTTTTTTAATTATTATTTTGTACTTAAATTTTCACATTCAGGAACTGAAAGAATTTGAATAGTAACATCTGGCAAGAAAACGTCGCCATTTTTCCCCACAAAGTCTCTTTTTTTGCTCTAACTTCAATTTTCACTTTGCAGTATTTCCAAATAAATACAGTAAGAAAGAATACAACTACTATTCATTTTGCAAAAGTTGAAAACTAAAAAAATATCCTGACCATTTAAAAATACTTTAAAAAAGAAATCCACAAGTCAAAGTCTGTAAGATGGAAAAGAATGGAGATCATTGGGATTGTCTTCATAAAACTATTTGATTTCTTTTTCTTTAATATCTTTACCAAACATGAAGCTTGAATCGTTTGTGTAACAAGTACTACTGGTTTTCACTCCCCTTGTGATATTTGTGTCATCAAACCAATACCTCTTTTCTAATAACCATCATCAGGTGTTTCACTCCCTGTGCAACTGACTTTGTGTAATTCTAAGTAATCAAGAAACACAGTATTATAATAGTATAGCAGAAATAGAAGCAAGGTTGATACAAAAAACAACTAGAGACCTTCAGCAAAGTCAGGAAACAGGCCTAGGGGGTCTTCCTTCTTGGTTTGTGCATTTGTTTAGAAATATTGGTGTAATTAAGGTTTCTGTTCAACTTGGTTGTGTATTCAGTCCTTACTACACCTTTGATAAAGTTATAGAATGATAGGAAAATAAGACAAGTGTGTCTTCACAAATAAAGGGGTAGCAATGTCGCTTGGCAGGCCTCATTTGAGCTTTGTAGAACCATACAATGCTATGAAATAGTAGAGGTTTGCAAAACAAAGTGGTTTGAAGGTCTATTCACCAACTGGGGCTAGGTGAGAAAAAAAAAACAAGGTAGATTATTTTGATCTCTGGGTGTTCTTGAAGTTAAGTTGAGGTAAGTATGCATGCTTAATAGGTTCATACATATTAACTTCTCTGCTCTGGGCAGCATAAAATTTGAGTTGATGAGACATACAATGCATGATGTGAGGGAGCGCTACATATTAGAGCAAACATGTAACAGTGGATGGGGAAGTCTGTACCCTCAGAGTATCTCAGCAAATGGGGAAAAGAGGAGGGTTTCCAGTGGCCAGGAAGTTAGCATAAAAGTGGGCTGGGCCTTCCAGCAAATGGAGACCCCACAGGGGATGCCCCAGTGGACTCTCCCTTTATTGAATGAAGCTTACAGGACTCTGTCTTCTTTGTGAACACTGACTTCTGGCTGTGAGATTTTTTTCTAAACAAGAACACCACATAAATTTTCATCTCTTTGCCTATATTATTGCTCTATTATTTTTCACCATCATTTTCCAAACAATACAACAATCAATGAACATAACAGTAGGAAGCTAACACAGCAAACCATCAAAGGCCTCTGTTCTTAAGTATGTAAATGATTTGCCTACTCACTGATATGTAAGAGTCTTCCATATTTTCTGGTGCTCTGTTAGCAGTCAGACCGATTTCAGATAAAAGCATGTGTGAGCAGACTGTACTTTTCCATGTCAGCTTAGCTCTATCAACACAGAGCTTCGGAAAGCAGAGCAACAACTCTCTGCTCTAGCAGTCAACCATGCTCCTCCAGCCTCCTCTCTGCATCCTAAGCTGTTATACTTACCTGTAAATGACTACACATCCAGCTAAAACTGAGCCTTCTCTCCTTCTTTGCCAGGTAATATTGTCACAGAGAAATGACTGTAAACCAAGTAGGTAAAAGCTGACTGAATGATCCCAAACTTCGATCATTAGGCCACATGTTCAGACTGCAGGAAAACAGTGCTCATTGTTCAGGATCAGTCTGCAAGGCTTAGCCAGGAATTAGGTTAGAGTTACATAAACCCTAATTCAAAAAGGATTTCATTCTCATTGTCTGGTTCAGCTAACACAATTACAGAAGAAGCTTGGTCAATACAGTGAAAAGATTTATTCTTTGCAAATGTTCCTGCTGCATTCAGAGTCAGAAGGGAATTAGGACAGATAGAAACGATGCCCACTGTGTAGACAAATTTTCCAAAAAACATGCAGAGATGCAGAGGAATTTGGGTTCATGCTGATACACCACAAATGATGACGAAGTGAACCCTACAAAATTTACAACAGAGAAAAACACATGCTTTATCACCAGGAGCTCTCAGCATTTATTGTGTTGACTGAAATGTAAGGGTTATGAAACATAACTTTGAAACACTCTTAGCTAAAAGTGTTACAAAAGCCTGAAGTAACTGGCCATTTACCTTAAACCATAACAGTGTTTTAAGCTAACCAACTGATTATAAAAGCACAAAGAACAAGAAAAATCCTATGGTATTCTCAGCTTTCATTGGTTTGAATATCGCAGGAGGTGTGCAACTAAGCTAAGGGCATCAAAGAAAAAGTTATAAACTCTTTCATAATATGATCTGCTAGCCATCATATCTTAACATAGACATATATACTGTCCCAAGGGTTTTCAAAAAGCATACCATCTCACAGAAAACCTGTCTGATCATCACTGAGTAAAGAAAGGATAGATCCCAACTTCATCACAAGTTACTGGACTTTATAAGCCCAACCTACGTGCCTCTCACATCTTCCATCTTTCACTTGTTCAAGGCATTGTCAATTCCACACCAAGCAGGAGTTGGTCTCTGCCTGCCTCTGGTTACATAGACAGGGAAATAGGTGAGAGCTTCGCCAAAAACTTTCAAAATTAGGTAGGACACAGTATCAACCCAAAGAACTTAGATTTTGAATATATTAATAATATTCATTAATATTATAATATTATAGTCAATATATATTCAAATAATATTTGAATCCATAATGCTGTTCTCTGTCACACAAAAAGCTATTTTGACTAGGAGTAGTTCTACTGTTCTGAATCACAATTTTGCAAGTAGGTTCCATGGGAAAAAAAAAAATAACAATACCTGAAAAAAATTATGTATATCAATGCCATTTATAAGGGCTGAATCAGAATTCACCTATGTCCAACCTTTGGCATATTTGAAATACATAACACTGCTATTTCTAGTGGTATTCCCATGTGTTACTGATGATCTACACATATTTATACATCTTAGAAAGACACAAACAGTATGAACTAACACTAGTCAGAGCAGAGAGAGCCCTTGTCAGAACATAGAAATTGCTTCACAGCAATTTGCCTTTAAGTTTCCCATCTGCTAGTTTCAAATAGCTGTCATGCATGCAGAACTGCCTGGCATGCGTCTCATTTGGGGCCTAGACTGTGCTGCAGGAACACACTCACTCTTGCAAAATGCATTAGCACATTCATGACAGGTCTCTTCACTATTCTTTCTCAGAATTTAAAAGACATTTCTCAATTTTCGTATACAATAATTCTATTGTTACAAATTTATTAACGCTCTTGCTCTCCAATACTGGTCATAGAACAGCTCATGGTGACCCCTAAAAGCTTCACTTGTATCATGTGGCAAAACCTGTCTCCTCTTTAGTCATTATAATCCTACATCATCACTATTTTTTCCAAACTGAACCAGTTTCTGATCAGTCAGAAGACCTGGAAGGCCTGAATGACAAAATGAAAACACAAAACCGATAGAAGAGCCACAGCAATCAACCACAATAAAGACATCCCAATGAATCCCATTAGGATCTCATACAATAATTGAGCGTTNCTGAGCTGGCAGTACTGGCATTCTTCCACATCTGCAACACTAGTCCTAACCAGTTTTAATTAATTGGAAAAGAACAAGCACCCAAGCACTGGACAAGACATGATAGTCAAGGACCACCTCGATCAGATATACGTTGTGCAGGACAGGTTGTTAAGCCCTTGAGCCTTCGCCAGGAGCAAAGAAGAAAAGAAAACATTCTAAACAAGCCATAATTTACAGCCCTTAGCTAATGGTAAAGCGGAATGCATGATTGTTAACCCCTACAGACCTTAGCTGATGGTAAAGCGGAATGCTTGACCGTTAACTCCCTATCAGTTCTCTCATGAAAACAAGCAAAAATTTTATACGTGCAGTGTTCAGGCAGAGATGAATGGACCTTAAATTCTAAGTCAGAACACAGAACTGATCCAAACGTGAACACAGACTTTCTGTCACGACTTGAACCAACCTTTGGGTTTCAGTTTTTTTATCTTTAAAATCCTTCACAAAAAGGGGGCAGGGGGAGGGGAACCCAAAACAAAGTGTGTGGGGAGGCAGAATGAGAATACCTATCAGGAAAGTAGAATGACATATAAAGTATAAGGCAGCTGTGGGAATATTAGCAGATCTGAGAGTAAAGACAGAACAAGAGAAAGTACATATCACTTTAAGCCTTAGAAAAGTCTGGATTTAAGTCAAAGAAAAGAAGGCTGAGGATTCCTAGACACAACAGAATTCTATATTACAAAATTATAGTTACAAAAAAAAAAAAATCTTGAACTTTAAAAGCTGAGAGTAAACTCTTCTTTTAGAAATGAGAAAATACATTTCTCAGAACACCACAATGTGAATGCACCAGTATTGCTGTGGAAGAAGACTTACAAGTAAGTGAGAGATGATCACTGAACTATGGACGGAGTCTCAACTTAAGCAGACAAACTGGGACATGTTAGCCATTCACTAAGCTAACAGTTGATCTCCAGAAGCTAAGTTTTCCCTTAATATACTGCAGCCTTTAAGATCAAGCTATTTGGATTTACTCTCAGAAGTTTTAGCCTGAGGGCTTACTGGTGTCACAGATATTTGAAAATAGGGATAAGGACTGTACAGAGATAACGCCACTGCAGCATAAACACCTGCCAGCTGAACTGACAGCTCTTCAAAGATATCTTTGGACACCAGTCTCAAAAGAGCTAATAGCAGCTGAGTTAAGCTAGAGGTTCACAAATGCGCCACATGGAGAGCCTGATGTACACAGACAGCTACCTTTCACAGCCTAAAGTTTCCCTGTCAACAAGGTTCATAAAAGCAAATTATAGACAACTGAATTCCTGCAGTTTGAAAATAATTTTTCCAAATAAACTAATTACTCAGTAATAATCTAAAAATCATGTCCTTCACTTAATTAATGCACTTATCTTGATTTGTCAGTCATATCTGTATACAAACATGAGTCGAACATACATGTAACACAGTATTACTGCTACATAAGCAGCCTCAACAACCACCATTAACTTTCCTAAGCTAAATTAGAGACACAAATGTAATGTGGTGTCATTATAGTTGACATTCACTTATAATTAATTTCTAAGGAAAGATGATTAAAAAATAAAATATTTTTCTCAGGTTGCTTCATGACACAGACATTTAAAGAAAACTGGATGTTACTAATAACTTGACAGCAAAAGTTAATAAAAAGAGAGGCTGAGTAGCATGAAACTGAAGTCTCATCAGCCAATCAACAGAAATTTCTCAGCTTGCAACAGGAAACCTAAACAACAGGGTTGAGAACAAGAAGTTACTCTCAAGCAGCAATGTTTTGTTACTCTGCTGATGTAGCCAAAGGCAATCCCGTTGCTTACTTTTATTTAATCTGGCAACATATCAAAGCATTCCTTATTACTGGAAAAGTTCATACTCGTTATTACTGCCCAACCATGATGACTGCTGTAGCAAATGACCTGGAACTGCACAAAAAGTGAGACTAAACAGGGCTGCCTTGAAGGCGAATATACTACCAACTTATGTAACCAAAGCAGAACCTGAATATGTAGGCTCACTCCATTATCCTGAGGTACTCTACCATAGGTACAGCAACTGCACATCCACCTCAATGCAAATAAACGCTGAAGCACATTCCAGCTTTGGGAGACCAGAAAATAGCTCATCCAACTGTTCAAACATATCTACATGATGATTAACATTCTTTTGTTTCACCATCTCCTCTGCAAGAGTGATGACTCTGGTACATCAAAGCTTGAAAGACATCCTGGATAATATGTAAAAAAAAAGTAGCTATTTACAAATTTACTGTTTTAGAAACCTGAGTTAATTTCATTAATAACTGTTTACATTAATTTCTGAAAGAACAGATGCAGTATGAACTCCTAATTAAACAAACTAATGTTCCTGTGCCATCACTACGTATTTTTTATGGCTCAGTTACGGCAGTCAAAAATCTCCACTGTAAAGATGTAACAACAACAAAAACCTTACATAGCAAAAGCATTCTGTGCTTTTAATAGGTTGCTATGGAAATATTTTTTTTTCTGTAATATCAAAGTAGCACACCCAAGCAGAAGATGGGTTGCTCAGTCATTAACTTGATCCACTTTCAGAGGCTTTCACCATTTACCAGGACGGTAACAAGACCCTCATTAAATAAACAAAAAAACCAAAACAAGTCAGTAAAAAAAATAAAATAATCAATTAATTTAAAAGGTTAGGTCCTCAAAAATATCTAAGGGGGGCAGGGGGGGAATGGAATACTAGATAACATACCTTGGCATGAGTAATTTCTTTGACTGGAAGTACTTCAGTGAAGTTTGGCTACATGCAGAAGGTTTAGAAAGCAACAGAAAAACAAGCCCACTTCAGGGTGATGATGGTTTCACAACAACATGGCACAGCTCAAAGGTGGAGAGATGTGACAGTAATTAAATGTATCAACCTCAGAGTCTAGAGACTGATTCAATTTGCAGCACTGTTACAGACACTCTTGGGTATATGACATCTGTAGCCATACGTCTCTGCTTCCTATCAGAAAAATAGCAATAAACAGCATCTTCCTATTTCAGCAGGAATGCTGGGAGCATATCTTCAAGACATGTGAGGCACTCAAGACATCATAATACCAGGAGTAAACACATCCCTAAAACAGGCAGAAGAGTTAGTGTTGTATGTACATAGCTTCTTTCCTCTCCTATATCTCTAATCAGCTAAGCATGTTTCAAAGATACACCTCTAAAAACAGGGTAAAATTCCCAGTTTCCAACATCACTTGAATTCATCTGGGCAGTTGCACTGTAGAAGAACATAAACTGAGCTCACAGACAACTACTTCCAAAATGGATGAAGTGGTTACAGAACTAGTTGTTCTTCATGTCCCTCTCCCTGCATTTGTTACTACCAAAGGGCCCAAGGTCTCTCCTAACTGGATACATTTTCCACCATCCATCCCTGTTCAAAACCTAGTGACTTCCACAACAGTTGGAGACCACTAGTGCTTCAGTTATCACATCCAAATTCGCTTTTCAAAAATATAGGCCTTCTTTGGGCTAACACGAAAATGATACAGCAAGCACAGCTGTCCTTACTGCTGACAATGCTAAGAAAACATTGCCATCCAGAAGTGGTACTAATCTTTATGTATTGTCCCTTCAGTCAGCCTGTAAGCTTCTAGGAGTGCTTATTTAACACCTACTAAAATCTTCTAGGATTTACCTAACAGGAACAAGGTAAAATTCTTCTACAAGGATCCTGTCTTACCTACTAGTAGAAGGGTATTTTGCTTTAATGACTCCTCGCCTGCCCTTTTGTTTTCACTGGTCGTGAAAAATTAGTATATAATGGAAAACTACAAATATTTAAATGGAAAATAAACCTCAGCAAACCAAACCTGAAAAGCCCTGAAGTGTTTATTCACGGAACTTACAGACATTTTCAGAAGTCTGACTCAAAGACATCTGTTACTATAACCACTATGAAGACTAATATATTAAACACGTTTTTCATCTACCTTTTTTAATTAGAAATTGAAAATCTCCTCTAAAGAACCACTGCAGAGCTGAAAAAGATGAAGTAATACTTTTAAAAGGTAAAATATTTACTTTCTTTTTCAATTTGCTGTGTAAAAGTACAAGAATATACATTTCAATACAGAGGCAATATACTGATAATTGCCTGATATTTATGCGCTTTAAACCATAACACGAGAAAAATTTGAACCTGACATTCTAATTACATACAGAAGTCACCCCATTAACCACTGAAACCCAAGCACCTTGGCAAATGAAAACTGAAATAGGTGCAAGAAAGCAGAGGAGGGAGCCAATAGCAGCTGGGGTTTAACACACTGAAGCAGTGCCTCACGACCTCCTTATTAAGAGGGCTGGCTCTTTGGAAGCTCCGAAACTCATCTCTGCCCCTGTTCTTACCTTCCTGTAACCATTAAATTCAGGCAAACACTTGCAAAAGTTTGAATGTGACTGTCAATGGTGTCGCCCATCAGTATGAATGGCAATGCTGCAACCAAGCATCTCCAAAAGCCACAAACACACTTTGCCTCAAAGTTAACTAAGCCATGTCAATCAGAAACATCTGTTTCAGTACAGGAATAAATGCAGATGGATTTATAGGTGTGATTTGTAAACTGTATTGTTCCACACTTTTTTTTTTTAATTATCATTGTCCATCAAAGTATTAAAACATTTTTCTTGCTAATAACTGGCAAAACCAGAAGTCAGCAGGAGAAATGACACATATAAGATCTAGTTCAGCACTCACTGAACTACACAAAAGGATTTTTTTCATTCTCTCAGTATACTTTGAACTATAGATATGGATGTGAGATGACTGCTAGAACTGAAGTCACTACTAGTAATACAAAAGAACAAATTTCTTTTAAGATAGGCCTTCCATAGAAGAAAAATCACATTTCCAGTTTTACTGCAAATCTATCTATCTAATCATCCAGCTATCCCATGTTGACTACACCAAAAGCAGAATAATCTCTCTCTGCTTCTTCAGACACAACACAGCAATGAATAGAGCATAAGTGATTTTCCCCTCTAGAGATAGACACAGATTGCAAGAAAAGTCTAAGTGGCTTTAGCTAATAATCTTACCTCTATCTGCACTGACAGGAGAAAAGCATAAAGCGTGCTGTACATACCATAATCCTCCATCAAGCTGTTTCTATTCATCAAACTCCATGTTTACACATACTTTGTTGAGCTACCCCTGTGCAAACTACTGATCAATTATTTTAAAAGAGTGTTTCAATATACTGTTCTATTAATATTAATATTGCTATTGCTGTCATCATCTTAAGTGAAGTTTTTCTTTGCTATTACACCATTTGTGGAGAGCTCAAACAGTTAACTTCTTAAAATGTTCCTCTAGCTTTCATCAAGTCTCTAATTCCAACATTATTTTGGTTTACATAGCATTTAATGTTTAGTTTCAAGTGTATTTATTTGTATTTTTAATACTACAGATTTCCTTTCAGATCCTTATCCCTAGGAAATAAGCAGCTTTCACTACCTTAAAAATAAATTTTTAATGATTGAAATTCAATGTAGATAGAAAACTTGAAATTTGAGCAGAGTGCAGAAATCATGCAGCAGAAAAATCTGCACATGGAGACTACACGGCAGTTCAAAACCACAGTTCTCTTTTTAAAGCTCACAAGTGTTCCTTTGTAAGCAATAGAAATCTTGATAATTTTAACAGGCGCTATTCTAAGTCGCACGTCCTTAGGTACATCTCTACCAGAGCTGGCTGAACAAATGAAGAGTCTTAAATTAATCCCAATTATAAAAATGAAAGTCTTCTCAAGCTTTTTTTTTTTTTTTTTCCTATTTGCCCTCAAATTGTGTGTCTAATAGCTCAGCAAATTCGAAGACAGACCTGAAAATGGTACATTACACATTTTTTTTTACAAATATCACTGAATGAACTCTTTCTTTGGCCATTTGAATCTAAGAAATTATTGGTTGAAAAGAGACTGAATAAGTCTACTTACCACTAGCAAACTGTAATATACACTCTCTCATAACCAGATGGTACCATCTTTCATCCAAAAAATTATTGTTCAAAAATTTTGTTCCAGCCCTCTATGTTACTGCCTCCATGAGGCTTTTTTCGTAAGACCTTTCCACATCTCTCACAAATAAATCTGCAGTTTCTTAGTATGACCAACCAGAAGAAATCAAACCCCAAATTCCAGAATCTTTTAAGCTAAATTTCACCCAAATATACCATGTCTCTCTGAACTATGCTGAACCTTTCTCCCTTTCATATAATGAGGTTGGTACCAATAACTATATTTTTGTTTCATTGCTTAACTGCTTATACTGTAAACACTGTTTATACTTTAAAAATTAACTGAAGACCTTTGTACTATAAAACACATTTGGTAAAACTGCGGATACTGGTATCTCTGTCACACAGAAAGTGCTTGGGTTATGACAATTGTTTTGACCCTAGACTGACAGTTGAATTGTAAGGCTGAAATGGTATTTTTCACTGAAGAGAAAGTTCAAATAAATATGAATGAACGTCTGGCACTATATCTGACAGTAACTACTTCTATCATGCAAAGAAATATGTAGTCCAAGGAAAACCTGGCCCTGCAATGCAAAAGTTTGTTGAGTCCTAATTGTTTACTACTATTATTTTTAAAATATTATTAAAAAGATTATTCTGGCCAAATTAACAGAACTTTTAAATCAAAGTACTGATACATANGGCAAAACCAGAAGTCAGCAGGAGAAATGACACATATAAGATCTAGTTCAGCACTCACTGAACTACACAAAAGGATTTTTTTCATTCTCTCAGTATACTTTGAACTATAGATATGGATGTGAGATGACTGCTAGAACTGAAGTCACTACTAGTAATACAAAAGAACAAATTTCTTTTAAGATAGGCCTTCCATAGAAGAAAAATCACATTTCCAGTTTTACTGCAAATCTATCTATCTAATCATCCAGCTATCCCATGTTGACTACACCAAAAGCAGAATAATCTCTCTCTGCTTCTTCAGACACAACACAGCAATGAATAGAGCATAAGTGATTTTCCCCTCTAGAGATAGACACAGATTGCAAGAAAAGTCTAAGTGGCTTTAGCTAATAATCTTACCTCTATCTGCACTGACAGGAGAAAAGCATAAAGCGTGCTGTACATACCATAATCCTCCATCAAGCTGTTTCTATTCATCAAACTCCATGTTTACACATACTTTGTTGAGCTACCCCTGTGCAAACTACTGATCAATTATTTTAAAAGAGTGTTTCAATATACTGTTCTATTAATATTAATATTGCTATTGCTGTCATCATCTTAAGTGAAGTTTTTCTTTGCTATTACACCATTTGTGGTGGCCAAATTAACAGAACTTTTAAATCAAAGTACTGATACATACCAAAAAAAATATGCCATGAACATGCAGCAAGAGTGACATGCCATACTTCCTGTTCACTGTACATTTTTTTTTACAACTTACCATTCCAGTTCTGTCCCCTAGGCCCAGGAGGACGCCTGCTCTACTTTTGAGCGTCTTTTGCTGAGATTCAGAGTTTACTTTTGGTATAGAAGATACAGTAAGTTAGACTGCAGCTGAGAAAAATCTCCCACTGAGAGTTGAATTAATCTCAGTTAAAAACGTGACTGTCCAAAGCCGTAGGCAGGAAGTACAGCCTTCACACTCTCTACTCAAGAGTTGCACCATAAGAAACTGTCACATCACAGACCCATTTCTCCATAAGGCAAAGCCACTTCCAGAAGGGTCCCACCTGAAGCCATCTAAGAGCTGAGTGGAAGAAGCCACTCTCCACTCCTCCATCCTGACCTCCTACCCAGCAATGGCAGTCAAGACCAAGTGCAGCCCTCCATCATGTACCTGTCACTCTGGGCATTGCAATATTTTTCCAAAAACAACATTAAAACATGTGCACACCTATATGCATCATATGTTTGGAATAACAAGTATCAGTACCACGTAGTAAAAAACAAAACAATTCCGTGGGCTCAATGTTATACAACACAGACAACTTAGTTTTTAATTTTCCTTCCAATTTACTCTGCAGTTCCCAGTTGAAACAGAATTATTTTTTAAGCATTTAAATTTAAGATAATTTCACTATATTGAAATATATATTTTTTTAAATATATCTATATTGGTTATGTGAAAAACTAATGTGTTATGTGCTGATGACCAGAAGCAAGAGGATTTGTAAGGTGACTGAGATGAAGCTGAATGTACAGTAATAAATTCAAAAGTAGAGATTTAAATTTAGAGGCTCCAAACAGAAGCTCCATTGTACAACTCTCTTTCCTCCATTATTTATTCAGAGATGCCAGATAGGATAGTCAGCATTAATTTACAAGTGAGTGAATATGAATATACCCTTCTATGATTCTGTGATATGCTCCTCAATTCAGTGTATGCATGTGAGAAGATAGGATCCTCAACTCAAAATGGTGCAGAGGAACACACAGTTACAGTCAAAATGCAATCTACCAATACAGTACACTGAAATAATTATGGTGATGAGTTTTTGAATACCACCACCCTTACCCAGTCATGGAGCACAATGCAAACATTTCTATGCTAAGTACGCACACAACAAAAAGCACAGAACGACCAAGTCCCTGCATTTCAAAGTAAAAGCTGTGAACTTTGAACTCAACTCCAGGCAATCAGAGACTCAGCTTGGGCGACTTTGATGAAGCCCAAGACCCACAATTTGGTCCCACAAAACACGGAACAAGTGCAGATTCATGCAGGTTCAAGACTGAACCTCTAACACATCTTAATATGGCACGACAAGATCAGCCAATGTCTTTTTAATATTCAAAGAACATCTACCTGTATCAGAGGTCATTTCTTCTTGCTTTGTTATCCACCACCTTTTGAACATTTATCAGTAGAATACTTTTTACTAAGTTCAGTTCACATAAACTTACCCATCTTCCGCAATACCAATCTGCACTTCTTTAAAAAACAGAATTCTGAAAGTGTTCAAGGAAAAGTTTTCATCTCTGAGCTAAAAGCACATTTTAATCAAACTCTGGGCAACTTTCAAGTTTTCTATCTATTCTTTAGCATTCTACTACTAGACAAACCAGGTCCTTTACAAATATCCATAAACTAAGCTGCAAAAGGTCCATCTCAAGCAGATCACTGCCAAAGCATTGTATTGTAACCATCAGATCATTTTGCACTAGATTAAGGTCATAGTAGTAAACTGATTTTTTCACACAGAAACATTAATATAACAGAACAAATATAGACAAACATTTACACATTTCATACATAGATCCATTAAATATTTTTAGAGTAAAGGATATTACTAGAAGATGTTTTTCGGACAAAATGGTTTCATTACGCATCCAGCAAACGGCATTACTGTGAATTTTGTTTCTATCCATAACGTTGCGGTAGGATCACACAAACAGTTTAGGAAATCTAATGTCCTGACAATATAAAGATTTCTAAAGAGAAATTCTGAGGTATGTGCCAGATAGTACAAAAAATATTCTCCCCAATTTTAATTTGGCTTAAAATCAATTTTCAAGTTCTCATTGGCACTGTCTTTGAAGATGATTGTTCTATCATTAGTGGCCAGCGTGTACAACAGTTTCTCAAGAAGCTTTCTAAAATATTTTAACATTGTAATGAGAAGATACCAACACCTTCAACCTTATACCACCTTGAATTCCTCTCCTGTTTAACAATTCAAATCATCTGCATTTTATCTGGAATTCCACTCTTCAAAAAATTGTTGACTGCCTATTGTAATCAAGATTATTCTGTTTTGAATGCTTGTAAATAAGGTATTAATATATTCTATCCAGCAGGAACCATTTGTCAGATTTACCTTTGTGTAACATTCTGAATATACAAAAAGCTCTTCGTATTTATATGCAATTTTCTTTTACTTTATAGAAATGGATTCAGACTGCTTTAAACCCACAAACTGAATGATCAGCCTCTCATTCTCTGTGTGTATGACTTCCACTGCACACAACACCAATACTTTAATACTCTAATTGCAAGATTCACAAGACCAGACTCTGAGAAGACAAGGGAAAAGCAGGGTTGAAAGGAGACTGTCTTTGCTAAGTCCTCACTGTTATTAAACTAAAAGCCTGGGGGTTTAGGTACTAACCTAGATATTGCATCATATAGAGATTTAACTGATTTGCACTCTAGAAATGCCAAAATTTGGCAGACACTAACCAAGGAGATTTGTTTTATTAAAAGCACGATTAGAACCCAGGTTTTCTTTTTGTGCAGACAGACTTTGCTGCCAGAAAGATAGTGCCAATTCTGTCAAAAAAAAAAAAAAAAAAAAAAAAGAAATAATGGGGATGTTTTGCAAACAACCTGAACTTCCTTTACAACCCAAATACATAGTCATACTTTTTTTTCCCCTTGATTTTGCTAATAAACAATACAATACCATCTCTCAGGCTCTGAATTATTTCCTCAGAAGCCACTTCCTTCCCAAGCTCATTCTGTAAACAGAAATGATTTGATTTCTCAGTTTGCTAATATTTTAGCAAGAAAATAAAAACTAGTTTTCTTAGAGAATTCATACCTTCTTGCAGATGAATGCAGTCTATTTGTTTAATTAAGCCAGGACTCGGGAAATGGCAGGTGCTTCAAGCTAGCACTGCCCAATTACCTAAGCTAAGACTGCAGCAGCAAGGTATCTCACAGAGCAGTCAGGAGGACAGCAAACAAAAGGAAACCTTACATCAACCACAGCCATATTTTACTTTGTCTATAGTGGCATTCAATAAAGTCTGAGTACAGCAAACCTCCTGATGAATCTTTCTAACATCCTTCATTTCAATAACAATTTTTATGGCTGGCACAGTGTAAAACACTTTGTGATAAGCAGCTCTTGGAAAGTTGCAGACAATTGCAGTTGCCAGTCTCAGAATAACTGGAAATAACTTGTTGCTTTGAAATGTCTACCAAAATTTGGCAATTCCACAAGATTTTCATAGGAAAGCCTCAACCGTGCAGGATTAATTTCCTAACAGAAGTTGTTTGTTTGTACAATGATATCCTCAGGAGTTCCCACCACATTCAGAGATAATTTTGTTCTGTAATGTATGGCTACATAGATAAAGGGTAGCTATTCTTCCTTAATGTCGTATCCAGAGCATAACCTGTTTCTGGTGTAAAAACCTTTTACTACCACATTGTTCCACAGATTGCTCAGAAACAGCCTATGTTCCCTCAGACCCATTGGACCAAGAGAGTCAACAAATGTTCATTATCAGAAGTAAAACTCAAACAACATAATTCACTCCTAACTATCATGATTCATAAAAAAATATTTTTCTACATCTTCTAGGAACAGGCATCCAATAAAAAACCCCAAAGACCTAGTGGACTAAAGCTCAGATAGTGCACAGACACACTTTTCGCTCCCCTTCTATTTCGAACTGATGGGGCAGGAAGCCTCAATTAGGAAACAGATAAAAGGGACAGAATTAAATAATCTGACCTAATCAACAAAACTTCTGAAATTAAATGAAGCCATGATGTCACACCTGCCCCTGAAAACAGGCTTTTTGTTTTCTATGAGACTGGTTACCAATTTCTTGGATGGCCTTCATTTCACACCAGCAAACATCATCAGAGACTTTTTTTCCATTGATGCATCTAATGCTGTTAAGAGTTTGAAATATCATGAACTGAACTAATTTTGTACTCAAGAAGTTCTGAAGAAAAATAGAGATGTCAAAGGCTGCATTGCTCACACAACCCTTAGATTAAAATTTTGGCAGCAGCTTCTTGACAATCATCTGTGCTGTGGCCACATATAAAAAAGCTCACAGAAGAGTCCTAAAATTAACCTGAATTATTTCACTCTGTAATGCTCACAAATTAAATATACTTATTAAATCGTAAATGAATCCTGTTACCAGTAAGTATTTCTTTATAAATTGATATACCATATTTTGTTTTTCCCATAGCTTAAGCACCCCTAATTAGTATCCTACTTATAACAAGCAGCAAATGTTTAATTATTTGGATACAATCACCACAGCTAGGTGGACAGAATCAACCAGCTTTAATTTTCCCAGTGCCTTATATTGTGTTTATTTAACTTGAAGGTATACAACATGCAAGAACCTTGTTCCTCTGTGTGCTTGCTCACTTTTTTTTTTTAGGGGGTGGGGTGGGGGGTTGCATCTTCTCATGTCATATGGAGTCATCGTAGAATTAAGTAAACATACTGAATACAATCAGTCTGACACAGAAAAACTTTAAAAGGGATCTTCGGAGAGATAAAAAAAAAAGAAAGAAGCAAGATAAATATTTAATTTAAAGGCTCTGAGGTGAAACTTGCATGGCCTTCAGACTCTCTCCTGTCATAAACACATCAAAAACTGTACTCTGACATTACCAAAGCAGGTAACAAGTTGTGACAAACAGTTGGCAATTATGCATAATATTATGCTATTCTAAAGCACAGAGCTATTTATAGTCACCTTATCATTAGCCAGTCCAGCTCATTAGACTGTTTTATCCACAGATTTAAAACACACAAATACCTATGAAATTTCATTAGATTCAGGTGTTCTAAATTTCAGGCTAGTACTGTAACTACCAAACAGCCTTGCTTGAATTGCATCAATTTTAGAGGAGTATTTAAAACCTAATACAGAGAAGCTCAAACTAGCTGTGAGCAGGCTGATCTGCTGTTATAGCACAGGGCAAGGCTGGATCTCCAGAGGCAGGGATGGCCCTCATCAGGAAAGCAGCTTGCCAAGGAAGAGGTAGGTCTGCATAGTCCAGGCACACAGCAGCACAACACAGCCACTCTCCTTTGGTATCTGAGCTGCACAGCCACTCTGTGTGTCCTGTCAGCACTGCATGACACAGAATCATAGAATTGTTTCAGCTGGAAGAGACCTTTAAGATCAAGTCCAGCCTTTGTCCCAGCCCTATCAACCACTAGACCATTTATCTAAGTGCAACATCTGAAGCCTGAGTTCTCTGGTAGCAGGTATATATGGTACAATTTCTGAATGCGTAAAACAATGAGGTCTGACCCAGTTAGGGCTTCAGTTTACTCCCACTGAGAGGACTAATACAAAATCCTGATAATCAAGAAGGCGGACTGATTTACACCCAGAATAAAGTATTCGTAACTGTGTAGACTAAAATTTATTTTTCACTTGATTTGAAGAGAGCTGGAGACTACTTAAACAATTTAAAAATATGTTGATTACAGCATTATCAGCTGCTTCTAGTTCATCTTTGTTTTGTGGAGTTTCATCCTGCTTAAAAACAAAATGCACACTCAAATGCTGGCATACGGTATTGGCTTGAAGAACACAGCTTCCCTTTGGATCTCCAATGGGTAAGACATGACAGGATTAAGGATAATGGACATAAGCTGGAAAACAAAAATTTCCACTTAAACAAAAGGAAGAACTATTTTACTGTAAGGGTGAGGGAAGCTCAGCACAGGCTGCCAAGGGAGGGTGTGGAGTCTCCTTCTCTAGATGCTTTCACAACCTGCCTGGACATGTTTCTGTGTGACCTGAGGTGAACCTGTGGGGGAGGTGGACTAGTGAGGTCTCTTCCAGCTCCAACCATTCTATGAGGACACACAAAGCAGTTCAGGTTGTCTGTGAAACAGTTCATACTGCAAGCTGTGTGTCTCACTTTGCTCTTAAGATACAGCCTTTAAAACACAAAACAAAAAAAAAATCCACATATTTACATTAAAAATTCCTTCTAAATGGCAGCATTTAAAAGCTTCCTTTTTCCTTCCATTTTTATTATTTTTCCTGCTTTCATTTTTTTAATGGAATGAACAAATCATTTGGTGTTTGTGAAGGCAGCAGATCAGTAGCCCTAGAGACTGAAGCCTAATTAAGTTGTTTTCAGAACGTGTGACTTCCTTTTTCCATTCTATAAACACAGGACAGCAACCACGCAAATTGCACTAAGGGTACCCATAACAGTCAAAATCTGCTTCCCACTGAAGTCAAGGGTCCTAATCCCTTGTGCTTTGCATTTCCACTTTTCCCACGCTAGCAGAGAAGAGACAACATGGCAATGATCACCTTCGTAAAAAAAGGTGCACTTCAGCTCTAAGCTTAAAAACAGAAGCCCACACTGTGGCAGCACAGCAGGACACGTTGCCTCTGCCCCTGCTGTACCACAGATGAAAGACTCCCTGGTTCCTAATAACTTCCAAAATAAGGAACAAAACACAACATACCCCTCCTACTCATGACTAGTTCTTTATAATACCAGGATTTTTTTTAAGCTAAGCTGTAAGCTAACCGTAAGCTTCTAACAGAACATGCTGAGCTGACCCTGCTATTACATTAATATTCCTACTAATCCTTGCAGGAAGGGTTGCATCTCTTGCTTCAAGCTGGGAGTTGACAAACTGTTGCTACTTACCTGAAAGTTCTTTAGGTTTCAAATAATAATAGCCACCATGTAATTTTTTGCACCTATTAATATAAATCTCATGCCAAATAGCACCAAAACAGCTTACAGATTCAAAATTAACTAAGAAAAAGGGGGGGGAAGTGAGAGTTTAAGCCACATGTATGACATATTGTCTTTGTGATGCTGCACTGAAACTTGCACAAAAATAAATAAGCCAAACTTAATATTCCTGGTACTCGGTGGAACCAGCAGCCTAAAGGAAGAGCCAGAACCGGAGCACTGCTATAAATTAGGTTTAACATTCATAATGGCTTGTCACTCAAAATTCCCAAATGGCCACAGAAATAATTTCCTGTAGTTCTTATACAATATAAATTATTATTTCCAGACTGCACAGAAATGTTTTGTGTGCTTACTCTCCTCCTATCTTATGTATGACTTTCTGGTCCAGATTCTGCAGCACTACTAGAACTCTGCATAATACATCCTAAGTCTAATGTTTTGGGGGGTTATTTAATGAGCCTTCATATCTCAAGTAAAAGGCTCAAAAGTGAAGACTGCTACTAGTGAAATAAGAGGATTATCACTGATGCAACTAGAACACAGAGCCATTATGTCAATGACTTTAAAGATACACTTTCACATCTACAACAAATATTCATGCTAAAATACTGAGATGGATGTCTTCAGACTGTATTTGTTTCAATAATAAAGCTTATATGTGGCTAGTCAAGACAATCTCAAAGGCTGCACAAACATAAGATGAGCTAATGTCTAAACACAAAATACTGCTTAGCTCATACAAAGAAGAAAAAACAATCTTACTTTAGTTGCTGTAAGACAGTTTAAAACTGGCCAACCTCACTCACATGATTAACTACACTGATTTCAAGAGATTTAGACTGATAAACCTTTAAAGTGAGGTTTATCTCATCAAACTGTAAACACAAAATGGGTATCTACATGGGTTAGTCAGCTTATGCTTTTACAGCAGGCATTTACATGTGGATTATTAAAATTCAGAAGCAGGTGCTTTTATGGAGAAATCTAGATGTTTCTACTTTGGGTTGAGTTAAGCCTCTTCCTTTAAAGGCAGTCTTCAACATAAGCTTTCAGTCAGCTAAATCTTCTCCCACTTTCCATAAGGCTCATATAAGAGAAAAAACAGAGAGCTGTTTAGCTTTTAAGGTAAAGCAATTAATACAATGCATAGACTTTGCCCTTTCTTTTCTGTTGTCAAAGAAAACAGCAGAAGGAAAAGATAAGCAGAGCTCAAACTAGACCCATGGAAGTCTTTTTTTAAAAGCATCAACTTTGGGAATGGTTCTATTCCTTTTCAGTCTGCAGAATAAAGACAGTTGCTGCCTCAGAAGAATTCCTGTAAAGCACTGATTTAAAACCAATAATTTTGAAGTCATCATGGAACAGAAATAGTTATTCAAAACAGTTAAATGTTAATGAAAAACAAAGTCACCCAAACTGCTAATCAAAACGATGTTAGAATGGTTTTCAAGCAGTTTATCCACTTTCTTACAAAAATTAAGCTCTTGGGTTTTGGTTTTGGTGTGTTTTGTTTTGTTTTTTTTAAAAAAGAACAACTTAAACCAACAACATGAGAAATAAGGGTTGGATTTTTGCTTTCACATGAAGTGAAACCATTTAGGGTAGCATCCAGGAAATTTGGCAAGGAATTAGCAAAAGACTCATTTAGTTGTCATTGGAGTATTATTACAAAGTGTTGTACTAAGATATGTTTCAGTCTCACAAAAATCTTCAGGAAGAAAAGCAAGAGACCACGGAGAAGCAGAAGATCCTTGGCAACACTTGGGACTTCTTGTCTTCCTCTTTTCTCTTACTGGACAACATCATAGAATATAGAATTGATGAGAAATACTGTTTTCCTGATGATAATCTTAATTGAACACTTGTCTAGAAAAGAAAATCAGGAGAAAGTGCCAACATGCAGGAAAAAAAAAAAAACACACCACAAGAGAGACACATTAAACACACTCCACACCCCAAAAACTACTCTATATACTGTTCCCAAGCTACAAACAGTGATTCTAGCATGCATTCAAGGTACAAAAAATTGAATGCAAAAGTCAATTCCAGGCTAACTATACCTTTTAAAATATATCTTGGCTTTCGTCAAGTCAAAGAAAGGAGAGGACAGACTCTTGTCCAAGTTTGTGGATTTGATGTGAGGCTTTTTTTCTTTCCCTTTAGTTGTGATCACCTTAAAGACCTCAGGCAAAATTCTAAAAGATATCACAGTAAAACTATTGATTTGATTCAGTAAATGTTCTAGGAAGAAAGTGAACTCCTGTCTGTGTTTTTCTCTGTTTTGCTGTAAAAACACATTTCTGTGTGGATATTTTTCTTTTCTTCTTCCTCTCAGCTGCACAAGTAAACAAAGATGTTGAAACACTGCACTGGAATTCTCTCTCAAGACGGTTATTTCACAAAACTTTTTATTTCAAAGTTTATCCTGGACTTTTTTGAAAAGGAATAAATAGATTTTTCCCAAGGTGAATGACTGATATTTGTCCTCTCCATCTAAATTGAACTTAACAATTCCACCATCATAATGAATTTTAATGATGTTCTGCACACATTTATGTTCTTATATTCACATGACTGAGAAAGGAAAACTTGTAAGAAGGGAATTGCTACATGTTCATAATAATCTGGAGTGCACATAATAAGCCACCCAGGCTTCAACAAATCTCAACAATGGCTGCTTCAGCCATAGATCTCCAGGCTACAGATTGGTCTGGCAGAACAATAAAGTCATAAGTGGAATTAAGTTCTATTAAAATGCGAAGTAGAACAGATTATACTAGTCTTGCTGATTACTACACTACTAACCAAGTCAGCAGGACTAACTAGATTAAGGAAAGATTAAAGTACTATGCAATTCAGACAAGAAAATATTTTGTCTGGAAAACCTCTAGATCCAATATAAGGAAAATAAACTGAAATAAGCACTTTTAGTAGGGACTTGTGTATGATAAGAGGTTTAATCTAATGCAACATACATTTTCCAGATAGGAAAAAATCAAACACACAAATTTTGGATGCTTATATTCTGCAGAGTCATCACGAGAAACTCTGCGTTTGGAAGAAGAAAGGGATGTACAAAATGAGCATTTCCATTAATTAAATTCCCCTCTCAGCAAAGCCTATTTATTGAACTCCCTGAGCACTGAAAACTCAGTGAAACTAGGGCTAAACACCTTTGACTTAGAATACTTAATCTGAACTGTACAGAAGCACTGCTGAAATGTGCAGAACAAAAAGCTGACACCCTTGCCTTTGTTTGTACCTTAAGGCATACAATAAAATCAGATGAAAAATTGATAGCTTGAATCACTCCACGAGAAGGAAAGTGCTTAAGGAACTCAGGCCATTAGCACAAGCTTTATGGAATTAAGTTATCAACAGAGTAAATTGCAACCCAGATCTTCTGTAAGTTCTACTGCAGCTGTGAGTAAAACCATCTTAGTCATACGAAGGCATAAGTGTTGGCAATTTCAGAGGCAGCGGGAGAAAGGAAAGAATTCTTGCATTTAAGCACACATTAGAGATCAGTGCTTCCTGGAAAGAGATGTATTAATAATTAAACAGATCTTCTGGGTTGGAAAAAATCAATCAATAATATACATTAAGGTCAAATGTTCCTTGAAGAATTGGCAGATTATGTATTCACACTGATAAATTTCTGTTTACATCCCTCATATCTGTCATTATGATACCAAATGAATGCTAACCTCAAGACTTTTTAAACCGTAGTTCTGTACACTGTTGTGTTTAAAGCCTGTAGTAATTCAAAAATTATCCCTAATTACTTACCAGAATTTTCTTTATTGTTCCTCTAGTCAAAGACTTATGGGTTTGGTTTGTTGGTTTGGCTTTTTTTCATTTGGGGTTTCGGGGGCAGGGGGAGGTTGTGATCTACTTGTAAAGAATTTAATGCAAGTAAAAATTTAAAAAAAAAACAATTCCTTCTGTCAATGTGTTGCTTAGAAATTCTTACTAAGGTATGCATTAAATTGCAGTTTACTGTGGTTATCATCTTATCCTAAAGAACAGGAATTCTTGTTAGCATGTATACTACTACAATTGTTAAGAACTTTGTTGCTTTTACAGTGATTTTAACACTTCATTGGAGGAAGCTCTCCTAACCAGATATAAAACCTTTTCTGTAGGACTACATTAAGTTAAGGAAATTACAGAAAGTATGTGCTTTACAAAGCAACCATACTGGTAGGTAGTCAGAAAATGAAGTAAGATTTTTTTAGATAGTTGTGTCATCGTCAAGACAATTCCTAACCCTGCAAAAGCTTCCTAGCTGAAATTTTGCCTACGGAATACAAAGTAGCAGAGTTGATAACACCCCAAACTGATGGACTATCAGAGTTTACCTTTCCCTTGCTATGCCAGACTTTACAAATACTATTTTTTTCTCAACAGGACATGGTAACACTACCCTGCAAATGTGCCTATTTAATCACCTTGAAATAGCACACAATTTCAAAGAAGTGGAATGAAACTACCACTGTACCAGGAAAAGCTGCTCTCAAGAAGAACCACAGCATCTTTCTTGCAAATCCTAATTTCCAATTTACTAAAAGTATAAGGTAGTATCCCTTGGGCAATGCAAAGCAAGAGAAGGAACTTTATCCAACCTAGTGACAGACAAGAGCAACAGAAAGGCCTCAGTCCCCATGGCTAGTTGCAGTGCCTATATACAAAATTGTCACAAAGTCACCTGGCATTTTACCGAAGTTATTAGCACATAATTTGATCCTAAGCAAAAGGAGATAAACACATCCACCAGATATATACTTAACAAAAACAGAAAAAATTTCCATCATAGAAGCACAAAATTCACTTACTAAAAATGCAGTAACACGTATGTTCTGCTGCAAACATTCTTTTAGCAATTCTGTTCATTGCAGAGGGCCTCGAACAGTGTCAAGTTTCTGTACTTCGTTTCATAAAAATATTCATGCACAGGCTGATTACAATGTATCCCAAACACAATTTGCCATGTAAATTTAATGACTGATTGGATTTGACAAGCCTCCTTCTAGAACAGTAAACACTGAAGCTTTTGTTTAGGGATATTAATCAGCTCAGCAAGCCAAAGATGTCACCTGTACTACAGTAAAAGAAAAATCATCCCCACCTGCTGGTAGAACAAACACCAGTAATATCAAAAGGAGGCAGTACTATTGATACAGACTAACCCAGATGGCAGTGATTCCAAGCAGCAGGCTTTCTCCAGACACTCATCATTCCTGTAACTTATCACTCTATTAGCAATAACAATCATCCTGTAATGGCTGTGGAGATCCAAACTGAAATCTGGAATAGCTGTCTGCAAATTAAGATCACATGGATAGGATTATTTCCAAGATTTTTAACCTCTGATTCACATCAATTTGAATCCTAGACTCCAAATTTGCTAGAAAGTTTGTCTACCTTTCTAGTAACTTTGGAGTCTAGTAATCAAAATTATGTGAATCACACTGTTTTCTTCTTAATCAAGAAATAAAAGATGAAAAGGTGATGAGATAGCCTAGTACATATTTGGGTACTTCTTTTAAGACTGATATTACTAGTAATGATATTAAGCAATTACATAATAAATATTATTGAGTGAACGCTTCAGAATTTGTATTAGTTGTTCTTTTACATCAAGTTTTTTTAATAGGAATACCTACACAGCATGGCAATATATTACAACTTTCAAATCAGAAATTAAAAGATTATATCTAAAGTCAGCAAATAAGCAAGCATTGAATGTGAACTGGCCACGGGCACACACATCTCCACTGACACAACAGAATTGTAACATACTGCTGACACAAACTCTGAATTCATCCTAGAAAGCAACAATATTTTGTGCAAGTCTCAGCCTTTGTGCTCCAGAGGAACAAAACCATGTAGATTTAATCACCGCCAAGCCACGGTTCAGGCAGCTGCTGAGGCTGAAGTACACAGTCCAGCTAACTGTGTGCTGGCCAGACTACTGATAGCCACCAAATTCATAGACAAAAGCTCTCCTTCTGTGACAGGGAAACCCTTCCTCTCCTATTCCAGTGACATCTCTAGTCTTGAATGATGTAGTCCAAGACAAATCAAATATCTGTCTATAAGCACTGTTGTCTATGTTCATTGTATTATGTATATGTATCATCTGTGTTCATCATTGTGTTACTAAATAGTAGGACAGCAGTGAAATCCAATATTCCACAACACCACAGTTGGCCAAAGCAGCAGTAATATCCTTACAGTACTTTTTTTTCATTTTCTTTTTTAAAAAATATTCTGGACTATATGTAAATATATTTTTATATACACATATACATACACACACACACATGTGTGAGGGAAGAAAAGTACAGCAAAAGGTAGAAGTATCAGGGTGTCTCTCATCTGAATTGTAACACCAGTATTCTGAGCTATGCCTTTAGCAATTTAAAGATGAATTTATTTTTCTTTCTTGGAAAGTTGACATGCGTTAAAAGAAGTTAAGTTAAAAGTTTTTAAAAGATATCTAAGAGACCTATAGAAATGAGATTTACAGGTTTAAAAACACCATGACACTGAATGCCTGCTTCTCTGACAGCCATGAGTTTTGTCATCATTTCTAATCTGAAGGTTTTTACTCACATTGTCTGCTGATTTGACAGCACTTTTTGTGTCAGGTAAAAGGCAGTGCTAAAACTTGTCAAGACAATCAAGAGCCAATTTAAAATGTATGTATAAACAATAAAAAAAATCTAATTCAAGAAGTTGCATACACCAAACTGGGAAGACAACTTGCATTCAGATCTGTGATTATTTGTTGTAAGAAGTCATCGAAATGATGCTTCAAGACTGAGGCATTCAAAGAATTGCATTCTTCAGGAAGCAGAAAGGAAATGTTTTGGACAAACAGGCTGCTTCCAGACTTCTGGAAATTAGTTATAAGAAGAACGTAAGGAGACTAAGCTTACCTGCAAACATACAAGAAACATATAAGGAGTTGAAATTTTTTCAATTAAAACCAGAAATAATGAAAATTCTGAGCTTAATTTCCACAACTGGAAAGACACATAAGAAATTGACAGTATAGCAATAAAGTCAACTGCTTTAGTAGGGAGGCTGGACTAGATGGTCTCTAAAGGTGTATTCCAATCCCTGCCATTCTATGGTTCTATGATACTGTGTTGATGTATACATGAGTCCACCTTCTACATAAAGGTCCACAGGGAGAGGGGCAACTCCATTAACTCGCACACAGAGTAAGGCTCCAAACAAGTCCATGTTCATGCTGTTCTTCTCTTACTTTTTAGGATACAAGTGAGTGTCCAGGTTAAACAGCACATGGTTATTCTGCCTGACAAGCAATAGCATACTAAATACGAAGGGGCAAACATTTACGTTACAAAAGCTTTACACATTCTGTCTGTGAGAACCTACCAAAGTACTTATGGTCTGTTTGTTCTATACATAGAAACTGAACAGGAACATAGCTATCTTGGAAGAAGGAAAATTCATAAATTTGAAGGCAATCCTAAAGAAAAATATGTGTTGAAGAAGTAGAATAACTTGAACACAAGTTTCACAGAAAGGCACTCTAACAAAAGTCCATGCTATAATAAGATCTTTGTCCCTTTGACAAGGTTCTTCAACAGGAGCCTCCAGCACCAGAGAGGAACTCTGCCACCACTTGCAAGGCTTAACTATTATTTCTGTGTTCTCGTTTTTTTAGTAAAATGGATCAAGCTGATGAGGAAAAATTAATTTTCATTCCCACTTAAACTATTTCACATCCTAAGCACTCATAGAAATTTGTCTGACTACAGAGTGTAACATACCTTTTAACAGCAACTTAGCCTGTATTCAAAAATCTCTTTTTTGAATCTTTTTTGCAGAGAGGCAGCATGAGAATGCCTACATATTTTTAAGAGACATCCCATGACTGAACTTATCCTTTCATAAATACTTTTATTCATAGGTTTCTAAAATCCAATAGCTGAAACTCCTAACTTATCATAATACAGATCCACAATTTTTTAAGAGCAGGGTTAGTGTACAGGTAAAAATAACACTCCTAAAAAATTATGAAAGACATCAGCAGAGTTTTGCAAAATGGGAGGAAAAAAAGCCCTCACAGTGCAACAGTGTTTTAAACTATTTAGATTTTCAAGCAAATTCTAATTGCTTGACTGCAACCTTGTTTGTATCTCCAGTTAATCCAATGTAGTTTATGTTTGTAGCTGCTAAGGCAAGTTGGAACAAAAACACTGCTAGACTGAAGGTAACTTTAAAACAGGTATCCTGCACAGTACTGACAAAAGTTAGGTCACCAAAACACAACACTCGGGTCTTAATATTCCTAAAGTATCATGGATTGATACTTTCATTTGTCCACCTAAGGAGAATATACAACTTCCCCTTGTGATGTTGAAACTTAAGGATGTGAAACTTAAATGTGTAAGTTTCTTCAGCCAGGGCCTTCAGCTCTCAGTGTCACTCTCACTGTTTGAGGTGACTGCAGGTTCCAGACACTGCAGGAGAGGAGAGGTTTTGCCAACAACATTAAAGCTGTGCCAGAGTTGTTGAATACTCCATCAGTTTACCTCAAGAGGGCTAATTCCCATCTCACTGCTTTCACTGTTTGCTGGTACAAATTGGGAATGACTCAAGCACTGTACTTTTACTGCTCTGCAGTTCAGTGAGAAGAAACACCCTACAAAGAGGGAGCTTCTGTTTATCTTTCTTCCTAAGAAGAAATTAAAACTCAGTTTATTATATTTAAATGTGAGTCTTGAGAAAATTATTGAGCTGCATACACTTCATGTACTGAAGAAGGGCATGAGTGTGACTTCATAAAATTGCCTTTTTTTTTAAATCTAAAAGACACAGATACTCATTCCGATGAAATGAGTAGGATTTCTCTTGAGTTTACTTTAAATGCAGTGAAAAGGGTATTTTGTTTTCCACCTTGTGTTGAATTGGCCCTTGTAGGCAAATTGCCTGAATAAACCCTGCTTGTTGGATGATAATTAAATGAGCTTGGGGAATTTTGCCAGTTCCAGGTGTTGAGGAGTAGGGAAAAAATAACATCTGTTCTCATCAAACAGCAGAAAGGCAAATTCAAAGTCACTCAATAAATTTGTAGCATGAACATTAAATAGAAAGTAAAAGAGATACATTAAAAGTTCTTTAGTAAAAAGTAAAAATAGGCTTGTTTTATTAGCTTAATGTAGCAAAGCTAAGATACTACATCCTATGTTGTTATTTTATCCTTTTTTTCTGTCATAGCTTGCATTGTCACAATTTGATGTTGTGGCTAAAACTCTCACATGTTCATTGCAAAAACAGCCAATTGATGGCTACACACTGACAATGCAAGAACAGCCTGGCTTAGCCAAGTGCTTGCTAAGCACATGTTTTGAAAATAGACAGCAGAAACCACACTGCTAAGTATTTGCCATTGCCTCTAATTTAACATAGTATTTTACATAATCTCTCTAACAATTACATTAGATTTTTTAATTGTGGATCCTTTGACCCTTCTTTCCCATCTCCTTCATTGTGCTTACATGGTGGTATGAGAAAAGTAACTCCACAGATGTAACGCAAGTAAGAGACACCCTTCCTGATCCTGACCCAGCCAGTGGGTATCCAGGGCAGATTCCATGTTGTTGTCCCAACACTGCAAACATACTGAGAGTTCTTATTCGTGTAGGCATGTTCTCAGCTTCAGCAGTGCCACTCACAGCCTGAAAGCTGCTTACATAAATACAGTAACAAAATGTAATCAGAAAATAACTAGTGAGTAAAGCAAAGTGTAAGTTTTTTTTTTTAAAAGCACTCTCCATGATCATGCCAGTTTTATATGTACCACCTTATTGTATTTACAAAACTTGGAGAGATGTGGATTACTCTATAACCTACACTTCTGTCCACAGTGACTGTCACTGTCATGCTTCACTGCTGATGTGGGCAGAAAGTGTACTTTGAGCTGAAGAGCTGACTGTCCATTGATTCCCATAGAACTGATGCAAGTGGTAAACACACAGCCACATGAGACACTCTTGTAATGGCATCTTTACACTACATCATCTAGGATCTGGGTGCTTTTTGCCAGTCAGTGTCTCTTTCTCCAGGGTATGAAGACAACACTGGTATTTTATCAGTTGCTTGACTGCAACCCTTTTACAGACTACAGCTCAAGCTTTTGTTTTCCTCTTCATCTCAGAACACAAAGAGGAACATTCCTTGAAATATATTTAGACTCAATTTTTTTTTTTAAATGTTAATTTTCAGGAATGTTGTCAATCCAATTCTAGCAGATGGTTTACTATTTAATGTCTCTAGGCAAGGCAGAAAAGCTTTAATCAATATAATCAAAAGAAATGTTGAGAAACTACATGCAGTTTTACTAAATCAAAGGCATTTCCTATATATTGTCAAGCAGACAAAAACATATTGACATGTTGTTACTGCAAGGAGACAAGGAATGTTTCACATATTATGACATTACATTTTCTTTTACGTGTTTTCAAGTCTCGAGGCTTCCTCATAACAAGGAATTTTACTCTTTCATCAATTTAAAAATTCCCTAGCAGCTTATTTCTTCATCATGAAAGAAGAATCCAGGGCCAAATAATCCAAAATCTACATGCAAGAGCTAGAAGCTGCAACATAAAAAGCTTTACTTTGCTTACTTCTTCAAATGAGAAATCAATAGTGTGGCTCTCCATTCCCACTATGAGCCAGTATCCTTCCTGCTTCTACAGCAGTCAATCACCCTGAAAACACTCTCCACTAGTAAGGGATGAAATGTGCAGGGCTCACTAGCCATCAGCTAGTACTCAGCTACAGCAGAGAGCACTAATGACTGTCTTAACACCCAATTCTGATGCACTTTATGCAATACTACTGTCCTTTGCATTTCCAGACTTGCCAGAGTCTTTTCCTGCTGCCACCATAGTGAGATATTACACAAACATGCTCCCATTTACTCTAATCAAGCTTTTGCTTAACTGCTTATGAATTTGCACATTTACACACTCTTCCACATCAGCTGGTATGAGGCAATGGTGAGGATTTTTCCTGTCATCAAGATAAGACCTATGGATACTCAGTATAAAACAAACATGTAAATTTATATAGATCAAAGTTATTGTTATTTAAATAGTATCTATTAAATATTTGTGTATCTATTTCCGTATCTATTTGCATGCAAAATTTTTCTCAGTACTTAAATGAAAACAAGGTAAAGGAATTAGCACTAGGAAGGTCCTTTTAAACTAGTTTCATGTAAGAAAGACATAAGCTGTGCTGAAAAACTCATCTGTGTTGATACAATGGCATTTATATGAAGTATAACAATATATCATAGAGATTAAAATGTTTCTATACCAATAGCATTCCTGTTACAATGCCTACATTTAGAGAACTGAAAGCTGCAAGTGAGAATGATCTATCCAAACGTTAAGTCTTCTGTTGCTGCTGCTTTTTCTTGCTGCTTTTAGTGCATAAATTCACTAGTTTTCCTGATATTAAGCACAGCTTTACACATCCCTTTGGAACTTGAGAGATTTTTTTATTGTTGATTTGCTTGTTTTATGTCTAACAGTTTGAAATTAATTTTAAACTCATAGAGCTTTATAATCATAAGAAAATATAAGCTAAACACAAGCTTAAAAGATCTCATATAATTACATCTAAGTTTAATAATGTCATAATTCTTTATAGCTGACATGACGTTGTAAAGTCAGAGTACTAACTCTACTGCCTCTTGAAATACCAAGATCAAAAAAACCCAATACATTATTATAATGTTGGAGATCAATACCAATTCCTTTTTCATTTCAAGATCAGTATTTTCCTTATAATAATCTGACTGCATGCAAGCCAAATATTTCTTATTTCATTAAGGAGACTACGTGTTTTAAGGTCCCTTCCAACCTCTACCATTCAGTGATTCTATGAAGTTTCACATTTTTGAATGCTAGATTTTGCTTTAATTAACCAGCAAATATTTGTAATAATCTATGAGATGTGAAACTGGTTTTGAGAGTGACAAGACAGTAAAAGGCTCTCAGAATAGCATCAGAAATGGTGCGTAGCTTCTTCCCATTCCATGGAAACTCAATAGCACTAGTTTCACCAGTTTCAATAACCCTAATGCAAACTCAACAGTTTACACACAGTAAATGTAGTTTCATGTTGACCGAAAGGGGATAAAAGATTCAGGTACTCTTATGCAGCCTTCAGCCTTTTCTACATTTTTCTCTTCCCTGACTCTCCTTATTCTCCAAGTTGCTCCACATGAACACATCATCTAGTCAGAAATACCATAGAAATTACAACATACTACTCCCCCACCCTTCGCTTGAGGAACTTTAAATAATCCTGTTAGTACAAGTAGAAAAGGGGAATACTGGCATCATGTGATCATGCAATATACAGCTGGTAAAACTACAAATACCTCAGAGAAAAACAAACAAATAGAACTAAATTAATTTAAAAACTATTCTGTGTTCTCTTCTGCAAACATTCTGTGCACAGAGAAATCCCAAAAGGTGTTTTCTCTAACCTTAACTTCATTGCATTGATAATCCTGTAATGGATGGGTACAGACTCACTGAGTCTGATGTGCAAGAAAACTTTTATCTGTCAGTTTTTCTTTTACCTACGGCATGCCAAACCTTTTTGCAAAGCCTTTGGCAAGTTATGACTGGATGCAGAAAGAAAAGCTTCAAAGGAATTTGAATCTACCATGAAAGCAGGGGCAGGTAATTCACTGCATTAGTTGGAAGATTCATGGAATAGACCTCTAGCTAGATCCAGATTACACATGGGCAAGTAACACAGGCTAAAAATCTGTATTATCTCCCTAAAATGAAGACTAGAATGATCATTTATCTATGAAGAAAAAAATAGAAATGGTACCTCTTTTTCTTATATTCTTCAGAAAGCTGCTTATAGAAATCCTCTTTTCTCAGAGATCACCTGTGACAGCTCTAATAAAAGGAAAATTGAAACATTCATGTTTAAAGTAAACATTTTGATGTAGAAGATAGGAAATGGCAAAACCAAAACTACAACAGGATTTCCACACCCCCACTGACACTACTGACACAAGGTTACTGAGAGAATTAGGCAAACACGTGGTATTTAAAATGTGCTAATTATAACATGCATGTTTGGGGAGATATCTAATCTCATATTTCAGAGCTTATGTCAGTCTCAAATTTGTACCAGCGAGGCCAAGATCTGCAGTGGGAGAAGAGACATGGCTAGTACACGACATTGTGATATTTGTCTACCGCAGGATTCACACATTCTCTGGGCTGTTACTAATTGGAGAGGAGAAGACCTTTTGTCTGATTCATCTGAGCAACCCCACCAGAGTGTCAAACCTACCACCAACAGTCTGCATAGATTTGGCCATACCAAATCTTTATATCCTCTCTTCTGCTCAATTCCTGCAGACCTTATCTGTGGAGACTAAGATCTGAGTCAAGGGTTCTGCTAGGAATTTGCACAGCATTGATTACAAGACAGCTGGGATTTCAGCTAGCTGCCACAGTGTTATTGTGATAGAAATAACACATCTTCAAAAGTATATAATTTGAGGATATATTAAGAATCCATTATGGACTTGAAAAGACATATTCTGGCATTTTAAAGACAGGGAATTTCAAGGGAGCAACCAGGACCTTCCATCTTCACATTATAAAAAAAGAACTCAGAATATTCTCATTTATTCATTTTCAAAGCCAAGTAAAGGAGGTGCTGAAGAGCTGTAATAATTACAGTCAACGGTTTTGGCTCCTAAAGATCTCTGCCTTTGCCTCGGGAAACACAGGATATCATGTTAAAAATAGTACCTTGGTTAGAAAACACCAGTTGAGCAGAGAAAATTTATGAAGAAAACAAAACAAAAATGTTATACAGAGAACACATCTGCACTGCAAAACTGTAGTCAGAATAGATTTCATGATAACAGCAGCACGAAGACAGAATATTAAGTTTCAGGTACCCAGCTATTTCAGTGTCTACTCAGCGTATCTGTCCTCACTGTCTCACCAAACAGCCTGTTACTGAGCTTAAGTCGCTAAAAGAAAGGCACCCAGAAATTTCTAAAGAAGCTACTGAGGTAGCACTGGAAGGTCAAGGGCAGGACAGAAAACCTCCCTTCACAGGTGATGGAAGTGCTATTGGATTCTGATCATAATATGGTGTAGTGAACAAAACAAGGAAGATAAGACGTTATTAAATATAAAAAAAAGAAGACAAAAAAAGAAAATAATATAGCAAATAAACAAAATTAATTCACCTCAGAGGAGGCGTGACTTTTCACTTTTTTCACTTTTGCATTAGATGAAAATTTAACTTCATTCAAGAAGAATTTTGCTAGTTGTGGACCAGTACATCACTTCTTATCAGCTGTCACACAATATCTGCTCTAGACTCAGGAACAATCCCAGAACACCACAGCAAACTGCACTAAGCCCAGTCTCCAATCTCTGGGCCAGGCATAGCTAACAGCATAATCTTACAGCTGCAACAAATGAGGACAGCTGTTAACCAGCTCAAGATGATTCATGTCATGCTATGTCCCTTGCCACACTCCATACATTAACAGCTGCTGATGAAGTTTCTGGGCTGTTCTAGTGGCAACCAAGGGTTCCCCATCATCCTTGGGGAGGCAGCTAAGCCTTCGACACAGCTGCCATTTCTGTCTCAAAATCCAAACCCCATACATTTTAAAACCACCACAGATTTTCTTTACTTATCATGTCCCTAACATTTAGACAGCTAATATTAGTTTATCCCATCAGACTACAGCTTATGCATCTTTTCAGAGTATAATGTAGGTGACAAAACCTTTCTGTTAAACACAGAATTAAGCTAGACTGCTTCTTTGGCTTATCACAGGCCAGGGAGCAATGTTAGGTAGAGGCAGGCAACAACCCAAAACTTTTGGCCCTGGAGACAATGGAGAAATCACACAGCCCATGCCAGGCTCACTGATAAACAAGCGTTTGTAGTCCCTTTTTATAACATAAAACAAAGCCTCGTATTTTGCACACAACCACTTGCAGGTCCAGATCCTATACTACCAGTTGCAGAATACTAGACTCTTTCATAAACACTCAGCTCATGCAAGAGGGAAAAAAAAAAAAACACAAACAAACAACATCAGTCACAAATAAACAATATGTTGGGATGTGATTCTAGAGTTTTGTCCTGTCCCGGAAAAATAGAGTATTATTAGCAGCTAGGAGCCACCTCTGAAAACACAGTCTTGAACTCAAGGTACAAAAACATTCTTGTAGTTGTTTCAGAAATACAGAGAGTGAACCTTGTGTGCAGATAGTCGTCTCTTTCTGACTCTATCAACAAGAACAGACGTATCTTATCATACAGTGACCTCAGCATCAGGGTCTCCTGAGCAAAGGCTCTTTTGAGTTTTAGACCCTAACAGAAATCTCACCTCCCAGTGATCTCTTTGCCTGCCCTTGTATGCACAACAGTCCATTGTCAGATAATAATCAACCCCAGGCCATGTTTTGGCCAAGTGGAAGAGTACACTAGGCTGCTAAAGCAGATATTGCCATGAGAAAGCATGACACCACAACCAAGCTGATCTCACACAATAGAAAATTCCCAGCAGCTATGTGTAGGTCTTGCTTTGTGTTTCTTCTCACATCTGTATTTTGGTCATGTAGATAAAAATCACTAATTAGTACTAAAATGGGCGTAACAGTCAGGCAGAAAGTCAAAAGACCTAGGTTTGAATCTGCACAGCTGCAGGCTGCTTTTGTCAACCTGAGCGACGTTTTCCAAAGTGACACCTAGGCTGCGTAAATGAAGCACTGAGCGTAGGCCAGAACTTAAGCAGAATAGCTATCTCCATCTCCAAACAGACCATAAATCATCTGCACAAGGACTGTAGTACACAATCCGCTCTTTCCACTGAAGCTGGGCCATTATGCAGAGATCAACATCAACAAAAACGAACTTTTTCAGAGAGAAAAGGCAAAATTCTCTAGCTCAGCAATAAGAGAAAAGGTGGAGGGCACAGCCGTCAGTTTCCAGCCTCTGCCACTGATTCATTGTTTAATCTTTTGTTGAAAACTTTCACGTGAACTGCAGAAAGGGTCTAGATGGAAGGAAACTGAATCCTGGTCAATCCTCTGCCCAACTACAAAGTTACCATTCTCTCTCACTTGGTATCCAAATAAACATTATCTACTTTGAGCCACAAACATTGAAATCTCAAAAAAAAACCACCAAACCTCAAACCCAAAACCAAAAACATTGTATGAATCTGAAGAAAACAATTAGAAGAAAACTAAAGATCTTTAAAGCACAAAAATGTTAACTTTAGTAATAGTAAAAATAAACTACCAGGTTGTAGTCAACATAACCAACATCAAGTCTTTAGTAGATGGTCTTTGAAATAGCTTCACTCCCAGCAACACTCAAAAATTTACAGCAATTGAAGTAATTCAGCCTATATTACTATATTAAAGTTTTCTTTAGTGGATCCACTCCTAAGCACGGAAGAACACGAAAGTAAATTCAAATTAAAGTTCACTGATATGCAGCAATCTAGAATGCCTTGAGAAGTCATTGTCTAAAGAGAAAAAATAATGGGATTAATCCTGTACGTCCTCCACATCCAAGTAGTTCCTTCTCTCACAGTTACATTGGGACCACAAGTCCCTTGCTTGTACAGAGACTGTGAATATAGGGCCCTCAGTAGTGGAGTAAGTGCTGTGTTCCCAGGGCTACCGTCTACTGCTGAGTTGTTTCTCAGTAGAACAAATACACTGTAGAGAGTGATAAACATGCCTAATTGCTTTGGATCTTGAGGGAAATAAGCTGGGTAGATTTACCAATTAATTATTCCCAAAAGAAAAAGTATCACAAGAGTGAGAAACACGGTGGAGCGGTCATGCAAATCCTAGTGAGCCTGACTTTACGGAACTCAGTTGCAAAGGACAGCTATCACAAATCAGAGGTTTGTATCCTACATCCTTCCTTGTGTTTGAGATGAAGAAATAAATAAAGGGTAGGTATCAAACATGAAATTTATTAACTCAAATGTTTAGATGGCTACAACTAAGAATCTGGGTTGACAGTGCTCCCAAAAATCAAAATATCCAATTTCTGAAAGCAAATCATTCCAGCCTAACACTTGTCCAAGACACAGGGAATGAATCACACGCTGGAGATCTCTCCCTTCCCCAGCTGACCACAGACAGTGATTAGATATTCAACTCTGGGATAGCTAACATCAGCTAAAGCAAATCCACAGAGCAAATCATTCTAAGCAGCCAGTTGAGAGATACTTCTCCTCCTATTTTATGAATTCTGTTTAGGTCCCAACAGAATTAATGTCTAGGAGGTGGGGAGGGAGTGGCAGAGAGGGCATGGAAGCAAGTTCATTTCATAGGCTATAATCTTTCAAAATAACTCTGGAATGCAAACATCATCTGATTAAAACTAGGAAGGCTGAAAAATATTAAAAAGAGTAAGACAAACAGGATGGCACATATGAGGTGTTTGAAGTGATACCAGCTTAACCATAGCACAGCTCTTCAAGACAAAGTATAACTCATCAGCTGTGACAGCCTAAAACTAGGCTGCAGAAACAATAAATCGCTCCCTTCTTGTAGTGTTTTTCCTCTTGTCATTGTTACAAAGTAAGTATCTGATTAAAAGCAGCCTGCCTGCTCATGTGATCTTCCAACTGCACATGCAACTTAGGGCAGTTTTTTAGTGACAGAGCCAGTCCATGATGCACTATTAAGATGAACAATGTGTTGTGATCTACATAAAGCACTCTTGTATTGATTTTAATAAAATGAGAGTGTGTGGGGTTTTTTTGACCAGTATGTTCCCTGTGAACTCCACTGAACACACTGTTTTCTAATATATTTGAGGAAAAAAAAAATTCAAATCCAAGGCTGAAACCACGGATATTTAATTCAACACAACGTCAATTAACCTTCGCCTCCTGAAGTATACTTTACGGTAACAAAGCTCAATACTTCTAGATTATACATGTGCCATACACTTTTGTTAGTCATGAAAGAAAGAACTGCATTGTTCAAAGTATCCGTATCTGGTCTTTTCTCAGTTTCTTTCACGCACATAAAAACATACACACATTCATCTTGGGGAAAAAAAAACAAACAACCCACACCATGTTGTTTGCAAACTCAAAAGGATGTGGAAACAAGAAGTTTCAGTGGGTTGCCTACTAACATAAAATGTATACCTCCTACTAAGGATTTGGGGTGGGAAGGGATGAAATCTCTTCAGTACTAGCCAGGCAAGTGAAGAAAACATGATTTGACCAAAACCATCTTGTACACCGTAGAAGGCCACAAACTAAGAATTCAAAATTCCCAGGCTCCAGTTCTAGCATCATGCTTCCACTCCACAAAATTCTTCTTTCTGTGGTCCATGCTTCTCAACTAGACTGCAAGACTGCCAATCCTGCCCCAGAGTACCTTCCACAGAAGTCAGCATACAGATGCATGACTCATGCACAGCACGTCCATAGGAACACAACATAAATTAGAAGCACCATATCAGCAGAACAGATACACATGTGCTTGTTCCATTTCCAGCACACGGAAAAAGTGTACAGTACAAACAGTACCCTTCAACACTGGCAGAAGTATGAATACACAGAGGTGTAAGGTGTGCAATATGGCAGGTGCATACTTGTGCATTCAAACTTTTCCATTCTTGGCCAATGTCAGCATTTCCATACCATTCTTTCCAAACACAGGACATGTACAATTTCCTTCTCCCTGAACTTATCTGGAAACCCATTTTCTTGCCGTGAAAATGCCTTTTTGAAAAGTATTTTATATGAAGGCACCTCTTCTTCTCATTTCAAGGACACTTGATAGAATATTACAAGACTGCAATTTATATGCTAACGGAATTCCCAGATGGCATCTAATTAAACAACTCAATCAGAAAACAAATTAAAATGAAATATTAACATTGCCCCATGTGTAAAATGAAGCAGATAAAGCTCTCTGGAATTTGCAGGATATCCTATGGAATGCAATTCTATTTCCTGTGCTGATTTCATGCCTGTTCAGCACTGCAGAACATCTGAGATATTGACCCCTCTCTCCAACATAAAGCAGAAACGGTACAAGGAAAAGTTTAATAACAAACTACAGATAATGCTTATCACTTTGTCCAGAACCTCAGTTATTACTATTTGGAAAGTAAAAGCACTGAAAATCCACTCAGTGATAACGATCTCTGATTTTTATTTAATTTATCTTAAGGAGTAAGTGGTTTCAATACAGTATGAGAACTTCACAAACTTTTTTTTACCAAACTGTTCACCAAATTATTTTCAGAACACTCTCTTCAACTTTCATATCAATGTTATTTAAGGAAAATACCTTCTGGTTTGGTTTATGTGTAGTCACAAAAGTCACAAAAAAGGTTTATTCTCTAATCCATGCTAAACTCTCTCTTAATTTAAGCACACCTTTCTCTAATAGTCTTGAGAACCACTGAACCAAAGGAACATGCTGACAGACAGTTATTTTACTTGAAAAAAATAGCGTTTGAACTTCACACCAACAAACCCAAAGGAGTTCTGCTCCAAATTCATATGGAAAGTCACATCATTTCATGTCTCTAACTCTTAACAGCACTTTTTGAAAAATCCTTGCTTTCATCCATGCTTCCACAGTGCACTCCACTGGCACACACACAAGAATATATCTCCCTTTAAAACCACATTCCAGGAATTAGAGGAAACTTAAGGACTGCATGAGAGAACTTAAAACTTGCAGAAGCTGCTATAACATCCTCCAGGAAAAAAAAAGGAAAGAAGTATTTTACCAATTTACCCAAGATGACAAGACTATCTGAGAAATGAAGGCATATGCAAATGGAATGGTGATGTGTCATATTTTAAAATATATTTGTACAAGTCGCAGCAAAGTAGCTCTGCTTTAATAGTGCTGTAAATTTATGAGTATTGACAGGCAGGGGAAGCTCAATTCATACAGGATTAGCCACCTCCCTGCTCCACCTTTGTCCATATTCCCACAAGATCAGTTGTCCAAAGCTGCATAGAAGCAGCAGCAGGCATAATTTACCAGATCGTTTGTTCTTCCTTTTCAGATTTAGGAGAGACTGTAATTGGGATCTGAACATTCAGTAGAGCTCAAGCAGAAACAGGGAAAGATGGTACCTCTAGATTTTGATAGAGCTCTCACCTACTCCCACCTTCAGCCTCCTTACTATCCAACCCACTTAGCAGACTGAGAGGACTATATGATGCCACATAGACGATGAAAATATGAAAGAAGATACTAAAGATCACCTAGCAAAGCAAAGTCATGCAAAATCCCAAACTCCCAGGAAATAACCATAGTCACCTCCACTGCTTGCCCGCTCCTAGAGATCACATTATAAAAAAAGATCAAATTAAAAAGGTGTTACACAAATGAGACTGCCCCAGTTATAATCCCAAGTGGCTCCCTGAACTACAGCAGCACTAGAGGAAAACCTTGAGCACAGTCAGACATAGACTCTCATAAAGGATTACCAGAGTCAGGTTACAGAGTAAAGAGAACAAAAATTTCCCTCACAGCAACCCATTTCGCCCCCCTCCCCCCCCCAAAAAAAACCCAACCGAAACCCCACATCAAATACAAAACAATGATCGCCCCCCTCCCCCCCCCAGAGGCTTCCCTGCCCTTCGCGCCGAGCCCTCCCCGCCGACCCCCTACTTCAGCAAGACACAGACAGACGGGGAGCTGAGGTCGGGTTTATTAAGCACCAGGCCGAGCCCGGGACGGCGGGGCTACCGCTGCTGCTGCCCAGCGCCGGGGACTCGGAGCGAGCCGCCCTCGAGTCCGCCGCCGCCCGGCCCGCGCCGGCACCCACGGCCCGCGCTCCGCGGCGCAGAGGCGGCTTCCCGCGGCCGCCCCGGGAGGAGGGAGGTTGGAAGGGACGCAGAGGAGCGTGGCGGGTGCGCCCCACGCCACCCGCCTCCGCCGCTCCTTTCGCCAGGCACCGGGAGGGGGGACGGCCGGGGACTCCCACACGCAGCGCAGCCTCCGCGCAGCCCCCGGCTGAGGAATGGCTGTCCCCGATCGCGACACGGATGTCACACGCACACACGACAAACGCGGCGGGAGGGGATGCAGCCTGCACGCGGCCAGCGCCGGGCTGGGGAGGGAGAGCAAGCGGGGGGTAAGGTGGTACCTTGGATGTGCTGCTTGATGACATTTTCCAAATGGTCCAGCCTTTCTATTATCCTTAAAGTGTCCCCTTTGTCTTCCTCTAACTTTTTTTCTGATATTGGCTCCTGCACTTTCACATAAACATTGGCAATGTAGTTGGTGACCCAGCCCACGTACAGCAGGCAGACGATGTTAGTCATTCCACTCAAAATCACGCAAGTGGACACTAAAGTTTTGGTTTTCCTGGTGCACACCATCCTGAGATCCCTCCATATAGCTCCACAAATCCTGCGATCCAGAAAAGAAAAATAAACTGCGATGAAAATAAATCCTTTCCCCCCTTTCCCCGAAAAGGCGAGCAGTAAGTCAGAAGTCAGTAAATTTCCATGCAAAAAGTTCTCTAATCCACAGAAAGAAAATATTTGTCGCCTACCTAGAAGGAGAGGTGGGGGCGAGGAGGGCTGATAATTAAAATCCTGGATTTTAGTACATTAAAATAGCTGAAACTTTGCGATAGCAGTGCCGGCAGCAGCCCAGCAAGGCGTGCCAGCCGCCCGGCTGCTGTTAGGCACCGGCTCCTGCCACGGGCATCAGGGACGGGAGCAGCCAAGTGCCCAAGTGTTGCAAACTTTATTTCCTCCGACGCCGCTTCCCATTGCGACCGACCACAGCTCCAGAATCAGACCTTGGGAGCAGCTTGCCGGAGAGTGGGGCTTGCTCGGCCGCGGATTGACAGCCCCCTCCTCCAATAAAGAGCCTGCTCTGGCACGGAGGTTGCTGCCATCACCGTATGGCCGACGGGGACCCGCGCGGGGCGGGGTTACGCGGGGCCCACCTGCTCTTCACACACACACACACACACACACATACATACATACACACAGAGACACAGACACACATACACACACACACGCGCGCGCTGGGGCCCCGCCGCCGTGCTGCAACCCGCGCCGGGAGGGCGGGGACGGCGGCCTCTCTGCTATTTCTGTAGCTGGCTGCAAAGAATTTCCAGCTTAGATGGGAAGCAGCGGCAGGCAGTTCCCGTCTGCTGCTAGGTGAACGCTCTGCTGCTTGGCTGGAGAGAGCAGCCGCTATCATTAAGATGTATGCTCGAACGAACGGAAAGTCATCCATTTGCCTGGAGGGAGTGAAACCGGAGACATGCCTTGTGCTCATCGGAGCGACCGGTTCCACAGCTCCAAGATACCCAGCGGCCACCCACTATGACAAGATCTTTGTCTTTTAGCCTGTTTGCCTGATCCCTTCCCGGGGAGGTTATGGTATTAATAGTTAGTTGCTGCTTGCATCCACACCAGGAAGCCCCTGCACCCCTCCATCGCCTCCCCCACTTCCATGGGAACACACTATATCAAAGCATAATCTGTCCAGTATCAGGGATAGAGTCAGTAACTCACAATTTAGCTCAGCATATCTGTGCTGCTTTCCTCTCTTCTAAGTGTATCTTAGATACACTTTTGGAAACACACTAAAAGGGACAAATTCTTCTCAATATGAAGTCACACCGATTTGAGAGAAGGTACACAATAGATCAACTTCTTCCAGTTCTATTAGATAGAAACTTTTGTAATAAATGAGATGTTTTCTTTCAATAGCCTCAAGACAGAAATGTAACATGAGCGTGACTACGATTAGGAACAACAACGCACCTGCTAACATCCTAAGATCAGTTTAAGTACTTATGATCCAGTGAAAGCAAGAAGTAACAAATGCCATCGATCATACCATAGTATGTAGTCACCCTCCACAACTGACCGTTACACCAGGGCTATCCTTTGTGCAGAAAGCACAGCAGATAGCTGGACTTACTCCTCGGAAGCACACACATATGACCATTCAACCCTGTAATATCTTGAATGTGCATTTTAATATCTTAATAGAAGTAAAAGCAGATGATTTGTCTTAGGGATTCGGTTGTTATTTATATATGGATTATAAGCAAGACCCAGTATTCAAGAGAGAAGGCAGGCAACTGTTCTGCCAAAAGGCAGAATGACTTCTTCCTTTCCATCACTTAGCACTCTGGAGAAACAGTAAAAGCTACAGATACACAAACATGTACAAAACCAGCACTAACAGAAGCTGCAGAAAACTCTGACATTGATACACTGAAGGAAGCCAATCCAATGGAACTCATTTGGGAAATTATAAAATGTAACACAAGGTATTTGAATGAGAAAAAAAGAGTACACATTTACATTTTAAGAGAAAAGTCTTTTTAGTTGTACAAGGAAGTTTGCTAGACAAACCAGTTAATTAACAATTCTAAGCTTTACAAAAGACAAAATATTGACAGAATATACTAGTAGGGCTCTGTTGCATAAGTCAATTACCCTCTTGGTCCACAATGAACATTTATCTACAGCAACATTACTTCCCTATTTCCTATCTTTGTACATCAGTGTTACAGCTCCACAGCTGGTAGCAACTGACAGCACTGTGTGTCTCTCTATAGCCTTTCATAACAGTGTTATCTAGATTTGCTATAATCTTTGTAAACTCTGCCTGCAGTCACAACATACAAACCCTTCAAGCCCTGGCAACTTCTGTAGAATCCATGAGTTAGTCTTGGACTTCTCAATTTACAGCAAAACTTACTGGAAATCAATCCAGATAAGGCACAAGTAACAACCATTAATAAGCCACCTTTTCCATGAAAGTTTATAAAATATTAACAAAAAACTAACTGCTTTTATAAACAAAGGCGAACAGTATTTGTTACTAATAACTGTCAGCACATCTGTCAGTGACATAGAAGTTTGAAAAAAAGATGGCTAATGTCTCACGGGACGCATGGGTTGCTTATAACACCTCATAATTGATTAGCCTCTTGTTACTATTCATCAGCCCTTTACTCCCAACAGTTTTCTGATCGTGTTTGAAATATAATTTAATTTATAACTACATTCTCCTACTACCAAAGCTGTGTTCCTCAACAGCAGAATAGTAATTCCCTGTCTCCTCATTTAAGCCTTGTTTTTACTGAAGATAGTGTTAAAACTCTGGCTTCAGGTGCTTTAACAGACAAAAAATGTGCTTGCTTTCTTGTCTCTGGTAATAATAATCTGGACTAAGGGTGAGGGAGCACTGGAACAGGCTCCCCAGAGGGGTTGTGGAGTCTCCTTCCTTAAAGATCTTCAGGACCCACCTGGACATGTTCCTATGCGACCTGACGTAGGTGAACCTGCTTCTGCAGGGGGGGTTGGACTAGATGATCTCTGGAGGTCCCTTCCAACCCTGCCATTCTATGATTCTGTTGACGGGTCTCTTCAGAAATCTTCTACGAGTTTGTAGAAAGTTGAAGGTATCTAAGTCTATGCTGTTTAGAAATGGGTTTGGTTTGTCATTCTGATTTATTGTATAGTATCACAATCCAGATGAAACAACTTCATGCAGTGTATTATACAAATACATAAGCTGTCCACTTTGATTTGGAACAAAACAAGGAACAATTCAATTGGAACAAAAACAAGGAAAGGAACAATAGAATAGAAATGCTACCAGCCTCGCACTATAGTCAAGGAGAAAATTAGGTGATAAAAACCCTAAATGGTTCTTTTGTTGAACATTTCAATTAGCGAGGAGCACAGGGTTTATGATTTTTTTTTTTCCTCATAAATCACAGGAGTGTTTCTGAAAATTCTGCTTCAGGTGTTTAAGCTTGAGGCAATACAATCTACTGTGCAGGTCACTAAAGTAGGCGTCTGATGTTATCCTTGTCCTGATACTGATCTATGTCATGCTATGCAATTTTTTTTCACTTCTGTTTCACTCCAGAAAATGGGAAAAAAAATTCTTAAAATTTTCATGTATCACAGGCTTCAATACAGATTGCCTCCAACTGCACTACTGTAATGAGATACAATTTCAATCAGCACTGAGAAAATATTAACCTCATAACCTAGTAAATACAGCCACTACTTACCTTGCATTACAGTGTTTTCTAAGGAAAGTAATTCAATTAGTATTTCTTCTCGATCACTAAAGTTCAGGGAAGGGAATGACAGAAAGATATGTGTAAGAACTACATTTTTACTGGTGCATTTTGATGCAGGCTAAAATATTTTTAGCCATAAGAGGATCCTTGAAGAAAGCAGTAGCAAAACATCACAACCAACAGTATTTACATCCCATTTTACATTAGAAGGTTTCTTACACCTCATTAGAAATCAATGGAAAAGCTTAACTTTTTAACATTACTTTGATTGCTTTCTCTTCAGGTTCTTAGCTGAAATCCTATTAGTTTGTGGAGATATAATCTTCATTTATCTAGTCTGAGTAGATTTGCTTCTATTATTCCTTTCCTCTCTCACACCATGCTCACATCTTTTGTTTGGAAAGATGATATAAAATTCCAAAGGCACTCAAGACGAAATACAGCATTTTACATTGTGGAGAGAGACAAGCAAACATATGTACAAAACTCTAAATTACCCTAAGTAATTTTTTGGAAGCTCTGATGTCTGGATCTGCATACACAGGAATCAAAAACTATCTATCTGAGCAGAGATTCCTCCCCTTCTGCAGATGAGCTCTTCCCAACAGTTCAAGTTATGAAGCTGTTTGTTTAGCTCCCCACAAGAGGCAGCTTTCTGTATTTTGAAGGTAAAGTTCGTAAGTTCAGTCTCCAGTGATCTAATGATCTTAGTTACCTACTGTCCCAAGTCATCTCTCTCTAGATTTAAACCAATATTTTATTAAATAATAAAAAGACATATGCAGGTACTGCAGAGACAGCTTTGCAAATTGGGGAGCTGGGTTTTGAAGCAAGAGATTTGTTATATTGATATTGTAGATAATTATTATGGCCTGAATGGGAGGAAAAAAAGCTGAATGGATTAAAAATGAGATGGAGGAAGCCAAGAGAAAAATTAAAATTGCACTTTTCTTGTTAAACTGGGATACATTATCACGATCTTTATTCCTCTGGCATTTTATCTGTTGCCTGCTACTTTTACTCTTTTTTACTTTCTTTGAGTCCACATCTGCCCCCTTGCTTTTCTGTTATTCCATCATCTTTCTCATCCCTCATTTAAAGAAAACTACTTTAAGTTTACACTAGTTCTGTTACACATCACTCTCTGTGACATTTTTACAAATCACCAGTTCATTTAGGTTATGCAAGACTCCTCATTTTTCACTGCTCGGCAAAGACTGCTCAGCAAACCACAATCTACAGTAAAATTCAGTCCAATATTGCCATACTACAGTCTTCTGCAGAAAGGTAAAGTGGTGCCCAGCTCACAGACGTTCAATAGCATTTGGATATTGAACATCCACAAAGCATCATTTCCAAATAATTCACCTAGCACTGAAAGGAAGAATCAAAACAACACAGAAATTGAAGATACAGGAACAGGAGAGCACGTACCATTTCTTGTTGAAAACAGAACTAGGTCCTGTCTCTGGATTGAGCTCTGACTGCGCCTAAAGCAATGAGGAAACACCTGATGCAAAGACAACAGAACAGAGGAAGCAGCAACATTAAAACATCTAATGGAAACTTAAGTACAAAAGCAACCTGCAAGAGAGAAGCACAAGAGTGCATGTTGTCTTGTCCTTCATCACTAGATTCATGCCTCAGAAGACATCTGCTGTCACCCTGACACAGTTGCTATAAAATTTATGTTTGTGTTTGTTGTTTCCAGATGGCATTTTCCATTCTTAGTGTTTGCCAGGCTTATCTTGTCCATTTGTCCTTCCTAAACGTTTTTCTATCCAAAACATCAAAAAGCACTTTATACTTTAATTGATCTCTGCTATGCTGTTTTATTAGTTGTTTTCATGCACTGTGATTTTTTTTTTTCTGGCAGCATTACACTGCACTATTTATTTGTGGCAAAACTCTCAGTTAATCCATCTCAAATAAATCACGTGACCAGCAACTCACCAGTGTTAGTAAAAGATGCAACATATGGGCCTTTGCAAGCAGCGTGTCTACAGTTACTCAGAGAAACATTATGTTCTGCTCTTTTCAAAGCTGTCGTGTCTACCCTTCACCCCACAGTGACAATCTGAGCAACTTCATCTTCATTTTTGAGTGTTAAACCTTGGGTACATTTGAAATAGAAACTGTGGCCCACTCAATTTCCGAATCTCTTTATGTTCAGAAGCAAAAAATTAGCAAACACAAAATCATTTGCCGTATCTAAAAATCTTGGCTTTGCCAATCCAGTTCTCAGGTCCCTTGTATTTTCTATCTTTAACTATATTATTATAGCTGTACTATGTCAAGCAAAACCTGATGCATCTGAATATCCTATTTCCAAATACTGTCTAGCTCTGAACGTTGAGAGACATGAATAGTTTTTTGCCTGGCAAAGCTTTAACATGTTTAATGGCTTAAAGACTTCCAGTGTCAGAGGTTGCAACCAAGCAACTGCTTTTACTAGCTATGTAAGCAATTACCAAATTCACAAGTTAATCCCTTTTTGAACCTATATTTTCTCATATGCCAAAGAAACACGACAAATCACTTTGCAGTCACCTTTCCATCTGTGATTCCTCCTTAGATGGCTCTTGGCCAAGCTGAGTCTCATATATCCAGCCTCTTCTCACATGACAGGGACTCCATGACAGGGGACTTCAACTACTTTTTGTCTTTTTCTAATTTCACTTTTGCTTTTTGAGACGGGATGACAATGCATTCCATGATGCATCATTTTATATGCAATCTTCTCAGCTCCTTCCTTTATGTTAGCTTTCTCAGTTGTCACCAAGGCTCAAGTTAACCTCAGCAAACTAGTCACAAAGATCTCCTCAGTCAGGTAAACATAAAGCCTAGTCATAAACTAGATGTAGTTTTGTAGGTCTTTCTAGGCAGAGGCTACCTCAGATTTTGCTATTTCATCAAATTGCCATTCAAGGTCATGGATTCTCTAACTTTTAGCAACTAGCTTTAGAATTACTATTGTGAATATATCATTATTTACATATGCTAAACAATGAAGATCCAAATTTGCCCTACTCATGACTGTCTTCTCTTTGGAAACTAATGATTTATTCCTATTCTTTGTTCTCTCTTTCTTAATCAGTTTTTAATGCATGAATGAAGCTTCTTCATATGCATAATGGGTATCAAGAGCCTTTGGGGAGCAAATTCCTAGGAAGGCTTAGCAGCCCAAAGACCAGTTAAATCCAGCATCTCTCTATCTCCATTATCCATATGTTCTCTGATGTCTCAAAAAAATTTAAAAATAAGAAACCAGTAAATAGGTGGGAAGTGTCTTCCTTCAATTGCTCATAAGAGAACTATTTATCTAGACAGAATTTAGAAGAAATAATCACCCTCTGTCTTACAGGAATAGGAGGAAAAGAAGTATTACAGATTTTTATGCTTCTTATAAGGATTTTTTTCCTTCTGGAAGCCTGGGGCTTCATTTTGTTTCAGAGAAACGGGCATTGAGGCATTATATCAGAGTAAAGACAAGTAATAAAAACGACTACTGAGTTAAGGGATAGAACCTCAGAAGTTACTGTAAACTCAAAACAGACATCAGAGAGACTGGAACATTAAAGTAATTGCGCTTTATAATCTGAATTGATGGTTAGAAAAAAATGCATTACTTTTTTAGACTCAGTTTATTATTCCACTACAAATTATAAATAATCTGGATGATTCCGTTTTATTTGTTTCACACTAGTTAGGACAGACACCCTGGAAAGGCAATGCTGGTGAAATTAGCTGGCTTAATGGTTCCATTTCCCAAACAACATTATCCCAATCTTTTTAAAAATGAGCTTTGGACAGCTGTTCTTCAGCTTGTATTTAGAGTAAATGCACAAGACCCACTGTTAATGTTCTTCTGCCACATTCACATCCAAGCCTGTAATTCAACTGAAAGACGGATTCTACAATTTGAGACTGTCAAACCAATTTTCTGGATAACACCTTCTTTCATCAGGTACTGCAGCCACAGCTTAAGCAAACCAACAATTTACATTAAAATACCTATTATATGTTAGTAATTTATTCTCCTTTTTAGGTAGTTAGAAATCTAAGTCTTCCATTTCGGATGTGGTTTTGGGAGGTTGGTTTTGCTTTTTAAAGTATTCAGTGACGTCCAGGAATAAACTTTTAACTGATCCATTCACTGCATAAAAACCAGTAACAACAACCCTAAAACAAAAAAAAAATGCTCACTTTTAAACAAAGCTGACACCACGACAACAAACCTTTCAGTCCAACTTGGTCTTATAACAATTATCAAAACACAAGAAGAGATGCAAGTTTTTAATTCATTGGGCCCGGAATATCATGCTGGTGTGCACCATAAGAATGTCTAACAAAACTAAGCAACATATTAATAATTCCAAAAGAAGTATTATTTTTTTTTTTAAAGAAGAGAGATCTCTTTTTAGTTATCTAAGTTATCCAAAAAGAAGAGCAAAAAGAATCCAAAGGAAGCAGACAGAGGAAGCAATGGATTAGAGCCAAAAGTTATTTCAACAGCCAGTACAGTACCAGCCAGTACAGCTCATCCAGTGTAGGATTCAGAAATTTATATATGTCTCTAGTCCTTCGTGTAGCACTTCTGATTTTAGAACTGCTGAAAAGAATATTTCAAAGAACAAACTTCAGATAACTTATACTCCCTCCCATTTTTTTTTCTTTTTTTTTTTAAAGTAAAAAGGTTGATACTCACAAAAAGAGGTTTCAAAATCCATATGCAATTCCAACCAGATTCTTTCTTTACTAAATAACAATATTCCAGATGGTATGCATTTTGAGTCATATGCACATACTCTTTTGATGTACAACAACCACATTCCTTGCACTTTGTTCAGGGGAATACATATGCTCTTTGGTATTTGGCATAACTCAAAATTACCCCCTCTGCTCTTGGCAACTGTTCAAAAGTGTGTAAGTATTGAGTCACAACAAGGCAGTAAAGTTCATTTTTAATGCAGTCCCTTGTGTCGATTCGTCATCCTGGGGTAGGCTTGCATCAGTTGTATCTTCCAAAAGAAGGTCAGAAAAGAATTTATTGTTAGATTGCAAGCACAATAGGCTTCCATGTAAACTTCAGTATGCTTGCATCAGTTAAAGATAAAAGTTCCTAGTTTATATTTTCAGAATCTGTGGCTCTGAAAAGCAGTTAAATACCATTAAAACTTGCGTTCCTTTAGGAACAGACAACAAATATTTCTTCTGCCACATCTTCATGAGGCAACAATTCAGAAGATCTCAGTGTCTGGCAGAGACAGGCATTAATAATTCAACTAGTTGTGAACACTCTTCAATATATTGAGATGAACAACAAATAAGTTCACGTTTCAAGCATGAAATAAGAAGCATGAATAGTTTGTGAATATGAACTAATCAGATTGAATAGATGTGAATTGTTACTTGAATCAGATCTAGACCACCACATTTTTTGCATTTAGTTCTAAAAATTAGGTGTCTTGGCCTTCCTGAAAAATCAGCTCTTCCACTCTATGTCACGCCTAGCACAATTAGCAGCAAAGTGCCCCAATATGACAAAAGAGCAATAGGCTTTGAACACTGGCTGAAGAGAAGGTACCTATCTACTGAAAAGCTTCCTCAAATCTGCAATGCAATTTGGAGATCTTATAGAAAAACAAAGACAGTAGCCTCATCAGACATTGGTTTAAAAAAAAAAAAAAAATGAACAACACTGCACAAGTGAGAGTTATTTGTATAAATGAAGAAGGCCTGAGGGACTTAGGCGTGATCAAATCTCTGAATAGTCCACATAAATCAACAAATTCTCAGTTACCATGATAATCAAAACCAATTGGGCACTAGTAAAGGGATTTAACAAATCAAAGCAGGCTCAAAGCATAAAGTAGCATTAACTTTTACAGAGACTTACTGTATCTCTTTGAGTCTAAATAATTATAAGTTGTTCAAAGAGGTAAAAGCCAAGGAAAATAGTTAGTTACTGCTGTCCAAAAAGCAGATTCTTTACCTAGTGTGCAACTGATCAATAATTGCACACTCAGGAGAGACAGATGGTTGCTTTGTTCATGCTAGTTCTGCAACTAGCAGAACTTTAGGCTTTCTGAGGCAGGATGTTCACTTCTTATCAGTCTCTAGTCCCTCTTCAAGGATACAAAGTAGTCAGGTTCACATAATGAAACTATTGATTTATGGCCATCCTAATTTAGACAGTGTTACTACATCCTAGACATTAACCTCTTCTTCTATGTAACAGATTCTCAACACACTCATCTCCTTGTTCTCGTAACATGAGGAAGTGGAGCACAAGTTTCATTGCGATTTTGCTTAAGCACTGGCCAGGTGAAGGTGTAAGCATGAAAAACTGAAGACAAAAAACACGAGGGAAAAGTTATCATGCACCTGGAAATATTGTCATAACTATGAGAAAACTCTGGATGACAGACTGTGAGTTATTTGAAGCAAGGAAGAGCGTTGCTTCCTTGTACTTTTGTGGGTGGCAATAGGTAAAAATAAAAAGATAAAAATTAACAGGTAAAAATAAAATGCTGTTACATACTTTGGAATATTTCCAGTCTAGAAGCTGGCTTTGGATACAGTCAATTCTAGGCTCCAGTTGTAACATTATTTACAGCTTAATTTACAGCTTGAATTTTTATCAGCACAACACACACACAATCCACATCTTCTTCAGGCCAAATAAAAGCTACGAAATGTATTTTGGAACAGGCACCCAGCAGTTCACTAACTCACAGCTCTAACGATCACATGACAGGATTACAAAAACGCCCAGGGATTTTTGACTGCTGAACTGCAAGTGAGAACACTTTATTTTTTTAAATGTGCTCAAGTGGTTTCACCCTTCCTTGTATTGTCTTTTCCAGCCAAGTTCAGAACTAAACAAGACTCACGTTGTCATTATGGCTATCGTTTTTTCTTTGCCAAATCCATACCGGATGTCAGCAAAATTATCAAGTGATTCATTTCTTTGTTGTTCTTAAATAGCCTGCACGCTGAGAAAAAGAATTTTGTTTTGTAAAGTCACCTACTTCTATAAAGCTCAACACAGTCAAGGACATGAATTTCTATTTGCCTCTGCTAATGCAAACTCACACTATGTCCAGTCACAGAATAAGCTGCCACCAGTTAGTAATACTACAAGAACTCCTATAGAAACAAGCAGCTGAATTTTGCTGTGTAGGCATCTCAGTTTACCTTCTTGTTTATTATAGTATTTGCTTCATACAGGCTGAACAGTCTCTTCCAAATTCCATTCTGCCCTACAGAGAACTTCCATTAAAGCATTGCTGGCTCCCAGGTTCTATAACAGAAAACAAGAGCTCAGCAAGTGTCAGAATCTTTCCCATGATGGATATCCCAAACACCACATGTTTGAAGAATAAGGTCAACTGCAGGATTACTTTATTTTGGAATTTTCATGAGCAAAAGGTATATTATATCCGTAGTACTAACTGGGAGATGGGATCAGAAAGCATCAGGAAGGAGTAAAAGTTTCACAAATGTTTAAAAATTTTTTTTTTTTTTTAGTTGTCTGAAAATATCCACATAAGAGACATCATTTCAGTTCCTTGGGTTGACACAGCTTTAGTGAACTAAATGGCAATTTTTTAAATCCAACAATCTGGCCAATTTCTTATTATGAAGTCTTGGAAGATACCTAAGTAATTATTCTCCAGCCAATGAGATTGCATCCAGACACTTTAAAGGCTGCTGTTGCTTGTTTTTGTCAGACTATATTGTTTCAAAAAAGCTGTAAGATAATATGAATTTAACTGTAAGGTGCAATCTGTTTAAATCACACCATGTCTCTTCCTCCTTAGCACCTCTTAGCTGTTTGTTTTCAACTACTCCATTTTCTGGCTTTGGTTTCATGAGATTATTTCCTGTATAGGAACACATTCCATGAGTTTCTTGCCAAAAGCATTCAAACTAGAAGAGCAGAAATCTTTGTCCATCAACTAGAACAGCATAGCTGACATATCTTCAGGCAACTACATTGTGACAAACAGCACTGTGCTAAAGCACAAATTTCACTAACCTTAAACATCACTTGACACTGAGACTTGGATATCACTATACCAGCAATGAACATAAGCCAGAACTGTTGTGTTTAATACCATTCTCACATCAGGAAATCAGGTTAACCTCAACCATAAATTAGTGCTAACCACAGCAGCCTTTTCCAACACTATGCGGAAAAGGGCAAAGAACTTCAGCTGGAATAAATCAGTGTGTGTCTGTTGAAACCATAAAAGAACATGAATCTCCATCAGTTAATAGTCTGAAGTCCTTTACTTAACATTTCATTCATTAAAAGCTCTTCTAATGTGTTATAGTTATTGTTATGGGATGCAATTTGTTGCTTTATAATTTCAACAAGTCCCTAGTGAATGCAAGGTGTCTAACCTGGCTGCATTTCCAACTGGCAAGGTAGCTGTAAGATGTTCCCAAGTCAGTTGTACAGAAATCATAGAAACCAATTCCCAGTATAGAGCCAAGAATGCTCCATCTGCTATTGAAGAAAACAAGGCTAAAATGAATCATGCCATCAGCCTTTCCGTTAGTGGTCACTACTGAACAGACTAGAAAACCTGATGAGGACAATTCACAAAGGCTAGGATGGTGTTTCTACCTAAGTGTTGATAAAGAAGTGGAAAGTATGTAAATTATTACATTACATTGGATGTTAATTAAAAAAAAAATGTATTGTAAAGTATGAAGACTGCAGAGACACTGTTTCCCTGTAGCTTGTAAATAACACAGTTGAGTGACAGAAATTCTGCTCAAGGCTCAGTGTTATTTAAATCAGCCTCATGCTTTACCACCACAGCAGAACTTCTTTTTCTTTTCCTGGGGTGTTAGAAAGGTTTCACTGCAAATGCTTCAGAAATAAACTTTTCAACTTTGTCTTAGTGAGTCATTAATTGCACAGAGAAGTAGCGTTGAACATCACTACTAGTAACTTCCTAATCAAGAGCTCTTCCTCCTCCTGCATCTAGACTTCTCAATTCTTAGGAACAAAGTGATATAGAATCAAGATTGACATAATGATTTGCATAGTAAACAATCCATACAAAGAACATGAAGGTGTTGCAGTGGAAAGTAAAGAGCAAAAGGTATATAGAAGGTGGAGGATTATGAAAAACGATAGGAAAACAACTCAACCTGTAAGTAAAGGGAAAAGACAAGGTGCAATAAAATCTGCAAATTAAGTGCTCACCAGTGACACAAGACACAACTCTATGCTTTGTTTATTTCTTCTTTCTAGTGCAGGACCACTGGAAGGACTGAAAAGAAGTTTCTAATCTGCTGTTATTAATTTACTTTACTTCCTGCTGTAAAAAGAACTGGGGAAAAAAAAATAGCCATGTTTCAGTGTAAGTTTTCCCCCAGCTCAGGCAATTTTCAACAGTTTTAACTTAGATGTATCTATTGCATGCCAAGCATTATTTTATTAAAATGATGTGTTCTGAAGATGACTCATCAGTGAAAGAATATTTCTGTAAAATATCCACAGAACTCAGTGATGCCAGGCTGCAGAATATACTGCTGGCTGTTAGGAGCAGAATTAATTCTAGTTGCTATTTTTGATGAAAGGAAAAATACAGAACCATAATTTGGGAGTTATTATCATTGGGGGGTTTGCTAAGCAAGATCTTCTGTTTTTCTAAGCAGAACCTGAGCACAAGTTAATCGTTATCCATTTCTCTCAGTAGATCAGATTTTATGCTTCAAAGTGCATTTTGAGCCATACTGATAATCAACTAACATAGATACAAACAGCATACAGCAATAAAGTGACTTCAGTGTTTTGCAATAGGACATTTGTTGGTAACATGCTTTAAAGCCAGTTTGTGGCCAATAGAACTTATGTGACAGGCAATGCTTCTTTATGGTTTTAGCAACTTATATTGTTGCCTTTTCCAGAAAAGTCAAACTGCCATCATCCTGTAACAGCTCCACAATCTTGAAAGTTCAACTGCAAGGTCCTTTTTACAAAGACTGAACATAGAAGTTAAATGTCTTAAAATCTTCAAGGGCAATATAAATGCAAAGCCCTTCAAAATTTTGGAGAAAATCTTCCTGGACTCATTTTTTTTCCTTTTCTTTTGTTATTTTTCCATTATTTTTCTTAAAGCAAAAAACAACTTAATAGCTGTGACAAATGCAAAAGGAGGTGTAAAAGTAAAGTGCCGCAAGCTTCCTTCATTAAAGCATGTTTTCTAGTTCTCTGTGTCTTGTAAGACCTCAGGAATAGCTATTAAACAAATAGTTTTGTTTAAATGTGGCAAAACACATCAATCCATCAGCAGAAAAGAAAGAATCCTCTCTCTCCTCTGATGTGTGGGTATCTGCAATGAACATTGCATACAGCTTACATTTTGGCCAACAAATCAAAATTTTATCATTACCACTGCCATAGTGAGACAAAATATCAATCAAAAGCTACTTCGGACAACGAAGAGCAGAAAAGAAATCAAACAAATTTGTGTCTATGATTAATAAGATACTAATTTATTCCAATCAGTTTTTACAAAAAATGATAAGAGGCACAAATATGACTAAAATAACTGCATTTCCTTAAAGTCATCAATTTTAGGCAACATGCAGCAAAAATGCATTGAATAGCTCATTGAGAAATATTAATTTCTTCCCTAAGACTATTTCAACAAAGATAAAAAGCATTAGCGTCAAATCTGATTTTAAAACCTTTGACTAAAAACTAGGTGGATTCTTTTCTGCCCGCCCGCCCCCCCCCTTCATTTTACTTAAAACATTTTAAGACATTTTACTTAAAAAAAAAAAAAAACAAAACCACCACGCTAACTTACTTTCTTTTTTTCCCAATTAAGTGGTACTTTCAATGCTGTATATTTATGCTCTTTTAGTTCTAAACTGCTTGGCATTCTTACAGTGAAATAAAAATAAATCAGTCAGTTAACGCATATTCTTGTTTGCAACAAAGAGGAAAGCATCTGTGGACTAGTTTAGGAAGAAACTAATCCAAGAGCAGGTTCACAATCCTGCAGGATATTTACAGGACTTTCTGAAGCTGTTTTAAGTCTGTTGCACTTCTAAAATCAAAACAAAAACATCACCAGCACCACAAAAAGGAAGAACCCCACTCCTCTCCTGTACCTCAAAACCTAAGCTTTTAGAAAATAACTGAAACATGAACTGTCAACCTTTAGGCTATCTTTAATGGATACTCTAAATCAAGACATAAGATGTCACATTATTTGTCTCCATCTTCATAACCTAGAAACACAATATCCTTCATATCAGATAGGATAAAAAGTTCTTGCACCATTTCTGTATTGGAAAGGAAAGTTGAATAAATCTTGTTCTGCAGCTGGAGCTTAATTAGGGTCAAATTTATGTCCTTGTTCTGTTTATCAGAAAAGAGATTTCTTTTACAGCAATACAGAAATTCACAATCCACAGAAGGGATCACCTTAGGCAGTATGTGTTCCCCATACCTATTCCTTGTTACTTGATTGCCAGGCAAGGTATCTGGATCAGGTTACCAAGGTAAACCCTCCTTAGTCTATGTGTCGGTCTATCCTTCCTTAATGATGGCACTACCTCACAGAGACATCAATGATCCTACTTACTGCTTTGATCAACAAAGCAGCCTCCACTCCCCCAGGCAACAGAGGCTCAAACAGCTCAGGTTAGTTTCTCCTACTGACTTAGAGAAGGAGCATTGTGTAAGATAGCGATTACAACCAGAAGAAATGAAAAGAAAGGGGAAAGAATTCCAGATTTTAGGGAGCACTGAAGTTTGATGCTGCAGTGGGAAAATATACAAAACCCTTGTTCAATCAGCCTATCTCAAGAAGTGCTGAGGAAAAAACTATCCTTACAAAAGAAAAAGGCTTTACTAAGGTCTACAGGCATCAGCACAAACCCCCACAGTATTTAGAGATATAAAGAGTGTTGGTGGGATTAGATCAGGGAATTCCTAGAGCAAGACTGTCACTAAAGAAAGTAGAAAAAAAAAAACTTCCCACTTTTCTTAATAAACAGCAGAGCAATTAAGAAATGGCGATTACAGCAACTAAGGACAGGTGGCAGCAAGGAAAAAAAGGTCCTCTTTGGGACCATGCAGTTACATTACACCAAGATTCAGTCCACACTGGAATTTTCAGGGCAACAAAGTTTCCTCAAAATTCGTTTGACTCGTCCAGCGAGCACAACTATTTGAAAAGAGCGAGAAGGGTTTTACCTTGCCTTGGCTTTGTTGGGTAGGGGAAAAGAAGGGCAGGGGTTGTTAAGGATTTTTAAAATTTATTATTTTTTTTTCCTGAGGAGGACGGAGACAGCACACTATATTATGACAGCAATTGTGGCATATTGGAAAAACTCTATTAACTGAAACTGGCACTATTGCTCTTGGTAAATCCATCATATTGGCATGAAGAGAACCTTCTATGCATTACTTACTATTGTCCACCAATGCCACTACGTAGATAGGTTAAAAAAAAAAACAACTATGGAAGAGCAGAGAGAGAGGGTAAAATTCTTAAGCAACAATTTTTAAGGTTGACACAGCTTTGTTAACCTGAATGGATGATACTGATCTTAAACCAGGGGAGACATTCCCCCTCTGTTCATGAGTTTTCATGGAGTGGGGGAAGGACCATCAGCAGAAATATCCCAAACTATGGACAATAATTCAGACCAATTATGCTACACAGTATTTTGATGTTATTGTAGTCACTATTCTTACAAGATTTACTAAGAACAATAGGGATGAGTGGCTCTAGCTCATGATCCAGCCTCAGCCACCACTTAGACAGAAACACTCTATTAACAATGGAGGTTTCCATGAGCTACCACAGAAGGTTTGATAACCTCAAATATGTAGAAAACCATAAATTCAACTACTTCCTATTACACAAATATTTGACTGCAACCCACTTATTAATGATATTCCAAAAAAAGGTTAATATATGTTACTGAAATAGCATTAAATGTTAGGTAATACTTTAGAAAGAAAAGTTCTGACACCCAAAATGTTATCTGAAGTTTTAAATTTATCAAAGAAATCTGGCTTCGAGTTTCTGGTCTCAGTTTCCTTTTAAGACAGAGGAATATTTCCCTTCAAATCCTTGATCTGCTTCTCTCTTTCCTTCCCCTTGTCCACTTCCCCACCACAACCATTAAGAATTCCCTCTGTGTTTTAGGAATCTTAATGAGTTCCCGTTAGGCAGCAAAATCAGATAAAACCCAACTACAGCAATTACTATGCTAAGTGGAGACAGAACATAATGCAAACAAACAAGCCAAGGAAAACCTCTCAAACTTTGCAACTGCAATTATCTCTCTACTTTTATTCATCAAATGTAAGAACCACTGAAGCTGCCATGAATGCTATCTTCTAATTCCTGTCCCTGGCAGTACAGATCTAGAACCTGTACTGAAATTTTGCCAAATGCCACTACCAAAAGCTGTATTTTTTTTTTCTTCCTGCTAGATAAATATGTAGCAGAGCTGAAAGGCAACACAGATCAAGGCTAAAGGAGGCTTAACACTGCTAATTCATGCCTCACTGCCGTTGGGCTTTGCTGAGCATTTCACTAGGCTCTTTTCTTTCCAGTAGGCTAACACAATGAACCCATGTCAAAGACCAATAATTTGATAAGCTGGTTGAAGCTGGTTGGGATAGAACATGAAAGATTTTGCAGGACTGTAAATTAGAGGGTGTATATTCATAGTTTGCCCTGAGTGAAGCAGAGTTCATTTATAAAGAAATTTAATGGACAGCAAATTTTATTGCATGTATCATAAAAAAAGTTGTTTCCAAACATATTTAGCTGAAAGCTCAAGTATGAAGAAAAGGATTCTGCAATTACTAAGCTGAAAAAGTACTATTCAGGAATCTAAGGTTGCATGTTTGTCCTTCCCTGGTTACAAAAAACTCTTGATCTTATAGCACTGTCTTTCCCAGAGGGCAACATCCACTAGCCACATGTAAACATGAAATCCATGTACACTAGCTGTAAACATTTCTGCTTATCTCTCTTAGTAGCAGCTGGAAATAGAAAGTTTTCTTATTTCAGGCTAGTAGGATTATCTGACAGTTATAGAACTGCAATATTATTAAACCTGAGATTGCTCAGAAACACCAAGAAACTACTTTAATGTAATGCCCTTTTAGATCAAGTCTATAGTGTCATAGATTGAAATCATGGCCCTCTTACCTTTTTAGGTACTATTTTTGTGTGTGTGTGTGTGTGACACTAAAGTATGCTTTTTGTGGCTCTTACTCCCCCTCAAACAAAACTCACAAGAAATTACAACAGGAAAAGCATACAGCTACTTCAAAGTTACTTCAAAATTTGAAGTAGCTTGTCCTAGCTTTGTTGCATTCGGTGACAAAGCACTCATTTTTAGTTTTGTCTGCCATATTTTTGTTCTGAGTGCACCATAAAACAAGTCCAGAGGACAGGGAGTATCCATCTCTTTCTTCCTTGACCTGATTTTATGCACACAGTTAAGAACTGACCCTAACTGACAAATCAGCATAGTTGAACTTAGATCGCTTCAACAGAAACTTTACTCTTTTTATTTAAAAGAAATAGGAAAATTAACACGTCACTCAAGTTTCACTCATTAGATTTATCTCAATATTGTAAGACCTCTCCCTCCCCTTCCCTCTACAGTTCCTTTTTGACAGGCATCATTGGCAAAACCACTCAGAGGACTGTTAATAAGTCTCTCGGCTCCACCAGAACCAGAAAAACCTACACTGTCTTAATTGTGAAGTCACTATGGTACAGAGAGGACCCATAATAACACACAGAGAAGTTCCTTTGCAGTTCTTGCTCATAAGAGGAAATTTCGTGTTGTACAGGGGAAGACTTCAGCACTCCAGTTAACATAGGTGTGCCCATCACAGAAACACAGCACAGACCCATTATTGGCATGTGCATTCAGATACATGGAGATTACTTCAGTGCTGCTATAACCAGGGCACACAGGAAAGGCTGGTCCATTACTGTTGTGTTAGTTCTGTCTCAGATCCAGCAAAGCTTGCTTTACATTTTCAGCCTACAATTAAGTAAGAACTTTCAGATACCAAGGTTAAACAGCTAAAGTTCGATGATTCCCTCTGGAACATTTTAACATGAGCTGCTGAAAGCCACCCTTTCTTTCAGGATTTCTATTAACCTTGCTGATGTGTTTTCACCGTTGCATATATGTTTATTGACAGAAAAACAACAAACCAAAACTAGCCACAAAGTTTACTTGAATCCTAACAGGCTGGTGAAGCATAAGTCACTATCATGAAGCTCCAGATAACTGTCAAGAACATAATTTAACAAGATTTTTTTAAAGAAAAATGTCTAGATTGCTCAATGGCATATATTATGTTTTGAAATGTTTCCTATAGAATCAATTGCTTTTAATGTAGCTAAGCCTGTCCTTAATATACATTCTAAAAATTGTCTCATCAAGGCAGTCCAAATATTTTCCAGGAAACCTGTGAGTCTTGGGTTCCTGGCCTCCTAAGAGCCTGAAGCTTACAGCAATATTTGCAGTTGAATCCAGCATCAGTAGAAGCACACCACTAGTCTTGATGAAAGACTTTTAAAAGTGCTGATTGTCCTGTGGAATGTTTGCCCATTGCCAAGTAAGTTCTCATTCTAATAGTTTCAGGACCTGACTGGTTAGTGTTGTCTTCTTAAGATTGCAGCAAAATTTTGACTTCCGTAAATTTTAGTAGAAAAAGTCTTTGAAATAATTTCCTTGCACACAATAATGGAATAGAATACCATGACTTCCCTGTCTTCTAGGATCTGATTTTGCATTTATGTATCTAAGTTAACTTGATCCTAGCCATCAAGATTTAGTTTCCCTTATGAAGCTGTGAAACAAAAAATAGCTTACAGAAAATATTTGGAACTCATTCGCTAAAATAAAATCAAAAACAACAATCCAAAAGCTCAGTTAAGCCCACAATGGGATTCACAGAATCTCAAGGGCTGCAAAGGACCTCAAATGATCATCCAGTCCAATCCCCCTGCCAGAGCAGGACCACCTAGAGTAGGTCACACAGGAACTCATCCAGGTGGGTTTTGAATGTCTCCAGAGAAGGAGACTCCACAGCCCATCTGGGCAGCCTGTTCCAGTGCTCTGTCACCCTCACAGTGAAGAAATTCTTCCTTATATTTCTTTGGAACCTCTTATGTTCCAGCTTATACCCATTGCCCCTTGTCCTATCATTGGCCATCATTGAGAAAAGCCTGGCTTATAAGTATACTACAGGTAACACAGCACACTTGTAAAGCAGAAGCATGTGTCCCCCTCTTACACTGATGACGGCTCATACCATCAGTTCCCATCTGCTATCTGTTACAACCTTATGCTCTGCTGAGTGCAGACCTGTTTTACACAGCTCATCGATTGCAGCACAACCATGGCAGCAATTAAGGAGCTGTGTGCAGTGGAGCCAGCATCCTGGGAGGTGAACTGGTGCCTCATTCATCCAACTTTCAATGCCTGATGAATCAAATCATCGAATGTTACCCCATCAATACATCTCTCATGCAAATGCCATTAGGTTTTCCCTACTAGCACTCAGTCCAGATCAATGTATAGACCTGGATTTTGTTACACAGAAGACATTACCACACCAGTCTTTAGAGAGGCAGGAAACTGAATATGCCCCTGCTTCCCAGACTTCTGTGCCCAAGAACGATCTCTGCAGCGTTGTGCTGCTGCTTCACATGGAAGGTTTCAAGCAAGTTGAACTCTTTGCAAGATAGATGATAATTATAAAATCAACATGGGCTTCTCCCTCCTCCTTCTCTCCCACTCCGAATTAATCATCTGCAAGACCTAGGTTTTGACATGACATGGTGATGACTGAAGTCTATGCATGTACGTTCATTTATCATCAGACAATATAAAATAAATGCACTGTGGGGAACAAAAGATACATCTAAGATATATCTGCAGTTTAAGACTGAAATAGTTTCACTTCCTTGAGGCTGGAAAAGTCTTAGGAAAAGATATTGCCTTTGAAACCAGTAAACATGAAAAAAATTACTACTTCTCAGCCAGTAATTAAAAGACAATTACATACTGACAAGCAAGATTATAGTATTTCATTGATGGTTTTATACAAAATTGAAGACAAAAACCCAAAGAACTTCTCCATTGTTTTAGTACTCGACTGAGCATCCTTTTTATTAATAGACACATCCTTTCGTAGATATTAAATGTGATAAATGTCATGTTCTCAAGTTACTGAAGGCTGCTTTTCTGTCACTTGCAGATTAAGTTCAACTGATTGTTGGCCAGATGGTGAGAAAGAGGGTGCATAATGTGTTCTCGATCCAACTGACACAGATTATACTCTTCAAGCAGTAACTGAAGCACTTTGAAATACCATTTTTTCATCCAGTGCCATCAGACAAGGAAAGTTCCTTAGTCACATTGATGCTACCTCCCTAGTAAACTGTATTTCAGTTATCATGCAACTCACAGAAGTCTATTTTAAGATTCTTTGCTTTCATTACAGTACATATGGAGGAGGTTCTCTCCTGACATTTGAATCATCTGTCTTCGCCTAGCAGGTGTGTTTTCCTTTCAGAATTTTTTTAATAACCTCCTGAAATATAATCAAGAGAACTGGAAGAGAATGAACTAGAATTATGATGATGGGCATATGTACTATGTTTAACAGTGCCCAAGAATGGTGTCATAGTAAAAAATTGTGTCATACTAAACTGCACTTAAGGCAGAGTACGTAAATCAAGGGAGGACATGCATGCATTTCATTTTCAGGTCAGCACACAGCTCCCACATTCTGCTCCTTCTTGTGTTAATGGCAGTAACCTAAGAGTTAAAGCAACCTTGGTATCATCCACCACTCCAGCCAGAACAACTTCTCGTTGCAGAGATCTATTCAAGCCAGAGCAACAGAGGTGCCTGACTTGGAAGAACACATTACTAGCAGACAGACATTCCTCCTTCAGACATGCAGTGAAATGGATCCCATCACAGACAGCTAATGTGCATTCTTCAAGATCTTAGAAGCATTTGTTGGGTTTTTTTCTGGCAAGCATCTCAGAAATCAGTGTACAGATCCCAGCTGAAGAAATGTTACAACAGATGTAGCACACATCCTGATAGAGCAGACTTGGCTGTTACCAATTAGTTATGAGGCTTCTTTTTGCCCAAAATACAACCCATTGCATAGTCCTTCTGCAAGTCCTCTGTAACTGTATAGTTCAGACTGACAAAAACAGAAGACAGAAAAAAGAAAGATAAGCTTAGCTGGGATAAAGGAATATACCACCGTTTTATATGTATCTAAACCAGCTTGATGAGATTAATTTCAAATAATCTCACATTCAGACCTGTGACCTCCAAGATTTGCATCAGTAGGTGGTTCAAGTAGACTGAATAACGAGAAAAATCCATAAATGATTTGATTTTTCTAGCTCAGAGCTTTGGCCATGTGCCCAGTGAGTTCCTGATTATTTTAAGTCATTCAGTTACAGCACTGAAAATATCTCCTCATTAATAAGATAAGCATTAGGTGCTTAAATGTCAGTTTCTAGTATCAGGAAGGACAGAAGAAAGACAGGGAATCAACCTCTGCTCCTCCTCTAAATACCATCAAGATGATCTCATCAATGCTCAAAGCCATGAGACCAAGCACATTGCATTCTTAGAAAAATATTTGGGCTCAAAAATATTTACTTCCTGAACCAGTAGAGGACTTGTTCATACCCATACTATTTGCCAAACTGAAGTAAGTGAATTCCTTCCTTCAAGGCAAGGACATTATAAGTGTTGGGATCACCATTATCTGCAGCACTAACACAGATTGGGGTCAGGTTACTGAGAGCTTGGTTCACATTCAGTATTTTGGATCAGTGTTAGGGAGTTAAGAGTCTGGAGATGTCTTGCATACTGTAGACCTTCCAGCTTCACACCAACTTTGCAAGACAATCGTTGTGCCTTTTCTAGAATCTCTGCCCATTCTATGCCAGATTTCAAGAGACTGAAAGGTCTCAATGCCACATAAAATAATTCGATGCCAGTGGCAGCACAGACTTCTTTCGCTTCAAGTTTGGGCACAATGTATCTGGTAAGCAACTGCAGCAGCAGGATCCTAAAACTGTCTCCTTCCAGAGATCATTATAGGCTATTCCTAGATATAATGGTTGACACTCGTGTCTCATGAGTTGCATGATTTGATCAGTCTGCCTTCTATTTCACAGGTACATGCAGTCATGTAATCACTAAAGCATGCCCATCATTTAAGGGGGTGAAGCCAATGAAGGCATGAAGAGGCCACAGGACTTGCAGATTTCAGTACAAAGCCAGACAACTATTTAGGCAAGACAAGAAAATGACAATATAAAGTTCCAAAAATTTAAGATTTTTTTTATATGGTTTAGCTAAAACTAAGAACTAAGGATCTGAGCATTCATTATGTTTCTACAGCTAGAGGACATTATTAGCTGATATTGATGAGGAAAATAGTGAGTGTATTCTACAGGAGTCACTACCTGTAGCTAAAAACACAACTGCAGCTGAAACTGGTATTTGAACAATTAGCACTGGTTGCATAAAATACACAGGCACCTGTAAGGAGTCTATGTTAACACTGCTTGGTTTAGATTCCTAACCATGATGTTCTCCATGTTTTGAGACAACTGCTTCCATTCACCTCCTGCCAAAGAGATCCCCAAAGATATGTTAATTTTTCTTTAATGTATTATCTATTCTATCACCACAGTTGTCTTATCTGCTTTTCCCTCAAGGACTGATGCAGTGGCAAATACTTTCCTGCATCCTATGATAGACTTTATAAATTACATCAAACACTGTTTCATGCTTTGCCTTGTTATTAAGTCACGTGGTGGTAGCGGATATTGCATTCCTTTGTGTAAGTTCTGTAATCTTCTGAGTTTTGATAAGGCCATTCATCACAACATGACTACGCTAATCCAGACGATCATAGTGTGCAAGACAATGCTAACGATAACCACTGTTTAATAACCATCTTCCTTTGCCTAATACTTACCTGTGCAGATTCTATCTGCTTATGCAGCACTCTTTTTAAACAAACATAGAAGATAGTGAAGACTGAAGTAACATGATTGTGTTTCAGTAAAATTTCTTTTGAAGAGTCAGTATAGGGCTGAGCTTATGAGCTTAACATCTCATTATGTCCTAATTGACCTCACATCCCAGTGACGTCACTGGCAGTTGAAAACATTTAACATCTGGCAATATATGGACTTAAAAGATGCAAAACAGCTGAAAATTCACAAGTTAAAAATAACATAAATACCACTGACTTCTTTATTCCTCTGTGTGGTAACCTGACATTGCAGAACTTCTGCTGACTGCAAGTGTTTGTGCTCCTTGTATCTGCTGAGCAAAATGCTGGCAACTTTCAGAACAGCATCTGAAAGGCCTACACCTACAGAAATCAGCTTGCCAAAGAACAAAACTGAGCAAAATTTGGCATTGGCATTTTCATAGAATCACAGAATGGTAGGGGTTGGAAGGGACCTTTGGAGATCATCTAGTCCAATCCCCCTGCTAAAGTAGGTCCACGTAGATCTGGTCACACAAGAATGCATCCCGGTGGGTTTGAAAACCTTCAGAGAAAGAGACTCCACACCTTCCCTGGGCAGCCTGTGCCAGGGCTCCCTCACCTGAACAGTAAAATAGTTTTTCCTTATGTTTAAATGGAACTTTTTGTGTTCCAACTTTATCCCATTACCCCTTGTCATGTTGCTAGATACAAGAGAAAAAAGAGATGCTTCAACTTCCTGACATCCACTACTTAGATATTTGTCAATATTAATGAGATCCTCCCTCAGAATCCTCTTCTCCAAACTGAACAGCCCCAGTTCCCGCAGCCTTTCCTCATAAGGAAGATGCTCCAGTTCCCTGATCATCTTGGTGGCCCTGCGCTGGACTCTCTCCAGAAGTTCTTTGTCCCTCTTGAGCTGTGGAGCCCAGAACTGGACACAAGGCTCCAGGTGAAGCTTCACCAGGGCAGAGTAGAGGAGGAGGAGAATATCCCTCAACCTGCTGGCCACATTCTTCTTGATGCATCCCAGGATGCCATTGCCCTTCTTGGCCACGAGGGCACATTGCTGGCTCATAGTTAGTTTATTATCAACCAGCACTCCCAGTTCTCTCTCTGCAGAGCTGCTCTTCAGCAAGTCAATCCCCAGCCTGTACTGGTGCATGGGGTTGTTCCCAGATGCAGGACTCCACACTTGTCCTTGTTGAACCTCATGAGGTCCCTCTCTGCCCAACCCACAAGCCAGTTGAGATCCCAGTGAATGACAGCACAGCCTTCTGGAGACTCAGACAGTCCACCCATATTCTCATGTGGCAATGCTTTTCACATTTCACGTTTTGCTCTGTTTATCACAAAGTTTTGGCATTTTGCACTGTTCTAATAGGGTGCTGAGTACTACTGAGAAGTACATTTCAAAACTATGTTTTTTAGTACTATTTTGCACCTTACCACCCACAGAAGAGACATCACTGTCCATATGCACATCAATATATAAAGCACAGTCACTATGTTATATATGACCCTCAAAAAAATAAGGAATGTAGTGTTGGGAAAGAAGACACAGACTCAATAAATTTCCTTCTTGCAGACAAGTTTTGCTTCCTCTGTAAGATATACAGCCATCTACTCTATTTTAGATGCCTCAAGTATAGAGATTACTTATCCCTGAAGTGCACTTCAAAGGATTATAACCCAGCAGGTGTTAACTGCAGCAGGGTACAAAAGGAGCATTTTGCATTACACCTGCATGTAGCCAGCCTACTACAAGACATTGTCTATGAGCAAGGCAGTAGAAATACTGGGAGTTCAATTCCTTTCCTAAGTCCTCTAGGTGTTTAACTGTGGACACAGATCTCTACAGCAGCCAACAGGAAACAGCCCAGAAAAAAAGCAAATATGGAGCACACAGAGGGTTGGTTTGTTTTTTTTTTCTCCAAAATATTCTTCCAGCTTGTAGAGATTTGAGTTAGAAACTCTGCCTACTGTAAAAGTGGTGCTCTGGTGTCCTACAGCCCTGACTGAATCTCCCAGAAATACAGGAAATTATTAAAGTAACCTGGAATGTAGAGAGGACCCAACCCTCGACAGCTGAGTTCAATGCACACACGTGGAGTAGCTTCACTCTTTAGTTCTGTTTCTTTTTCTCAACCTTCCACCACCTGAGGTACCAAGTTGTATCAGAACTATCAGCAAGCATTCTTCATCAATGACTTCAGTGGCCTCTCTTCCACCTTGGTCTGATTATCCTTTGTTCAGAGGACAACATTTAAGGCAGATACATGTCTGAATGCACAAGCTACCTACTCAACGCTGCATATGTCAAATTTTGTAGGACTGGCACTTGTCTAACCCAACAAGGAGTGAGCTAAGGAGGATTTCTGGAGACAGTTCATCTCTCTCAATTGACTCACTGCAGAGTCAGCCATGCAGTAGAGTCATTGCAAAAGAGAGAGTGAAACTGTGTGGTGATGAGCAGCAACAAAAGACATAGCAATAAAAAGCTTACCTTTGGTGGAACTGCATAGACTCAAGTGATCTGTAACCTCACTACTTCTTGACATACTAGGCATGTAAAACAAGCATCAGGGGGTGAGTGCAAGTTACATGGCAATCTCAGGTACTAGCTTACAAATGAGGCTCCTCTTGACCTTTTTGGGTGTGAAAAGGTCTGGTTTCACAGGTAGCAGCAGCTACTGGTTTACAGCAAGACAAGAAGTGCATTAGCGACCTAAATTTATCACATAAGTCTATAACAGTCAAATTATTTCAGTGCATTGCTATAAAGTATAGCAGCTTAGTGTACCTAGAAAAAGGCAATATAATTTCCCAAGTTTATTTAAACTTTGTAAGTCACCCCACAGTTAATTTTTCTTCAAAGAGTTCCCCTAATACTGGCCAATTTTGGAAGTCTCCATAGACTTCTTAGGTAGATAGCTAGCTTTGGATTTGTGGAGGAGGGAAAGACAACATGTTTGGTTTGCTTCGTTACACAGTATTGCTTACTATTATATTGCTTTCTAACTATTAATAGCATTCACCTATAATGTTCCTAGTGTTTAATAGTACAATAGTTAAAACACAGATATTTCTCTGTCTCTTACAACTGCAATTCCATTCTCAGGCAGCCCAAAGTACAATAACTGTGTGCCTGGAAACAGGATTTGGTGTTCTGCCTGTAAAAGAGTAAAAAAGCACGTCCTTCCTGCAGCATTTTATGAAGCTATCCCTCCGGTAACATGTAAGTAGTGTTATGATAGATGGAAGTTACTCTAAGAATAGGTGATCCAAAAGACAGGGACAGAAGTCACCTGGACAGAACCAGACCCTATTCTTTATATGAAACTTGAGTGCAGCTATTGGAACATAAAGCCATATGTAATTTGGATATAGTAACAAGAAAACCAACTTAAAAGATGGTATGTGCAAATCTCCCAGGAATACAAGAAATTATTACAGTAACCTGGAATGCAAAGAAGACCCAGCCCTTGACAAATGCTAGGTTAATCAGGATCAAGATGTGCTTTGTATTGTTATTCCTCTGGAATGTTAACCTTGCTAAGTAGTAATATATTTTGGAAATCTGCCCATCAGTTATGCAGTTCATGCTTTCATAACAGCAGCAACATCTGAAAACAAGAAAGAATGAAAACTCTGAGCATATACTTTTATTTAGTGTAGTATAAGCATTTATGATTAAAAAATACTTTTTGTGGAAGTCAAATCACTGAAATCTACAAAGAATCAAGCAGAGATTAACCATGACCGATCCTCTTCTCACTTGCCTTTCAGAATAACAAAACCTGTGCTATTTAGAACCATTTCTTAAATTTGGAGAAAAGAGAAGGGTAAGAACAACCCTCCAAAACCTTTTCAGTTTTGAGACCCCCCCCCCATTCCCAAGTACCCACGCAATCTATGAATAAAACCAAGAGGATCAGGCAGTGACAAAACATGCAAGTCCTAGAACACACTTCTGTGAAAATGAGCCAGATTTATTCGAACATAAGCTAGAATTAGAAAAATAGCAGATGGCCAATTGCAGCACCACTGAAATTCCAACAGCTTGTTTTCAAATGTTAATTCTTAAAATAAGGTTTTTCAGTTGGAATATATTCTCTAGGGGTAACAGGAAGCTTCTTGAAGAACTGAAATTAAGTGGGATCGAAGTTCTTTTCTGCCCCAGAAGACACTTTTCCCCATGTACCATCACCAGACAAATTCAAGATACTCCAAAAGCTGCCCTGGACATGTTGATATTACCGTGACTTTGGGTAAGGACGAACAACACAGGAGACCTTACTTTCAAGCTACGATCAAACGCTTTTGGTTACTGTTAGAAATTGGAGAGCTTAGGTTGTCCATCCCTTCAAAAGAAGCTTGCTTACAGCTTTAATGCAAAGGGACATTACAAACGTAAGCTGAACCCTGAATTCTAGACTAGAAAACACACACTAAACTTCACGGTTGACTGCGCTACACACGCTGCAGAAGCCTCGGGCAGCTCCACCCGCAGCGCCGGCGCCTCCCCCCGAGCCGGGGATCCCGGAGGCGGCGGCGCGGGGCGGCCGCCCGCCGGCGCCATCTTGCGGCCGTGTCCCGGCTTTCCCGCAGCCGGGGACCGAGCGCTGCTGACGGCAGCCCTGCGGCTGAGCTCCGGGCCTGCGGAGGCCGGGCTGCTCGCCGCCCACGCCGGGTGTAGGGGAAGTGGCAAAGCAAGAGCAGTGGCCACAGCAGTGGCTGTGGGCGCCTCACGCGCTGCCCTTCACCCGTTACGGACTGACAAGTCCTGACAACGTAAGCACTATAAACATTTAAAAACAAAACACCGTCATTCTAAGCATCAAACGAGGGTCGATCCTGCAACCTCCATACCCCCGCTCCCCACTTCACATTCATCACTTACTTCTCTGCGTGGTACAACTGCTATCTCCTCTGAAATCTTCGATGACTCCACCTTCCTGGGTCAACAACATCCTTCTGCATCTCTGCGGCAAGACCTCCAACAACCACTTTTTTCACGGGCACACTTGCTTTTGCAGCAAAAACCACAGAGCACTTCCTCAGGTGTTGCCTTGTGTCAGGGCAGCCCAGGTGGCTCTGGCAACGTGGGACCAGGTGGGCCAGCTGCAGCTGCTCCTGCAGATGCTTAGCGGGGCTCCCCTGCACACAGGTGCACCCTTTTGCTGGATATCCCTAAGCATGTAGTTTCACTGCTTAAGTTAAAATGTAACAGCTTTTGCAAAACAAATAAAAAAGGTTGTGGGTTGTCTGGGTTTTTTTTTTTTTCCTCTAGGGCAGCTGTGGAAGTCAGGGCCTTGAGCACTACACTGGATGGTCCCTTTGAGACACTAGAGTTAGTGCTTGTTACTTCCAGGGCCTGGCACGGGAATGCTTTAAGACTTTCCTTCTCAAGTTTCTTGCTGTTCTCATCCCATACCAGACTCTGAAAAGTTTTTTGTATGTGTTTTTTTGTTTGTTTCACTGTAGACAGATTTGTCATACTATTTCTTAAGGTACAGCTTTTTTAGCAGTCAGCAAGACTAATATTAAAGGCAGGTCACAATTTCCATTACAAGCACTGGTTTCCAGAATCTTTCTACTCTTAAATAAAAATGCCCTGCAAGCAGAAATAACACTGCAGAAAGCAATTAAAGAACTAAAACAGAGGCACAGTTTTGCACGTACTAGCACTGGTTTCATGAACCTATTTCCACTTTTCAGCAGTCAGTAATCTGATAATTTTAAAATTTTTCATGTGTTAATGGGATTTTCCTAGTGCAAAGCAAAACAGGAGCTGCAACCAACCTTCACAGCCACCATTCTGCTACAGGTACAGGATAGTTTGTACTGTTTAAACAAACACGTTAATGAAGGTTTGTTATGGAAAAAAAATAGAAGCCTTTGAGCACCCTAAACATTAAATCCTCATTTAAGGATGGTCAGTGTTGTATGCCATTCCAACACACAGGGCACAATGTCACAACTTTAATGAGCTGCTTAATTTTCTCTCCAGTGCCTAAATGTATGTGATGGACATATGGTGCCATATCACCCTCAGCTGGGAACTGACTTAACTTTATTGTTTTCTGCCACAGTCTGTATGCTCTTCCAATATTTTAGTGATTATTCTGAACTCTGAAAAGAAAAATATCCACAAGGGAACTTGAAACAACAGTAAACCAGAGATCTATTGTGTCACACAAAAGATCTCATGAGAATCATAGAATGGTCGGGTTGGAAGGGACCTTTAGAGATCATCTAGTCCAACCCCCCTGCAGAAGCAGGTTCACCTAGAACAGGTCATATAGGAACATGTCCAGGCGGGTCTTGAAGACCACCAAGGAAGGAGACTGCACAACCCCTCTGGGCAGCCTGTTCCAGTGCTCCATCATCCTCACAGTAAAATAGTTTTTTTCTTACATTTAAGTGGAACTTTTTGTGTTCCACCTTCATCCCATTATCCCTTGTCCTGTTCCTAGCTACCATAGAAAAAAAGGGATGCCCCAACCTCCTGACACCCACCATTTAGATATCTGTAAATATTAATAAGATCTCCCCTCAGTCTCCTCTTCTCTAGACTAAACAACCCCAAGAAGAGAGAGAAGAAAGCCTTTCAATTGTGAAAAATGATGAGAGATGCTACTTCAGATTCATGAAAAAAATCAGAAAACAGAAGTACTCAGCTCTCAGTCGGTATTTTATTCCCAGAGTCTCATCCTTGTGGATCAATACAGTACTTATTGTTGGCAGAGATTATGAGTTACTGCTGCTCTGTTACAGTGGACATCTCAAATGTATTTTCACTGGTCTTTCCTTCTATATTAAGACTGGTGTGCAAAGAATTTGTTGTTGTTGTTGTTCAAGTTTCACCATAGTGTGATATAAATGATAGAAGTAGCATTTTGGAGGTGAGTGGAAACTAGACCCTAGCTTTTAGCAGTAATACAGAAGCTGGTTGTGAAATTGCACTCTCATGCCCAGAAAACAGGAAGCAACGTTTGTCAAGGCAGCTGACACCTTTTATCAGATGACCCAATGCAGCTGGGAAGAAAACTAGGTGTTTCAAACACTCAAGCCCTTCCTCAAGAAATTTCTCTGCTGTGGAATTGATTTGCCAGTCAGTTTCACAGGGAGAAAAGCAGTTACCTGTCAAAACCAGCCAAACAAAATCTTTGGTCCAGAAAGTGAAAATGACCCCATAGCTGAGTAGTTGAATTATTTGTTTGTAATACCAAGTGCAGTTCCTGTTGTATTCAGAATTAAATTATTCTATATATAGGGAAGTATTTCAACTGGAGAATACAGAAATCTTGCAACAGAATGTTCTTGATTTTATTTGCCAACATACTTTCCTGAGAGGCTCTGATTCTGCCTCCAAATTGGATGGGTAAGTGAATTAAATCTCTCCTTTTTCTCTTGTGCAAGCAGGTAAAACAAGCTTGTGCTATTCAGTGCCTGCTGGGTGTTACGACCTCTCTTGTGTTTCCAGGAGGGCTGTGCAAGTAAAAAAGACAGGAAAATACATAACTTGTTAAACTTACATCAGCTTTGATTTGGTAGAAGTGCCATGATGTTCAAGATATAAACGGTTTTAAACATGAATAGTGACTGAAACTTCATGGATCCTGACTTTGACTGGGTTAGACGGCAGCTACTTTCTCATAGGAAAAAACTCTAGTGAACGGCCTCTAAGAGCATGAACCTGTTCTTTCAGCTACTGAATTTCTTCTCTTTTATCTCTTGCCTGTCTTCAAGGTTATTCAGTTCCTCTTTATCATGTTATAATTCTCTTGCACAGTAACAATGTTTCCCAGCTGCATGCCAACAGCAGGTTTCATTAGCAAACTATTCATTATTGCACAAAGGTCATTAATGACAGCATCACATGTTTGGCCCAAAGAAAATTCCTTGAAGATCTTTGGTAGCAAACTCCCTCTAGCCTTATAACTCCTCTTAAGGAGGTGTCAACATCACCTTACCTCCTTAAGTTCCAAAGCTTCATTATAATATCCAATGTGTGATTTATCTTAATCTGTTAATTATAGAATTAATAATGCATCATAATGCTATAGTGAACAATACTTGCAGAAAGGTGTAGATTTCTTCAAATGCTTGCATGCAAGTGGGAACAAGATGATGGCCTAAAACAATGACAATTTACCAAGGGACTAAAAGGGAAAATATTTGAACTATATCTGAATTAGACAATACAAGATGAACTCACCTGAATATAGTGATCTGAGTAAAAGCCACACATGGAGTCTGATTCCATCAACATCAAAGAGGTTATTAATTTATCAGGAAATAATCAAGAAAATAAAATGGTTATGTTTTCAAGAATCAGAAATCTGTATGTATCACACACTTGCATTAAAATACAGCAGTAGATATGGATTAACAAATTAGACACCTGCATTAATCAAAGAGAATGTTTCATTATTATCCAAAATGAAACAAAAGGCTTCTTTAGACTTGTGTTGTATGCCAAATAATTAGCACAACCACCCACCAACTTGGCTGGCTGAAGAAGGAGTACTCACCATCCAGAACTCCCAATAGAAGGAATATTTTTGGTCCAGTCACCAGCTGCTTCTTGGAGGTGTGCAAAAGAGCTCTCATAACCAGAGTGAATCACTGGTCTGGCTTATCTGGGGCCTCTAAAATGAATAAGGTTTTACGTCACTTCATCATCATGATCATAAGCATCAATTATCAAAAGTACAAGATACAGCAAAGTTATCTAAGCTCCTGCAAGTAAGCAGGGAGACTGAGTTCTTGTGTCATTTCCTGATGCTGTTAGATCAGGATCTTCTCTCCACTCTCTCTTCCATGGTCTCATCATCATTCACTCCTTCAAGTGCAGAACTCATTTTCTCTCTCTGGTCAAGAACTGTCATGTCTATCTTGGCAGCAAACCTTATTTCTTGCTTCTTGTGCCATATCATCTGTTCCCTTTTTTTCTGTTTGTTTTGTTTCATCCCTGGCAGATTTTATAAACTGCTTTATTCTATATTTAATAGTAGGTTAGCTTAGTAAAACACAGTTGATTTGTATTCACAGGATTAAGTCTTCTTTCTAGTTTGTGGTCTACAAGGTATCTGGCAAGTTTATTTGGGTCGTATCATCCTGAAAAGCATGGTTTATGTTGGACAAAACAATTAGTAAGCCAAGACTACTATAAGCAGCATGCAAGAAGTACGTCAGAAGCTTTGTTTCATTTGCTGTTCTACACATTACAAACACATGTGTGCACCTGAGTAAAGACATGCAGATCACCATTCCAAAATTTAAAATATCCAGTAAACCATATGAAAAATACACTATCATTAAACTAACATTTCTTTTAAAACATTATATATTACTTATGAGAATCATTTACAAGGAAAGTATAAGAAGTATATCCAAGAATTAAGGAATTTGGAAATAGTGGGATTAAGACTGTGCATATCCATAATGTTTTACATCTTTACTACCTGCACATCTATGGTTTCCTCTACATGACCCATTCCTTATTTGGAGTTAAAACAGATTGATTGCTCTCTTATTGAACAGCTACCCACTATTAGATTTTGTTCTTATTTGTTCACTGGGCAAAAGCCAGTACTATACTCAGCATGCACTGTTCTGTTCCTACTTTAAATGAAGTGCATTGCTCTTTAAGAGGTATGTATCTTCCTCTCTCTCCTCGTACATACAAACGATTTCATAGCAGAGAGAGGGTATGACTCTACCATGCAATGGAGCATAATGCAAAGTTAATTCAACCATTCCAGTAACTCCACAGTAAACACAGCTCATGCTTTCCATATAAGATGATAAACTAACTAGGGTACCAGAGGCAGGTTAAAGCAGCACCATGCTGATACTAAAACACTTGACTCTTAGTGCTGCTAATGAGAGCTGACATGCTGTCCTGCTTGCAGTGCCAAACATGGCTGAGAAATGTCTTTTGTGCTGTACTGACCTGGAGAGGGCTGACAGACTCTTGGACTCAAGCCTGCTTATTATAGGGAGCGTGGAATCTACAGAAAGTTTTGTCCCTTAAACTGTATGACCACACATCAACTTTGAAACCCACAAAACAAAATATTTTAGAGAAAAGGAAGAGATCAAAATTAGGAAGCTTTAATTAAAGTGGTTTAATCCAAATGCCATTTCTGGTGGAAGCAGTGAGATTTTTTCAGTAGACCTCTAGAACTAGAAAGACTGCTTTATAAGTCTAAAACATATTAAAAATTACTGCATAGAGTATATGAGATACTTTGTCTGAATTGGGCCTCAAGTGACTAGCCCCAGAAACCCGTGAGCAGCACTTTGTCTTGATACCGCAATGTATGGTATTATACCAGAGTTTTTACTGGTATGTCTAAGAGGCCCTCTTATTAACACCCTTCCTTAAAATAGGAACTTCTTCTTAATAAACAGATGAACATGCTTAAATGTCTGAAAGCAGAAAATTATGATCTTTGGTTACATCTGACAGAAGAACGAAATTAGGTTTTTCTCATTACATTCACTGTCCCATAATAGGGGTCATAGACCAATGTTTTTAACTCAGTAAGGCATGGAAGGTAACTATGACATTCAATCATGTCTTCATGGGCAATGTCTTCATTTCACATTTATTAAATATGCTTGAGTTTGCTTTAAATATTTTTTTAAAGTAGCATTGGGAATGCTGTGTACAAGTTAGATATATTCCTAAGGCCCTAAATAACAATTCATGTGTTAAACACTCTATTATCTTCATAAATATAGTTTTAATTTATAATATATTGTTTGAAAGCAGGTACTGTTTGAATGAAAGGCTGTACTTAGTAGATCTCCATACATTCTAAGAGAACTGAAGGTCAGCCTGTAGCATCCAGAAGATCCTGTTTACTAATTCATGCAGTGTTTCACAGGGCTGCTCTAAGGACACAACAGCACTTTAGCTTCTTGCTATTCTGCAGTGGTGGAAAGCTTATAGGATTTTTCTCTCTCTCCTGTCATGCTCCAAGGGTTTCTAGATCATTAATGATCACTAGATCTGTTAGGGTAAGAATGATAATTCAAACAACTGAAAAACATATATGCTTCCTTGATGGGTCTGTGATATTAGTAACAAACAAAATTGCCACTTAATCCTCTCCTGAGTAATAAATGTGCTATTTGAAGAGCACATTTTAGAATTCCAGAGGTGCTAGCTTTGATAATTCCATAATAACGGCAGTGTAGCATTTGGTTTATTTATCCAAACACTTTACAAATATGCTTCCTTTAAATTTATCAACTGTTCTAGGATCTAGAGCTCTTACACCTTATGACTTCATTGTATATTTAGTTACTAGAGCAGCCTCACCAGTTACAAATGCAAAAGGAGCTGCTCAGGGTTGTCAGAGGTTATTTGTAAGTCTGAAGCAGGTATAACTCAAGATCCAATAACATAATCCTAGGTTTTTTTCCATACATTTGAAGCCACCTTCAACCCCTGCTTTATATTCACTATCCCTTTTGTCCATCATCCACACCTCTTGTATGTGTGTAATAACAACAGGCACAGATCTGGAGTCAGACCAGTTGGAGTCCACACCATAGTCTTGGAGGCCAGGTGGTCAACTGCATGTAGGAAGGACAGCTGGAACGGCCCCACACAAGAAAACAGACATCAAAGGAATTGCTTTTCTTCATATATCACACACACTCCTTGCTCCTGCATGTGCCACTGACCTTTCATACACTTGTGATTCTGACTCCACTTATCCTTCCAGCTGCTTTTCTGCCTCCTATGCATGGGAGACATTCTCCAAAACTCCTCTGCCATCTGGTCTATACACCATGCAGTCCTTCCTCACCAAGAGCATACACACTCCCTTCTTATTTGTCCTTCTTCCTGGAGAAACATTGTGATTTATTTCCCTAGTGACTCATCAAAATACAGACTTTTGTCTTGCCTTAGGCTAAGGAAAACATGATAGACAAAAGTAATCGTGGGTGAGTGCATAGCAGGCACAAGTACCTGGTATAGTAACCACAGGCGCCTTGAGCTATTTCAGGCAAGTGAAAGGGTGGCTGAAAATCTTAGATTTCTCTTCTTTATTATTTTTATCCATTTCTGATGGAGATCTTCTTTCCCAATAGTTTATCTATATGCTCACTAATCTTAATAGTTATTATGAAGTTTACCATCTTTTGAAGGATGCAAGTCAGACTTGATGCAGTTCGTTTCCAGCATGCTTTGTAGAGCCGTTTTGGTGGACAGGATAGCCTCTGCAATCTTCCTGCTTTTCTTATACTGAAATAACTTTTAACTGTGATTTTTTGGGGGGGGTTCTATGCAAGGTAGTCCTCAGATTCTTCCTTAGCCTTCTTAATTTCCGGGTTGCTTTTGATTTGCCATGAGTTATTGACTCTTCTGTTCTCTTTTGGAGGACAACTTTCCCGTTATAGATGGCAATCCTTTCTAAACCATCATCACCTAAGTTTACATTGAGCAATGTAGGATTTTTAGTGGACCTCTTAGTTTCTTTTCAAATTTCATCACTATGTCTTGAATTCCAATATAGTATTTTTAAAAACTGTTTAGGCTACCTCTAGGTTTCTTGCTTGTTAGCCTATTCCTTCCGTAATGCTTTCTCTTCCTTTGACCAGTTGTCTTATTAGTATGCAGTTCCCTTTTTCTAAGTTGAACACTTTTGTTCTGGATTTACTTTGTTTAGTCTCTCCTGCTGCAGCGTTAACCTTAATTGTATTGTAATTGCTATTACAGATCAACTCTCTCACATAATTCTTGAGCTGATCCTGTGTTCTATTCAAGACCAAAGCTGGAACAGATATTTTCTGAGACTGAAGTCTAGTTGTTGGGGAAAGTAGTTATTTACTATCTCAAAAACAATGATTCTTTCCCCTGTCATAAATGGTGAGGCATTAGCTCTCTTGGTAGCTGAAACGTCCCAATATTAACACCTGTTTTGAATTTGCAGGTTCTCTAAACTCTATCCTCCATCTACATCCTGATTGAAGGTAGAGGTAATTATAGAATTCTAATGTTACTTTTTTATTATTATAGTGTAGCACACTTCATTTTGGACTCCAAAAACAATGCAAACACTCCATATACACATCTTATTCTGTCAGTTTGTGTATAAGTTGATAGCTTTGGAATGTCATGTCCACTGATTACCCTCATTCTACAAGGTCTCTGAGCTGCTTCTGACAAACTCCTCATATGAAACCAAACATCCTAGTTCTCCTGCCTCATTTTTCAGGCTTCTGGCACTGGCAAGTTTTGCCCTCAGTCTGTTTCAAATTATATTGGAGTCTGATTTGCTTTCCCTACTTACTGCACTGATGGTACGTTCTTCCCAGCCTTTTTAGACACACTCTGAACATTAGCCACAGCCATTTTGGGCAATCACGGACAACTGACATCTGTCAGCTTCGTCCCACGTTTTAGCACTAAGTTTTCAGGGCCAGCCAGTCTCCTTTTTAACCAAGGTTTCACCTCTTCCTTCCTGTTCCTCCTCTTCTAAATGCTCCCCCATTCCTAATGTATGTAAATATTTTACCCTAATATCTAAACTAAATAATTTATAACAGAATATTATGTTAATTTCTGTTCCTGAACAACAGCTGATCATCATCATCTTAAGAACTCACCATCTATTACAGATTAGACTGCTACCAGAGCAGAGAATTTCTAAAATGTTTACATTTTAGGGAAGGTTATTAACAGGCAACTGCCAGATTATTAGCAGGCAGCTCAAGTATCCTATTTATCCAGACAATGACACTCTCAACACAATTGTGCAAGCTTTTCTTATACAACTCTATTAATTTATTTCCATCATGCCCAGGAAAAAAATTCCAATAGGGAAAAGGAATTGTAACACATCCCATGAAGCCTCATTCATGCCAAGCTGCTACAGATGATGATTCAGAGAGAGAAAGAAGGATGTGGGGCAGCATCTAGGAACTGAGGTGTTAACCAGCACCTGCTTGAAAAGTTCAGATAAACGCGAGGCAATAAACGTATTTGCTTCTCCTCGAGCATTTTACAGGGTGCCAACCACACTCCAGCATGTATGTAGAAGCTGAAGCTGAGGTTAAATAGTTAACATTAATTTTCTTAAAAAGAGTATCATTGAAATGGTTCCTGGAGAGCACAACCTGCTCTCATTTGGACCCTAAGTCACAGGCATTTTCAGCAGAGGGAGGACTGTAAAGGCATAGCATCTATACAAGGGCATACCGCAAACAGTAACGATTGCCAACAGCAATTCCACTTTAAAACAAAACTTTCTTTCTGCACCTCTTGAAAGAATTACCAGTTCTATGGCTCAAATAGGCAAGTTATTTTGCTTCTCTTTATTTTGTCTCTTTACTTTGACATGTGGAGTTGTTCATCAAATCACGTACAGTGGCGTTTCTTGTTTACACTATGAAAGGTATATGGTAAAAATCTTCTTATTCAACAGAAAGTACACCATTTGAAAATGTCCAATCACTTCCCAGAGCCACTCAGTCATATGGTAGTTGTCAAAGTCTAGATGAACACTAGGAATTAATACATTCATGTTCCAGATCTATACAATTTGTGGTTTGGAGTACTGTTGCAATAGAAAAAGGATTTTCATAGCAGTCAGATCAGAACAGTGAAAACAGGTAAGGGAAGTCAGAGCTGCAGAAAGCATTCTGAAAGACAGGTGGTGTTAATGGTCTCATCTTCATGTCAGAGAAATGTCATAAAGCCTCCATCACACCTGGATGAGACATTTCTATAAACTAACAATCAGAATAGGGAAAGGGTAAACAAAACATTGATTGTACCGGCTGGTGTGACAAACACATTACTCCCTGTAGAAATATGCTACAGATTCCATGGCAACAATAAGAACTAAGATATTTATAACTTAGAAAGCAAGTCTGTGTCTTAATGCCACAGTTTGCATTCATGGGCTAAGGATAACTTCAAACAGTTTTGCAAGAAAGCACTTTGGCTGTTGAAGGGATTAGGTGAGTTTTCATTCATGTATGACCTACAATTTGACAATGTGTTTGAAAAGTGACATTTTCCAGGATGGTAAGTGTTGAGTGCTTTAATCAATAGTGAATCTGAAGCCTACAGTGCAAGAAGACTGATAGTCTTGAAGTGTTTGTTGTGCAACAGGGAAATGTACTTAATGGTCCATAAAATTAAAATAATCGTAATCTGTGCCCCTTTCCCTGAAGCACCACACATTTAATTAAAAAGGTAGCTTGGTGAGTCTGTCATCTCTCACCTCTGGCCTGCAGACGTGTGTTTTGGCTTCAGCATCATACTCATAGATCATAAAGGAAGGATTTTCTTGGTAATATATAAATACTGATTCCAATAATTAAATTAATGTCTTAGAGTTTGATGAGCTGAAAAGTTTCAGTGAAGTTTTCAGTCTTTCTGCAATATTCTTTTTATCCTCTATAAGTAACCCTCACTCTCAAAAAAAATAAGTCTTTCTATCCAGATTTAGAATTTTTGCATATCCCTCAAAATCCAAGCATGGTTTGCATCCTATCTGCCCAGAAACCATCAGTAACATCAAGAAACACTGATAATCAATGCAGTGGGCATTTTCACATACTGCTTCCCTACACCTTTCTTTCCCCAGCCCAACACCGTATTTTTCCTGCTGCAATGACACAATTTCCAGAAGCAAGATTCTATCACCTACCCCTGGCCTTGAGCACAGCCATGCAGTCTGTGCTTACACAGGCCTCTTACACAAGTCTCTTACACTTTCTCTGTGTAAGCTCCAGTATTCATGAGGCAGTTGGTGAGCTCAAGACAACTAAACATCCCAATTTATCACCTTAGTTTTCTGGTTGTTGATTATTCTGCACAGCTGCTGTAATATAAGCTGTAAGCTCACATCAGTACTACAAAAGCAACAGAATGAAATGAAAATCTCCTTTCAGAAACAACCCAGAGAAGTTACATTAAAGAGAAGGGTCACCATTGCATAAATATTTCATCAGAGAAAGTAACATATTGCACAAAAACAAGACCTCAGTTTATGACTTCCCATCTGTGGAAATAATATGTCCACTCATGTCAGGAAAGAAAAAGATTTTGTTTTAATAGCAGAATAGATGGCAAATATGCAGCTCATGCAGGTCTTCACACAAAGGTCTTCTGACACTTCAGTGGTGATGTGGTAGCAAAGGCACAACAGAACATGGCATATTTTTAAAAATCAGTAAAATAAGGTTTCTTACATTTGATCTCCAGTGAAAAGGAATGATTATATAATTCACTGAACAGTGTACAGAGAGTTAGTTTAGGACAGTCAGTAACAGAGCAGCCGAGTGAAGAGGCAGAACAGAAGAAGGTTTAAAAACAACTCTTTCTAAAGATGCATTTTGGTGTAGTGAAATGAGACACATTCAGAATTCATAATCATAAAATAATCTGGTCCAAGTCCCCTGCAATGAGCAGGGACATCTTCAACTCTGAGCTGCATCCAAACTGACCTTGAATGTTTCCAAGGTGGGGCATCTACCACATCTCTGAGCAACCTGTTCCAGTGTTTCATCATCCTTGTACCAAATTTCTTCCTTCTATCAAGTTTGCATCTACTATCTTTTACCCTAAAACCATTACCACTGGCCTGTTGCTGCAGACCCTACTAAAATGTCTGTCCCTATCTTTCTTACAAGCCCTCTTTAAATGAATAATGAATATCTGCCTAGATAAACTGCAGCCACAGAGCTCACTGCTCCAAACAGTCTCATGTGCCTACTGTCCTGACATAACACAACCTATTAAGAGAATGAGACGTTCCTGCTTGCTCTCTGCAATATCCTTATTGCACCACTGAAAATAGCACTGACCTGAAGATGCAGATTTGTCTAATGCAGAATATTGGGGGAATGGTACAAGAAAATACTAGAGATGTGAATTATGTTTTAAATTCAAATGAAGGATCAACAACTAAGTCTCTCACTGCAATCACAGGACAATAATTATACACACTACGTTAATTTGTTCCCTTCACTGTTGCAGAAGTTACAGAAAAAGTTCACACTAATTTTATTTAAATCCTATGTAGGCATGAAAGGATTAATCTTGACATTATGATAAAGGATGAAACGCAATATTAACAAACTTATTTATATGAGAAACCCTGCTGACAGGGTACATGCTGCTTCATTGTATGTTTTTACATTTCTTTCCAAGATGCTCAGCCAGGTCTCCCATCAATTATACTCATGCAAAAGAAGAATAACTTCAATAAAGCTTGTATAAATTCATCATTCTAACTAAGAGGCAATAAGTAACAATAAGCTGATTTTGACTAAATTAGGAGGTCACAATTATAACATTTAAAACCAAACTTATCTATATTGTCTAAGGAAAAGACTGCTAGATAACATAGTATATATGATTCTTTCTACTTGACTATGCAAAATTACTTGTGTTAACAGAAAGAATCTGGTTGTGTTTGTTCAGTTTTAATTAACAAGAAGAGACCTTTCCTTTGCTGAATCTATACTGTCCACTGTTAGAAAACATGAGTTTGGCTTTCCCACAGAAAACCCTCCGCTCTACCTCAAACCCCGCCACTGTTGTCCTTCACTTCATAACTACAACTCAGAAGTCTTCTGCACAGTAGTACAGTGAGCCCTTACCTACCTGATTCAGGTGACCTCACTACGATGCAGTTCCCTGGTTTGGGTTGGGGTAGAGTTAATTTTTACCCCAGTTTACAGTGCTGTGTTTTATCTCAACCCTTGAGTTCTGGGGCTGGGGTCCTGATTCTCTTTCAGAAAGAGAGTGGGAAAGTAAGCAAATGACTGCTTGGAGTTTAGTTGCTGTCTGGGGTTAAACCACAACATGTAGTATTCAACGATTCCACTGTTTAAATCAATGGTCATACAGCAATGGGAGAGCAACTTCAGCATCACAGTCAGAAGTCAGAAGACACCTTGTTGCCGAAGTTAGCATTTACTCAAGGAAAGACAAGTAAATCCCAGAGAACAGTAGTAAGACAATTTAGATAGTGGCAAAAATATTCCATGTAACTCCCAATAATACATGGTATGTTTTCTCCCCTTTTGGACATTAGTAAAGCCTACCATAGATTCTTTTTATTAATGTCTTTTACTTCAAACTATAGTGTAGCTATTTTGTTAAAAAGCAATGTAAAAACAAAGCAAGTTAAATATTATATTAGAAGATGACAGCACTTCAAAAACATTCTCATTAAAGTTGCTCAGAGCACCAGAAACAGATCTTATGTTTTAAAAATTAAGTTACAGAGAAAGCTTCCTCCCTCTTACCATATCCTTGAGGACCTGTGAATACTATTGTGGGAGTCAGTGTGTTGGCAAAGCAAATGCCAGCAAACTGCCTCCCCTCACACAAGTGATTGATTTACCAGTTTAATAGAGACATAAATTGAGAAAAATGTTATTCCAGACTTAATAGTGAAGCAGAAGCCAATAATAGGCAACAACCTCTGAAGTAGTATTGAAAATATAAGTACTCATGAAATAGAGCATATGTTACATTTTCATGTCAACAGCCCACAGAAAGTCTAACTGCTATGATTTCTAGATACATGAGTCTTTGAATTCTGGTGACAATGCCTTACAACATTTATGTTGGGTACCCTTGCTTTTCCCTGTAGGGACCACACACGTTTACTACATTTCCCTCAATTTAAAACAGAAAGAAGCCAGTACAAGGGGCCTAATAAGATCCTCTAGATATATAGCAAAGCCAAAAGTGCAATCACTTGCTGCTTTATGTCTATAATCTATGTCTATGTCTACAATTCAGAAAACTACCAATGTCTATAATTGTTTATACAAGAGATAATGTGCTGATAATGCATATAATTCCTCTGTAATTCCCAAAAGATTCCTTTAGGACTTTCCTCCTTCCATCTAAATACATCACTGTTACACTACATGCCTTTTTTTAATTTGCAAACATGTTTCTGGCACATCATGCCATTTCTAGCTAGACTTTTAACAGGAGACTTGCTAGCTAACTCTTCTATACTGTGAAATAGAGAAAGCAAGCTGCGTTGGAAAAGGATAGATGTTATCTAGCAGCCTGCAGCACACAATCACCAGCTGCACACAGGCTTGAACCTGTGAACATCTGTAAGATAGCAAAGGTTTTCAAATGACAAATTCAGTTCTCAAATATGATTAATTATATTTTTGTAATGCACAAATCAATTTCTAGGTAATACTTTAAAACTCCAGCCATGACATAAGTATTTGAGATTCTGTTTTTAAGTTATTAGAACTGAACAGCTCAAGGCATTTTGGAGACAGAAGTTGGGGTGGGGAGAGTTTAACTTCAGATGAGAATTCTGTTTCAATTACCTGAAAATATTCAGCCTGGGTTGAATGCAATTTTTTTCTCCAGGTTTTCTTCAACATTGAAGCAAATTGGGGTTTTATCTGCAAATAATAGTGGGTGTTCATTCAAGAAGGGGAGTGGGGCAGAGGTGGATTTCATCACAAACATTGCTAGAAATATAAATTGTTGTTGTTGTTAAAAATAATTTTGTTATGTAAAAAGTTTAGACTTTAATTAAAGGGAATAGCACTTAGTTTACAAATTTTCAACCATTTGTAAGTCTTACAGCTGGCACACTGGACCTCTATTTCATCTTTCACCAAATGCAAACAAACACAGCAAAGAAAAGGCCAAATACTCATAAACATTCAGCAATATTCCTGTAGGCCTTCAAATCCTTTCCCAGGAGCTGTGGCTTTACAAACAAGTCAGGCACTGCTGCAACCTTCTCTGCACCCCAGGGGAAATAAAACGACATGAATGACATAGAATTGGCCTCATAATATTGGTCTTTTGTTCTTGTGGTTGCTTTTGTTTTTAAAGCAGTGATTGTTCATACTGTATCTGTGTAATAGTCAAGAACACACTGCAGTGTGGCCTTTGCCCTGTCTCCTGCTGCAAGGCAAAAGCAAGGAAACAGATAAGAGCAGGTAGGAGCAGTGAGGGAAAGGTGGCTTTGCCCTGCCAGTGCATCACATCCAACAGCTTGTTTAAATCCTTCAATGCTTTTTAAATATCACAAAATCCGAATCATTATGGTTAGAAAAGACCTTTAAAATCATCAATTATCGTCCTTCACTAGCTTTTGCATACCCTCTTACCTCCTGAAGATCCTCAGCTTCACTGAGTCTGGCCTTTTCACTATGATGTCTACTGTCCTTCCTACCACAATCTGTTCAAATTTTTTCACAATATTTAATAGAAGTCTGAGCTCTTCTATTTCACCAGAAATAGAAGTAAAATAATAGTAGTCTACCTCACAAGAACAATTTAATTTTACTACTGAACAAAACCCCAAGATCCTCAAAATGCAAAAGCTTCTGAAGTCTTCATTATGTCCATAAAAGTCAGCAGTATTTAAAAGCAATTCAGCATACTTCAGGAGTGCTAAAATGCTTCTTTCTTCTTCTGATAGTCTAGGAGTGCATGTGCAATGCCTAAATGTTTAGCATGCATTAAGTATTACTGAAGAAGCAAACATAGAACTCGGTATTTTTCTGGCCTTGCTTTTCTCTGTTAGAAGTGAATCAGTAGGCTGCACCCTCAGCCTTTCTTTTCTAGAAAATAATCTGACTAAAATTAGGTTTTATATAGTGGAGATAAATATTATCAACTTCAGTGAGAAGACTACATCCCATGAAATTAAACTTGTTTACTTGTTTCAGTCTTTTAAAGTATTATAGCAGCAAATTTTCAAGTATTGATACAGCAAATAAGCTGCCACGTAGAGGGCACAAACAAAAGTGATGTGTGCCCTATCTTTACAGTGATAAAGCCTGTGTATGTCTGATAGCCCTGTCTACTGCTGATTCATAGGACCACATGCTGCTCAGAAGCAGTATCTCAATGTAGCTAGTATTAAATTCTCTAGTTTATCAGATTTTTGTCTCAGGAGCCTATTTGCAAGTAATTAGTTAATGAATTTGAAAGGAAAAAGAAAATCAGTTCATTCCAGAATTCTATTTACCATAAGTTTAGCAGTTTTTCAGGAAAATGTCATTTTCCCGAAATGGCTTCCACACTGGCTAGACTGTTAACAAACTTTGAATTTCATTTTGTCTTGGGAAATCAAACTCACTGAGCCACATGAATAAATGATACCATTCAGTATGGTCAATATACAACCAATTTAGCTCTGTTCCAAATCCATTTACAAGTAATCATGCAGACATTATGCAGTTTTATAACTGATACCTAATGGCTACATAATAATACATTTATTAGAGTTATTAATTCCTGTTATGCTAGTAAATGGACTAGCATGGTCCATCACCATCCATAATAGTCTCTTTATGAACAAAAGGAAGCTATCAGGGAGTGATTGGTATACCACATGAACAAGGCTTCTTTAATGCACTGTTTCTCATTTCTGGAGAATAATGTTCAAACACAGATGTCATGGGCCTGTCATGACACATCATAACAGATTCATTCTCTCAAGTTTTTTCTGAAGAGTGCAGTGACTGCAGCACACTGCAATATGGAAAAAAAAAATCTTTTTTTAAAAGTGTACAAAAAAAAGATATCCATCTTGAATATTCTTTCTGCCATTGTATTTCCCACAGAAATGAGAAAATGTAGTTTTCATCTGTCAATTAAAGCTTTCAGGTCCTCCACACACACTTGATAGCCTTCAAGAAACTATTTTTTAAGTTAGACCTGGATAAGAAATTGTTTCTATTCCAAATGAGGTGCTCAGGACAGAAACCAAGCAGAAGAAAAGAAATTCCAAAACCCATTTTGTGCTCCTCAGTCTGTTGGTGAGGCTCAGTTTCCTCCTAGACCCTGGCACAGGCTTAGTTAGGCCAAGCTTATACTTTCCTCATTAATCTCAATAATACTTACAAATATTTAAATGGTAGATCAGGAGGATGGGGCATCCTTTTTTTGTTGTATCTAAAAACAGGACAAGGGGTAATGGGATGAAGCTGGAACACAAAAAGTTCCATTTAAACGTAAGGAAAAACTATTTCACTGTTCAGGTGAGAGAGTCCTGGCACAGGCTGCCCAGGGAGAGTGTGGAGGCTCCTGCTCTGGAGGTCTTCAAAACCTGCCTGGATGCATTTCTGCGTGATCTGATCTAGGTGGACCTGCTTCTGCAGGGGAATTGGACTAGATAATCTCTAGAAGTCCCTTCCAACTCCTAACATTCTATGATTCTGTGATTCCCAGGCCCTGGGAAACAGTTGTAGCACAGGATACTTCAGCTACATCCTCATCTCACCCTTGAGCTATATTTTTTCTTATACAGTCATAAGTTGCTTAAGTCAGGGAGAAGAAGGGCTAGTGTGAGACATCACATGAGTTACCCTCTCCAATGTTTGAAAAACAGCTATCACAAGGATATTTATTAAGTTGTTTCCTCTCTGCAAAGTCCCTTTCATATCACCAGAGCTGGGGATTTGGCATACAAGTATTTTCTTTTTTATTTCTACAGAACATTGCTTGGCATTGATTATGTCAAGCTCCCATTTTTTCCCCTACTGTTTGCTAAAACTTTAAAAATGCTTAAAAATCCTCCCCCCTTAAGTTTCTCTTCACTCCTCACAAGGTCAGAAGAAGCTTTTTAAAACAAAATTAACGATCTTGTGGCCATTTAACTACTATATTGAATGTAACAAATATAGATGGGAACACTGATTTTGTCTGCTGTCACCTACTGTTTTAGCTATGTGCATCCCAAGCAGAAGCCTGTAACAGCCCTTCATGTCATTAACGCAGAACGTCAGCAATATCCTAGACACAGGCTCATCTAGCTGCCTGTGCCCCCACTCTGCTGTGAGCAAGAGGAGTGACTCATTGTCCTCGATGCCTGTAGAACCACCTCTACTGACTGTGAAGGGGATTATAATATTTGTTACTGACAAGGAATATANATTCTATGATTCTGTGATTCCCAGGCCCTGGGAAACAGTTGTAGCACAGGATACTTCAGCTACATCCTCATCTCACCCTTGAGCTATATTTTTTCTTATACAGTCATAAGTTGCTTAAGTCAGGGAGAAGAAGGGCTAGTGTGAGACATCACATGAGTTACCCTCTCCAATGTTTGAAAAACAGCTATCACAAGGATATTTATTAAGTTGTTTCCTCTCTGCAAAGTCCCTTTCATATCACCAGAGCTGGGGATTTGGCATACAAGTATTTTCTTTTTTATTTCTACAGAACATTGCTTGGCATTGATTATGTCAAGCTCCCATTTTTTCCCCTACTGTTTGCTAAAACTTTAAAAATGCTTAAAAATCCTCCCCCCTTAAGTTTCTCTTCATTCCTCACAAGGTCAGAAGAAGCTTTTTAAAACAAAATTAACGATCTTGTGGCCATTTAACTACTATATTGAATGTAACAAATATAGATGGGAACACTGATTTTGTCTGCTGTCACCTACTGTTTTAGCTATGTGCATCCCAAGCAGAAGCCTGTAACAGCCCTTCATGTCATTAACGCAGAACGTCAGCAATATCCTAGACACAGGCTCATCTAGCTGCCTGTGCCCCCACTCTGCTGTGAGCAAGAGGAGTGACTCATTGTCCTCGATGCCTGTAGAACCACCTCTACTGACTGTGAAGGGGATTATAATATTTGTTACTGACAAGGAATATAAAAGATACCAAAAAAAAAAAAAAGCAGCAGCAATAGTGCATCAATGTCAATAGCAATAGAAATGACTTGCTTAATCTGCTGGTAGCCTGAGGTAGAGAATGTCACTGAAAGCTTACCTTTATAATACCGCATTTGCAGGCAAAGCCTTGTCAGTTGACAGTCTCATTTATGGTTTCATACCTCTAATCTATCACTGAAGAGAAGTTTTATTAAAAGTAACTGACAATATCATTCCCTTCCTTGTCACCATCTCAGCCTGAATCCCTGTCTGTTACAGATATACTTAAAATCATCTTTCTCTGGATAGCATTTTCTAAGGAAAAAAATGTACCCATGCTGCACACACCACTCCTCCTCCTGCTTCACCTGGCTGTCTCTGAGTAACAATTCATAAGAACAACATGAAGCTGAAATGCAGGATTTAAGGCCTGATCATCTCTTGCTAGAGTAAGTTCCAGTGAGGGGCTATACCATGGGGCACAGGCTTTCACCTCCCTGTGCCAGGCCAAGCTCTGAGAGGGGCTGCTTCTTTCACTTGGCAGGACCAAGATGGCCACTGGACCAGCTGGTGGCACACAATATGGGCTCTCTGGCAATTTTCCAGATGTCTTTTGGTACAGGGTTGACCTATCTTCTCTCATCCTTGTTGGCCTGGGTCACAAATCTAAACAAAGGCTAAGTGCAAAGAGGTGTCCTTGATCGTCTTTCGAGGTCCCTTCTAACCCTTAAGATTCTGTGATTCCTCTCTGTCTCGGGAAGGCAAGCAGAATGAAAGGTTCCCTCTTTCTTCCTTTTTTTTTCCAGATAAAACATAAGTGGGATTTTGATTTCATAATCTTTGTCAGCCCATGTCATTAGTATAGATCAGTAAAGCAACTTTCCTGGGGCAAGACATGGCTTTGCACTCGTTACTCAAGATAACTTGATTTGAGTGGAGCACTGCTAAACTGAACTGATTTTGGTGGAAGCTCTGCCTGAGTGAAGAAAGCTGTCTAAGCTAAAGTGGAATGAGACATTCTTTTACACATCCTATTCAATTAACAGTGATTAAAATATCAAAAGCTTTTTAAATAAGAAGTTATATTAGCTAAGTACTAATATAGGAAACCGCTGAATAAGAATGAGCTGCATGACAAACAAAGTTCTCACCATGTCCAAAATTTCTGTGTTGTGACATTTAAATGATGACTTGTGACTAGCATGTAATTTAAATAATTCCCTTGTTGTTCCAGAAAAATAATACTTCTTAAAGATAATTCCAGAGTCCCTTGCCAGAAATGCATTTCTTATGAGCTGAATTAATTTTTGCTGACTTTAACAAATAGTCATCAGTCACCCAAAATATGTCACCCAGAAAAGCAAACAGCCAGTGAAACTTCACATAGCTCTACAATTTATGTGCTTTAAATATGCATTAAGTATTTCAAACCAATTCTAGGATGTTTTAGACCATTAAGTCTGCTTTCAGCTATTGTAGATCATTGTCTCTGCTTTACAAGAAATATTGTTTTACAGGTTTATCACTCAGCTATAAAAATGTGCTTCAGGCTAAAGCTCAGTATGAAAAGGTCTTGGCTAAAGGGTGATTTTTTTCATTACAACTTTTTTTCTACTTTGTTTAGTTATTTAAGTTTACAGGTGTCTTTAAAATACCTCCTTCAACTGTAGGATTATTACCAATACCAGGGGTTGATTTATACTCTAAAACACTGGGGGAAAAAAAAGGTACTCCAGATTTAAACAAAGCAAAACAAAACCAAATTAAAAAAAAACCCTAATCCACATAATAACAATACAAACCCCACAAACGTTGGAACTACAAGTTTCACACAGCCAAGGTTTTAGATTTTAAAATAATGTATTAGAGTACATTTTTTAAAGAGTTGTAACTTGCTGTGCACTTCAGATCATACAACAGGATGGAACCTAATTAATGTGTTACTGTTACATACTGGTAGATCTGTGAGACAGTGCTCCACCAATGCACCTCTACATATTGACAATTTGGAGTTTGTCAAGGCCTGCAAAACAACTACCTGAAGTTGTTTGTTCTGTTCATTTCAGACAATGCTAATTTTAGAGGTTATTTAATATTAACATACAAATAAATATCCAGAGTTAAGAGGCCAAGCCCAAGAATCTAGTACCAAGAGGTATGTTCAGAGACAAGGCTAAGCATAATTAGATTGCAGATTAAATGCAAGGTTAACTGACTAGTGAAACAACTTGCTTTTGACTTTCTTGTAAACTGAGATTACATTCTTCATACATAGGTGACAGCCTTTGCAGCAGTTTAAAACCCTTCAGAGAACACAGTATTTCAATATCTCTGAAAGATGACCTGGGATGCATAAAAAGAGAAGAGAGAGAAACAACTCTGAGCATTTGCATACAAACCTATGTTCAGAATGAAATCCTGCAACATGCCACTCAAATTGGAAACTAAACTCTTAGGATGTAATCTAGTACTGTGTGCAAAGCCCCACCTTTGCTAACATACATGATTTTGTCCATCTTATAAGCAACAACTTTTAGAAACTTTTCCATAAATATAATTGGGAAAAAGACAAGTCAGACTGAAATATCTGCAACCCTCTCACTGAATTGATTTAACATTCTCAGAAGCAGCAAACATTCAGTTTGATGATAATCAGTGAAGTCAGAATTAGGGCTGGCAAAGTTCAGCAACTTGAGCTCAGTTTTATGTTCAACTATTTGGCTCACAAAAGCTAAACGTGTTAAATTCTATAGAGAAAAAAATAAGAATTATCAATATGAAGTTATATTAAACTACTGTACAAAGGGTTGAGGTTTGTTTTTTTTGTGGTATTTCTCCTAATAAATGCAGAAGGGACGTTGTTGAGAAAAGTAGACATGTCTTTTCCCCAGTCCTATCCAGAGTCAGAGGAGTTGCTGTATTTTGCAAGGTTTCTAGACAAGGTGAAGCCATATTGTTGATTGGAGGGAATTATACGGTGAGTATCCTCAGTGGAGAACATATGCCTCAGAGATCCTGGACATCCTCAGCACATATTCTGGTTATAACACCATGTCCATACTCATTTATGTGTGAAACCTCTTGGGCTTACTGTTCATTTACTCCACACTTGTTCTACGCAGACAGAGTAGAGTTATACTTCCTCAGAACATCAGAGCTGTGGCTTCTACATTTAAGACAACTCACAGAAAATAATTTGGGTTCTAATGGTTATATAAATAGTCCAAATGCTGATCAGCTTACCGACCAATCAGCCTCGCAAAAGTATTTTATACATCTTTCAGAATCATGTGGTCATAGATGTCACAGGATAACCTACTTGTAAGCTGCTATTCACATCCTCTACAGTAATATTTCCCTGACATTTACTACCTGCCCTAAAATATCTGGCAGTCCACCACACATCATCATCATCTAAGTGTTAACTAAAAATACAGAATATATTCCTATGCATTAGTAACAGAGGGCTTATGCCTTCTTGTACCAGGAACATTATGAAGGCTGTTATGTACATACAAGTTTGCTTAATGTAGTGCAAAAAACCCACAGTCAAATCAAAACATACCACAAAATCCTGTGGGTAGCATGCAAAGAAAGTGACTATGAATAGCTTTCTCCTGATCAGTGTGATAGTAACCTGCAAAACAACACTGGTTATTTTCCTTTTACTTTTTATATAGCCATCAAGCTTTCACTTAATCGTAAAAATTAACATATCCAACTGAACAGATACATTTATTATATATTGATTGCTATCCACATGTGTATGACAACAGTGATGATTTCATAAGTAGCAGGAGCCACACTAGACACTACATCAGGATTTACCTGAAGAGGTTAAGTTTGTCTTTGGACGTGGAAGAATTATAGGAACAATATTAAGAGTTGAAGTGTGCTGAAGTGGAAAAAAGTTAGGATTTTCAATGGCAATCCAACTTCATTCAAAAGAGTAACCGATGATTAAAACTGAAAGGAGAAAAGCCTTTATGGAGTTTCTCTGGTTTTTGCCTTTACACTCTATTGCTCTGGTAGCAAGTAAATTTTATCAGTTCCTCTCAGAGCAGTAAACCTCGTATTTTTAGAAAATTCTAACACATGATCCAGGTGATAACTGGTTCATGTGCCTTTGGTTAGAGTGTTCACTTCAACGTTCTCAGTGAAAACACTGGTCGTACAAGTTTCACAGATCTACGTGTGTCTGCTTTCACAAACAGTAGTGCAGGATGATACTGGGGAGAGCTTCCTCAACATGATTGAAGAAACTTAACTAAAAATAAAATAATAGAATATGTTCCTCATTAATTTTATTTATCATTTCTGTACTTTCTGTACATTGTACCTGGACACTGTTTTAAACCACCCTGTTAAGCCTGCTTCTGCACAGTGATGACATAATTTCAATCACTGGGATGAAGTTAAACCAGCTCAGCCCCACTCTGGGTGAGAAGCGTTTATCCAGTAATCTGTCAGAGGGAATTCTGCAAAATCATCATTCCCACAACTAAAGTGATGTAGGTGCCCAGACTGAAATGCACCCTTTCTGCTTAATTCAACTTCTAAATCTCATTAGGAACAGGATAAAAGTACAGGCTCTATTTGTACTAATGTGAACAGTAATGCATTCCAAAAGAAATGACTCCCAGGAGACTCAAGGACCTAGGAAAGGTTGTAATGCTGTATCTAATTTTGGAAACACTTTAATTTGTATCTCCTCTTTCAATATCAATGGAAATAATGAAAGGTAATGCCACGTGCACCTGGCAGTTTTGACCTTTGGAAGAAAGAACTTGGATTTAAAGATGACAAGATTCATTGCAAGAGCATCAAACAACAGTAAGCTTCTGACTTTCCGACTCATTAAGATTTACTGGAATATCCAGCCCATACAGCAATATTTCAACACCCATGGGAAGGGAAGTTTTACTAACAAACGTCCCTGCCTGCAATTTTTACCAGTAATTCCTGAGACACTTTTCCACCTTCCAAATCACATTAATCGACATCATGTAAATTTAGAATATTTTTTCTTATAAGGCTCATTACCATTACACGTTGCAAATCTAATACAAAGGCCTTCTCAGTTGCACATAAACATAGTACAAATATAGACATGAAGCAAATGTGGACTGCCTGATAATAAAGTCTAGTGCAATTAATGACTTCTGGAAAGCAAAACTAATTTAAGCACTTAGCCAGAACTTGCTTTTCTGTTTTCCTTTTGAAAGCACTTACCTTACTGAAACTCACCTGAGTTATAGCTGTAGGTATTTCTGTACACATTTATTGTATTTTGGAGATACATGTTCTGCTTGACATATTTGGCCATGGTGAAAAGAAGATAAATGACAAAAGTGAAATCCCTCCTTTCTGACTGCCCTTAAGTCCCCTTTTTGGTTCCTAAAGACAGTTCAGGCAATTACAATCAACCCAATATATTGTACTGCTGTTTCTCTGCTCTGTCTTTCCTCTGTGTTTACCACATATTTGATGCAGTAAATCCTGGGCACTGACTCCTAACATCCAGAGATTAACTGAGAAGCCTGCCCTGTTTGCCTGCACCCAGCACTTTGTATCCAAGAGAGCCATTCACTGACTGTACTCTGCAATATAGGAGAAAGTTCTTCACAGGGTTCCTTTGAGTAAGGAGAAAACCCATTTTATTAAAAAAACAGAAGACCATTCAGCTTTCAGTAGTGCGGCAAAAAGCTTTTATGCCTTCATGATATATCACTGCCATGTTTTATTTACAACAGAATTTGTTCCAGAGATCGATGATGAAAATTTGCTGTAGGCTAAAGAGTCATAAATTTTCAGCTCTCACCCAACTAGTTTTAAAATATTCTGTGCATTAAATTTTTAATTAAAAAGCAACTCAGCTGCGATGTCATAACTTGAACAATCCAGAAACTTTATGAAGTCCAGCTTGCATTCAATTAGACTGAAAACAATACACTGCATATTTCTACAGATGCCTGATTTTTCCTCCAGATACTCTCAAACTTGTCTTGTCATGCCTCTAAAGTGCCTCAAGGTAATGTTTGGAGGGATGATTGTGTACCCAACTTTATCCGGAACTACAGTGCTATTCTCAGAGCATGCCATGTTGCAACATTCAACAAAATATCATGAAGAGACTTGAGTTTTCAGAAGTGGCACACTACGTGTCAATCACTCCACAGGCTTTTGAATATTAGTACTTCTTTGTAAAGACATTCAGTCGCTATTTTCTTAACTCACCTAACCATTCCTATGGAAAAAGTGCAGGATAATATGGATCCAATATCTCTTTCTGAAGATTATCTTAAGAAGTGAAGAACAAGCTGGCTTCTAATCAGCAAAATATATAATAAACATGGTCCTAACTCTGTCACAGAAGCCTGATAATGTTTTATTGAATCAGATCTAGAGTCTAACTTTGTTCGACTTCATTCCAGGAGTTACAACAGCAATAGTGGTATGAGCAATCTTCGGGCATGTAACAAGCAGAAAGAATGTTTATTAACATTCACTGATATTTGCCTATTCTTGCACTATAAAAATACTCCCATGATGTTGTGCCCCCTCAGTTCTACAATAATGAGGAAACACTTGTATAGAAATGCTTCCAGAGTAGAATAAATATTATTCATTGTTTAATAACTTCCACTATGTAATAAATAATGGATAGTCTTTAATCCTGATTTAACTGCATGGCAGAAAAGTATCATTGATCCTGTTCATTAAGGAGCAGAATCTGCTCTCCTTAGAGATGAGTGCAAGTGTTTATTCCTTGATATGTCTCTCTGACTCAGAGACTATCTGTACTAACTGTACAGTTTGCATTCAAATGTAAAAAAGACACTGCTTAGTCCAAGCCAGCATATAGCTCGATTACACTTTACCCTAGGAATATGGCCATGAAAGTAAACAAATGTTGTTTTCACAAGCTACTTCACCTTCCATAGCATGATGCTCATATCCAAATCCTTTTTCTCGTTTCACCATATTGACTGGCAAGTAGAGATTACAAGTGTAAGCCACTGCACTATCTTCTCTTCTGAGTAGCTTAGAGAACCAAAAAGCTACAGCCCACAAAGATATTATTAATTTCTTTTATTGACTGAAAAGCAAGATACAAGGTGCCTACCAGCCCCGGCACCACAGGAGAAAAGAGACTACTGAAATAGATGCAAGGACCAGCAACGAAAAACACTAAGTAGTGAAACTAAAGATATTAATTATTGAAAGTAAAGCTAAAAATCAATATGTTGTTTTTCTGAAAGACTGTCCTCACTTTAAAAAATGGAGTAGTTTCTGATGAATGCTTAATTAGCTATAGATTGTCAAACAGGGATTTGAGACCATCTGGAGCCTATTCTGTAACTTGATCTGGAAACCTCTAGCTCAAAAATAATCTCTGTGGGAAGGCACAAACATACATACACCCACCTCATCAGCAAATCTCTGGTATCTATCTTAGATAAAAATATGCCATCTCTATCCCTTGGGAAACCTGAGATAAAAATTAAAAAGCAAAGAGTGAAATACCAAAATACTAGAAACAATTGGAGAAGGTATAATTTCTTAAAAGATCAATATGAGAAAGATTTAAATCAAAAACTCTGATGAGCAGCTTTACCTTCTACACATTAAGAGATGCAGTTGTACAACAATGTCAGATAATCACCATAACAACAGAGATACATCTTCTGCGTTTTTACAGGAAATTTAAAATAAGATTTACAATACTGGCAGAGGAAGACAAGCTCCCATCATATTGAAAGAGGGGGGAGAATCAAAAACCAAAGCATCACAAGGAAACTGAACAAAAGATGTCCTAAAATAGAACTTGGAATTATGCCATAGTTAGTAGCTATAAATACAGAACACACTGACGTATTAAACAGTTTTTAAATACAGTTTTAAACAGAAGGGGGAAAAAAGGCAAGTCTTGGCAAGGATTTTGGTCAGCAGCAGCAGTACAAAGAAAACTGAAACCATTCTAGAAAGTGACTAGTGAAAGACTAGTGTCTTAAAAAATTGTGATGGACCAGACTCAAAGGCTTCCCCCTTGCTTCTGTATTAGGCATGAAAGAATTAACAAGATTTGTCTTAGAACCAGAAACACAATTCAAGTATGATATTTGAAGTACATTCCATCTGGTGCAGTATCTCCATGGGTGACCAGCAAATAATGTTCCAGAGACAGCATAAAACCCCCTTATTAAGCAGTTGATACACAGTCTGTGTAAGATATCTTTGCTGCTAAGAATAAGAATAGACCTTTCCAGAGTATATTTTATCTTTTTTTAATAAAGGTGGCACACTAGGAATCAAACGACTGAGGACTGAAAGCATAAGTGAGCTCATTTTGGCATTGGAAAGGGTTTTCAGAAAGAAAGTAAATGAAAAGAAGTTATAAAATACCAACTAACTGCTTATTTTTCAATATTGAAAAACAAAAACCAAAAAACAAGAGGCAATCCGGAAGCCAGAAATGATGATGTATCTCTAAACTGGTTCATGACTGAGTAATACAATTGGGCAGAAACTTTCCAAAGGCGAATTTTCTATCCATTTCCTTCCAAGCAAGAAGTGCAGCCCGTGTTCACAGTGTAAGATACTGATGTGGCTACCTATTTTCCCATTTAGACTGGGGCTGCATCTGGCTCTGCACATGGTGACACAGAGTATTTCAAGCATGAAATATATTTCCTTGTAATCCTCAGTATGTTGTGAACTACAAATATGGTATTTGGAGCTGATCAGGAACTGGGAGAACTATTTTCAGTGAAACATTTTTAAATTTATAAACACATCAATAACATAATTGACAAATCAAGATCCTTATGAAATCTCTCTCAAAGCTTAACAAAAATTCCAGTCGTCTCTGTACTACAGCAATTCAAGTCCATCTAAATGGTCAGTTTTAAAGGGCATATAAATGAACTTTGAGGGTTGAGTATGTATGAATAGAAAATAGGAGAGGTACAAAGCAGAAAGTGAAAAGAGGAAGGGTTCAAACTATTTTTCCCTCCAAATCCAAGAGATTGTTTATATACATAGACAAATTTGTCTCAAAGTTCTTAATACAAAAAGAGATTTTGCACTTTCTTTTACAATTGTGCTTAAACAAGATCAAATTTCTATCACTGAGAGATCTTTGTAGATTATTTTACCTCCATTAACACATTACTATGTGTAAGTATCATGCAACAGATCTTACATACAACTCTTTCTATGTTTTAAATAGTTGGCTAGGATGACACATTACAATCAATTTTTTTTTTTTTTTTTTCCAAAGTAGTTTTGTACTAATTCCATTGTCTTGTAAAAGTTCACAGAGGAAGCATTACATGGGACCCTTTGTTTCCATAGTGCTCTGTGCACCACTCAGTAAGGATTCTCCATTTTACTAATTCTTTGATTTCTTCAGCTGTGTCAATGTCACTGCAAGTAACTTCTAAACTCAGAGAACTCAGATAAAAAATTCCCAATATTAAAGTTAGTTACACGACATTAGTTACAGTTAGTTACACTCACAGAGGAGGAAGAAAGGTAGATTACTGTCGCTCTACTAAAAATCAAACTGTGAAACATCCACAAGCTATTTCCAAACTTGTTCCAGACTGAGCATCTGTTTGTACAGCATAATACCTCAAGTAGCAAAGCATCAGCTCTCAGCAGCCCAGTCTCCTTAAGAACTCTTGGACTGAGCCTCCTAAACAGAGCAGTTCTTCATTAATCTTACTATCATGGTCAAAAGAAACAGTTTTGATCTGTGGCACCAATTTAGTCTTTCCATTTTAGCTGACATATTTAGGAACTGTGATCTCTGCATCACTTCAGTTTCACAGGGGCTGTGAAAATCTAATCTCCCAACTGTTGCAGATCCCAGACCAATATTTTAATATATAATATCATCAATCAATGGTGGTCGAACTTAATTATTCAGGATAAGAATGGCAGCAGCCCAGAAACCCACACATGGCCCTTCTGCCACTTGAGCTGCACCAGCTCCCAGCAGCTCCTGGTGAGAAGCTGGGAAAAATAACCTTTAAATATCCCCAGCAGGAATGACCAGAGCTTTTAAGGGAGCATGCCAACATTTCTGACGCATTTCGAGTGCCTTGGGAATAGTCACAAGGAAAACATATCCTCACAGTTAAACAGTGCTCAGGGTGGAGTCTGTACATCTATATGTTCAACAATGGTGCACAAAGTGACAGACAGGTATTTGAGTGACTGAATCAATGTATATTGGCTTTACCTGGGAGCCAGTAGTGATTTTTCTCTTGTATTTTACTCGTCTTCTGCAGGAATTGCAATTGCTTACTTTGGCTTTCCAGATACCTGTTGGAAAGTTTTCATAGTTGGAAAGGCTTTGGAAAAAACAGAAAGCTTCATTCTCTGGCAGGGGGGATGGAGTGGATGATATTTCAAAGTCCCTTCCAACCCTTAGGATTATGTGATTCATATGGTAAAAACCTGCCTGTTACCTTAAAAGCTTACCTGCTGCATCCCACAGATCTGAGGACAAAGGCCAACAGAATTCACAGAGAGCTGTGAACACAGTGCAAAAAAAAGGCAAACATTGCTCCTTTCCTTCCTGAAAGAGTGCTGTCATTAAAGAAAGTGTCACAGCAAAGCTCAAATATTGGACCTAGCCTCATATTAACAAGGGTCCGTGTCACCTCTATTATGAAACACCTGCATCGAAGACAAATCTGACAATATTTTTTTCTGCAATTCATGGTTTCTCTTACTGCAGCACATTACAGAAAATGTTAATTCAGTAAGATTAAGAAAAATTAATAATATTATACATACAATATTTAAATCAGTTTTTGTTGTTTTAGAAGGAATTAAAACACTTTTTTTTTAAATGTGGGGTTTTTTCTGCATTTTTTAAATGAAAAAAGACAATGCCTACACAGACAGTTTAAGTTGAAGAAAATTATAAGGGAAAAGGAGCCTTAGGTCTTTGGCTTCTTGCCTCACTTTTGAATCTTGGAAGAAATGGTTTGATGATTTTAGAATTTATGAATTTTTATATATATTTCTGTCTTAGTAAGCTGAAGTGAAATTAATAAAATCATATAGTGCAAAGCTGAAGTAACACTAGCAAAAACTGCTAAGACAGTAAAACAGAAAAAACCCCAAGCATTTCTCTCAGAGTGAGCCCAGACATTTTCTCCTGCTGTATCATTTTTTTCTCTGAACTTTTTTTTATTGATTTCCTATGCTTACAATGGAACTGCTTTTGAAAAACATCAGCCTCTGCAAATACATGTTCTATTTCCAAAGAAAGAAAAGATATTGAGGCCAAAAGTCATCACTCAAGTAACAGAAATGTAAAATGTAGATGCAAAAATGTCGGTGTGAGACAATACTATTTTACCTTCTTACCTATACATGGTGCACTGGTCACAACCAACCAAAGGCACTATGAGAAACCTAGCAGCTGGGACCAATTCACAGCAAACACTCCATGCTCAGAAACATTTAATCAATCAGCAAAGGTCAGTCATAGGATATTTACTTTTTATGCTATCCCATTAAATTGAGCCTCTACCTAAAACTGCTTAGGAAGTTGGAGTGAACTCCCCCCCCCCTTCAAAATGATGGTTGAAATTTACTGTAGTCACCTCTGAATTTAAATACTTGAATTTGTCCGTTAAGGTATATTTCAGCATAAGAAAAAGTGCATTACCTTCATTAGGTTCTATTAAATTCAATGCATTTACAAATACATCTCTGTGGCTTCTACAGCTCTGACAAGGATTGAAAGTGATAGCAGTAGTCCCACAATCTAAGTTTACACTCTCTTTTTCTGTAATAAAAATAATAGACAAGCAGCCACATAATGCAAAGATATAATTCTACCAAAGGTTCTAGCAATATAAACCACAAGAACAAAGCCCTGGGAGCATCGTTACAGTTAAGAGTATCTCAGTACTTTTGTGAGAAACTCTGATGTATGGTTCAGGCACGCTAAACTCAAGAGGCTTCAACTTCTTCTGAAGGACAAGATACATATAAATCCTCACATACAACAGAAGAGTCACAGATGAATCAGATTGCTTGGAAAGGAGTGTTAAACAAAGACCAAACATTTCAAGGACATGGGCTTTGGAGGGAGGGAGAAGCTGCTTCCCTTGGCCGCATACTTCCTGTAAAATGAGGTGGTTTTTTAAACAAATGACAGTTGTTCTGTGCAATTATGTCCACACATACTTCTCAGCAGATGGTCAAGGCATCTGTACAGTTTTAAACTTGTTTCAAAATTTTAACAGGTTCACTTGATGGATCTGCATTCTTCCTTCTCCTTTGGCACACTAATTTCATCGCTCCCAGCAATGGTTTTACTCAGCACTTCATAGACATGCCACAACTTGACAGCTATACAATTTACGCTTAGTAACAGCAGAACTATATGCATTTATGTCCCATTATACTTACTCAAGTCTGTCTTGGCCTGAGCTTATAGAAGCATTCAAATTCCTGTTTTGCTGCAAAAAAAGGAAACTCAAAACTAACTATTTTTCCTTCTTATTTTTGGTGCTTGATTTGAGGACCACTTTTCTTTTGTAAAAAAAAGCTGATGCAGACTAGCATTAATGGCTGTTTGGTACAGTGTCTTTCATTGCATTATTCTTACAATTTATTTTCTTTATCATGCATGACAAATAAGCCCAAGTCCTGAGTGGACACTTAAAACTAAGCAACAACAGCAAATAAAACCAGACCAAGTTCTTTGCAGAGCATGATTATAAGGCTCGCTAGTGTTAGTAGAGCAGCACGCATTTTCATCAGCAGAAAATGTAATCCTGTGGTTTTAGCCAGAGGATGGCTACAGCATTGTATATTCAATGGACTAACTAATTCTGACAGTACTTTGGTTCATTCAGTACTGGAATGGACATTCTCACAGCGGATGTCTTCCCAGATCTACTATTCATGCATATCCTTGGGGCACACAGGCACCTCCATTCATTGTGTAACAGCAGGTAATGAATCATCTTTGCTGATTAAGTTCACTGTATTTTGAAATAAAGTTAAAATGGAACCATAAAAGGTAGTCTCTTGCTCTTATAAACAGTTTCAATGATAGGTATATAAAAGGTGGATGTATCCTGGCAAAACCCTTACTTTTCTCATTTTGCCTTAGCACTCTCAGCACTTTATTTTTACTTTTTTTTTTTTAAAGTATGATCCAAACTCTACTACATTTAACAGAGGTATTTCCATTGACCTCAGCAAGCTTTAAATCTGATCTGCAAATTAGACTCTGACCTCTTTCAATAGTGTGCATAAGATTTATGGTCTATACAACCTATCCCTGCAAAATTAGGAGACTGAACTCAGCGTTTTAGACATCTTACAATAATTGTCACCAGATCGTGCAAACTGCACTGCTCATTTAATCATATCCTTGAACCTATGGTTATTTGTCTACCTAATTTCACTGTAACTGACCCCTTGCCTCTGATTATGCTTCCTTCATCACAGTAGTTCTAGGCCACCCGTCTTTGTGTTGGGATATGAAGCTCAGGCATGAGAGGGGAGAGAAGAACTGTCTGGCCATGTAGTCTCAGATTAATAATTTAAAATGTGATATTAGCAAGTTTTTCTTATATAGAAATAACCAGAAGATGAACGTTTAGCAACAGTCATCCTTGATTATTGTAATATGGAATACCTAGTTAATATTTGAAGAATATACACATTGATATGCAGAGAGAAAAAGATACCCAAAGTTCAACTGAATTTTTCTCTTCACTCCACAGTTCAGCCATAACCTCAATTTATATTATGCTCCGTGATATTATACTCGCTTCAAACTGAAGTGACCAAACACGAGAAACCAGTCCCTCAGCTTTACTCTTCAGATGCTAATTTAAGCAAATGCTCCAAACCAAATAATTTTCATAGTTAATGTTCTTGCTTTATGATCAATTTTCAAAGAACAAAAGTCAAAGGGAAAGTGATATATCATGTCTGGAACTTCACACTAAGACAAGGAGAACACTGTGATCCCAGCTATAAAGTTCAATGCCCAGCTCTGCGATAAGGAAATTCCTCTTTCACCAGCACCTTGCAGCTATAGAGTTCAATGCCAAGAGAAAAGTGTGTGAATGAATAAATATCACATCCTGTTTACAGGCGGTTACACAGGAGAACCACTGGAATAGAGAGCAGCCTTGCAGGGGACACCCAGACAGTGCCCAGTACCTCACTTGATACTGTAAAAAGAAAAAGTAACATGAAGCCACCTTCCCCTAATCCACAGGCAATTCTACAGTGTAATATTCTTACTGTAAAAAGGATTTATTGTCATTTAACCCCAGCCAGCAACTAGGCACGATGCAGCCACTTACTCACTCCTATCCCCCCAACCCACCCCTCAGAGGGATATGACAGACTTGAAAACAGGTAAAACTTGTGAGTTGAGGTAAGAACAATTTAACAATTGAAATTAAATGATCACCATGAAAAGGCAGATATCAAGAATGTGAAATAAAATCCAAGAAAGACAAGTGATGCACAATGCAATTTCTTCCCCACCTGCTCTGCCCCTCCTGGGCAACTCCCTCCAGTTTATACACTGAGCATGACATCATATGGTCTGCGATATCCCTGGCATCAGTTTGGGTCAGGTTCCTGGCTGTGTCCCCTTCCAACTTCTTGTGCTCCTCCACCCTTCCTGCTGGCAGGGCATGAGATGCTAAAAACGTCCTTGACTTAGTATAAACACTACCTAGCAACAACTAGAACATCAGTGTGTTATCAACATAATTTTCACATTGAATCCAAAACACAGCCCTGTATCAGTATCTAGGAAGAAAATTAACTCTGTTCCAGACAAAACCAGGACAAGACTACAAACCTATGCTCCACTGTCACATCAATAACGTTACTCACCTCCATGCTACCACCACTGTGGCCAAATATGGCTTCTGATTTAGAAGCATTTTAAAGGCACTGTTTGGAGACATAAGTGACTCCATAAATAGTCAGGTAGTGAGAAGTCAAAGCTCAGAAACTTATATCAGCATTTCTACAGTTGTGCAGAGACTGGTATGTCTTAACAGGAATATGAATTCATGTTCTGTTCACCAACAGCTTGTGGAGTCCATACCAGACACTCAGGCAGTTTTGTTGTGTGCTTATTCAACCAAATTTCTTGCCATTAATATGGTGTCATACTTGGGTAAAAATATAGACAGAGAAGAGATTTTGCAAAAGCCACAGTTACTAAAAGATAAAAAGAATAGCTAAGTACTTTTTGTTTGAGTATTTGATTATGTAAATGGGATACATTTGGAAAACAGAACACTTTACTGGATCCAGTTGGCACAATAAGAGAGGTTCTATCTACTTTTGAATTGCTGACCTGTCAGGGTAACTTTGCTGTACTTTGATTCTGTGCTTTGCTATCCATGCAGAGATTTTAATTGTTTTCACCATCGAAGTTTCCAGAGGATTGCAATGAGTTTCTGTATTGGAGGCTCCCAATTTGGTGCCTCTAGGTTTTTCACAATGTGTTTTCTAACAAATAGATCTGATTTTAATTAAGGAAGGAAAGAAACAGACCAGATGCTCTGAAGTTATACAGTCTCTGGCTAAATCTTCTGTCAGAGGAAACCCAGTGGCAACAAAACATTGGCTTAAAACTCCACAGCAGAAAGCAACCAGGACTATACAGAGCAGTCAAAACACCCTCGTGCTTCACAAAGGTTTGTGATGCATTTTGATTCTCCTGCATCTTTTTTAGGTAAAAATAATAATTTGCTAAAACTCTAGTGATATCCTGGATTAATCTTTGAAATTTGACTTATGCCTCTTCTTTTGTAAGGCTTTAGTTAAAGTCAAAACTAATCTAGAAGCTGCCCAATACCTGCACCTATTTAGCATCTCGATAACTTGTAGTTAACTACATCTGACTAACACCAGCACTGTGATAAACTGATGTCTTGTTGAAAAAAAAATAATTATAGCTTTCCTAAAACAAAAGGAAATGAGCAAAAGCAGGAGAATGATCACATCTAAAATAAATGTTGTAGGAAAGAAAAAAAACAAAAGAAATTGAGCCTACAGAGACTTCTTAATAAGCGGTGTTTTCTAGGCAGTCTTGACAGCTGTCTGCTAGTGGGGATTTACTGCTATGTATGTAAGGAATTAATCCATAATTTAGCATTAATGTTAGTTTACATTTGTTTCAAAGTCCTTCTTCCTACCTGATTGACTGACATGCCCCTTTCCTCAGATGAGCCAGGGAGATCATTATTTAATTGAAAATAACCTCAATTTGCAAATTACTTGTATCTAATGGGGCTTTATTTCATTACCATACTGGCTGCAATTGCAAGTTAACATTCATTATTCACATAGTTCCATTTTAATGTAAATGACCGTGCATTGCTGAAAAGTTATTTATGATATCTTAAATATTTTACTCTGGGAGAACATGTGCACTTTTGCCCAGAAAAAGTAAAAAAAAAAAAAAAAAATCTACACTATTCTTTATTATACAAAAATTGTTGACATACTAATTCAGGGCTTCCTTGCCTGAGATACTCTTGGACATACAGATAAAGAGCCATCTACCCAGACAATGTCACATGCAATGAGAATGTGTTATTTCACTTACATATCTGCTTCCACACTCTATCAAGAGCCTATCTAGCCATGAACTTTGATGACAAACTGTTGCTTGTTTTCTTTCCACTTTCAAGTCCTAAAGAGCCAATTTCTGCAGCCTGTCATTAGTCCATTTCTGACCTGAGCCATACAAACATCAGAGTCAGAATTCATTTTTTCCATAGTGTTGTGGGGGCAGGTGAGACGAAAGGGAGCACAGTGAGACCGAGTACATCCTTCCACAGATCGGCCTCAAATCCAGCACTTCTGAATGACACATAACATCCTGCATAACAAACAGGATGATTTATGCATTGTTCTTTCATCTGTAAGGATAGTAAAAAATGCACCAACAATAAACCAAAACTAATACATTCTATGAAGTTCATTACTATTTGCAATTCCACTGCATTTACAAGCTGAATGTCTATCCAGCCCTGAATGGTTTCAGGGCTGACTTCCAAATTTCCCTCAGGGATTAAGGTCTGTACATTAACCCAGAATCTGAGATGTGACCAGCCATTTTCTAAATTAGATTTTTGTTCTGTCAGCCTGCTTCCAGTCCTAGAACAGATAAACATTATGATTCATTGCTCCCACTTTTCATCTTTGTATGAACAGCTCCTGTTCTCCATGTTTAATTGCATCTTTGTGGATTAATGCCCTTCCGCACACGTCCTGGTTTCTCTCTCCAACAACAGAAGCTCAGATCTCACCAGGTTGTTCTGTCTCACCCAAAACAGTTAACTGATAGCAAGAAGGTAGCAAATATAAATTGACAACGTGCTTAACAATCTGTTTGTAGCAAAGTCCCTTTCCAAAAGTTTGAGATAAGTAACACAAGTGAAGCACTTGAATTTTAAACCAAGCTGATGATTTCTTAAGAAGTTTTTCTTATATGGGTCACTGCCCATGAGCTATTAATAAGTAACTCATCCAATTTCTTTTGAATAAGCCCTGGCAAACATTGTCAGGAACACTCAAAAATCTCACAGAATGCCAGAGGCTCTTTTCCATTTCCCATATTTGGTACATTTCACACCTTTCAGAGGCTGGTTATTTAAGGATAGAACACCACTTCAAATTGCTTAATTGGGAGCCAGCAATTCAGAGACTAAAACATTGGTTTCAGAATTCAGCCACTAAAAAATTATAAGCCAGGAAATCTGAACTAAATAATTCACTCAGTAACAGTGTTAACTTCAGCAAAAGCACAAAACCACCAGAATCCAAACAGGATTTGTTTGCAACTCACCATGGTAACAGTGCACTACGAGCAGCTACCAAAACTCACCCTTCCCCTCTAGATTATTTATTTTGTAAGAATAAGCAGAATATCAACAACCCTCTCCCTAGATCCCTTTTAGTTCTAAAACAAATATCAGTACAGCACTTTGGAAATAACATGTACATTTGTTGTGGTGCTTTGTTGTTGGAGTTTTCTCTTTCTGTACTCTTTCTATATCAAAACTCTGAAGAGTAATCTGTGTAGCCCCTCTATAGACCAGAAATAGGCCCAGGCTGCTCTAATTAATGTTAATACAAGCCTTCAAGGGGGAAGAGAATCAAGCCTTGTCAAGCGCAGTACTATGTTGATAAGCACAATAATATTTGTTTCCCCTTCAAAGGTTTAAATGTATGGGCAACAGTGTCTGCTCCTCTCAAATGGGTTTTGCAAATGCATAATATTAATTGATTTTCCATTTGACCTGGTATACATTATGAGGCAAAAAGAAGCAGTAAGGTATGTTGGTAAGAACTCGCACTATTAAATTCCATCCATATTTTACATTGGAGTGTGACCTCTACACAGGTTAGGCTCTTATTTCCACAAAAACTGATTTGCATCTGCTGGGCTTCATTCTAAACGGTAACCAGGAAGTGCATCAGATAAACTTACACAAGTCATCCTCAACATTGTAACAGCCTCAACAGAGCTTTTGGATTTATGACCAAATCATCCTATTAGTATCCAGACCTATTGTAATACAACTTTAAATGTAATTTACAGCTAAAAGCTATCCTTCAGCAAGGAAAGCTGTATAGCACTAGCAGCTTATTCTTACTTGCCTATGTTATTTTAATATTTTGAAACAGGAAACAAGAAAAATGCCTGAGTCACATCACAGTATACATTAAACATCTCCTACACATTTTCTCTGCTGAGCCTTCTTGCTCTGAGTCCATACTTATGTTTCCTCTTTACCTTATAAATGCTTTAGATGTAATCATTTATTACAAAAAATATTTATATGATATTACATCTCTTTCTGATGTCACATCATCAAAGATGAAAGCAATAAAATAGGTCCATGAACTGCATCCTTTTCTGCATCTGTACATAGAAAACATACTTGCTGCAAGCTGTACTTTCAAAATGTGTTGCATTGATTCTAGTTCAAGCACATCTAAAGAAATGCATTTATGAATGCTCAGGTATAGTTTTCTGTAGGTAAGTCATATAAAACAACTTCTCTGGTTTGCCAGGGAAAGAGGTGAGAAATATTTTACTCTCTCCAGTCCCTAATCCTTCTCTTACAATGAGAGGGAAGAAAACAACTCCTATCTCTCAAGCAGTAGCACTGTAGTTCACTTTGCCCTTTCATCAGTTCAGCAGCTATTCAACACTTGCTTCTGTTGTCACTGCTCTGACATCACATGCTTGCACACTCAAGTGAGACCCAAGAATTTGGTCTTAAACTTGTGTCAATGGAGGTGTTCATTTGTGTTACTGGTTTTCATATAAATGGGCTCTGCTCTTTCATCCGCTCATCAGTTCCTCATGTCATGAGTATCCCTAGTTCCTTTCTTCCCTGCTGGCACTCACCAATGTATCTGACTCACTTAATAGAAGTGTGACGTAAGAATTTGCTCTTTGCAATTATATGACTGCTCTGAAGCATCCTGTGTAAATATATTTTTACATTAAGATTGCCCTGCTAGGCCATTTCCATATTCACCAGTGGCTGGCAGTTATCTCCACACTAGATCTCACTGCAATAATTCCGATTTTTAGCTCTCTCCTTAAGTCTGCCAGTTCTTTAGGGAGGAGCTTGCTAATTCTCAGATTCCAGGCATCCCTTTCATCAGAAATTACTCTGTGACTTAACTGGAGTGAAACCAGCTACACATCATGTGCAACATTAGTTTTTCCTGCTCATTTGGTCCTGTCTACTCTGTCTGGAAATGTATCAATGTTTATCATTTTTAGTGAACACGTATCACAGTCATTGAAGACCTCATTGTACTAAGCACAAGGCCCATATTTGCTGGTGACCAAATGAGCGTTATTCTTTCGTTTAGGTTTTGGAATTGAGACACTGTCAGTGCTGCACTACAGTTTCGTCTCAGCTTCCAGTTCCCACATGGTGGCTGTGGGAAGCCAGAGAAAAAATTAAGATTTTATGTCACACAAGAATAAATCCACCATTGTGTCTTGTTTAGAGCTGCAAGACAGAGAGGGCCTTTTCTATTTACTGTCTGAACATACTTCTCGAACAAGCACATCTGCTCATTGGAAGTTTAAGAGATTATACTGTTTATGACTTTCAGAAGAGAATTAATGCAAAGTATAAAAATTTAATAGAATTTCTGAAAGCAGAACCTCAAAACGTTGTTTCCTCCAACCCTTGCCTAATTACACTATGCCTGACAGTAGCAACACTGGCAGAGCTGGTCTTACCTCATCATAGTGTTCTGCAACCTCCTATCCATCAGCTTAATATCACCTTACTTCTCAAAAATTATCTCCATACTGACAGAGACCATTAAGAAGTTAATATGACTTTAAGCTAATATGATTTAAAACCATTCATCAACAGTCATGCAATCCCTTGTTTTAACTAATGAGCCATTTTTAATCAATTATGTGATATCCAATGTCTTAATGTTCAAATATCTCAATAGCAGCATATTCAGAAAGTAGTTCTTATTCAATTGGCTCAAAGTCTTAGCATTTGCATATTAATCTTCACTTCCTAAATCCCACAGAAAGGTATTTGAAAAGCTGAGAGTGCTTTCAACTTCTTGTAAAGTAAAAATGTTTGGATTATTGCATTTTGAAAGCCTTTTTGGGCAGTAGTTTCAAGATAATTGATCCTCATATATTTTCTTCTGGAATTCTAGTTCTTTTACCGAGAAATCTGACTTTAAACAGTTCAGTTCTATTACTGGTGCAATCATATACACCAGACTGAAGGTATACAGCCTACAGTATTGTGTAGCAAAGAAATAGTCTAAAGTGACAAATTTTTTAAAGCAAAATTTTAAATGCATTCAGGATTAAAGCACAATATTAATTTTGCTGGTTGCATGACTGTGGCATAGGTATGTTCTAGCAGAAAAGAGGTGTAAATGATAGGAGGGACTATCTTGATCATAAAATTGAGTTTCTCCTGCAGTCCTAAACAGACATAGTAGATGTTAAATAAAAATTTAACAGCAACTCCTATTCTGCCCATACATACACACAGAGCAGCTGAAAAGCACTCTCAGCCTGCAATGTTTAACTTTAGTATAAAAGAGGGAAAAAAAATAGAAAAGAGAAATATCCTCAACTAACAGATAATTGATTTAAACCAAAGGACACTCAGTTTAACAAGTCTTCCTAATTCATTTAAATGATTCAAGAACATCCTAGAATATTCATGAGTGGTGTCCTCAAGGGCTCAGTACCAGGGGGCCACTCCTGTTTAACATCTTTATCAATGATCTGCATGAGGGGATAGAGTGCACTCTCAGTAAGACTGCAGATAACACCAAGGTGGGTGAAGTGTCAATCTGCTTGAGGGTAGGGAAGTTTTACAGAGAGATCTGGATATGCTGGATGGCTGGGCCAAGGCCATGAGTTTCAATAAGGGCAAGTGCCAGGTTCTGCACTTAGGCCACAACAACCCCCAGCAGCGCTACAGGCTTGGAGAGGAGTGGCTGCAAACTGCCAGGCACAGAGGGACCTGGGAGTGTTGATTGACAGCAGCTGAAAATGAGCCAGCAGTGTGCCCAGGTGGCCAAGGCAACCAAAGGCATCCTGATCTGTATCAGGAACAGTGTTGTCTGTAGGAGGAGGGAGGTGATCATTCCCCTGTACTCGGCTTTGGTGATGCCACACCTCAAACACTGTGTCCAATTTTGGGCCTCTCTCTACATGAAGGACATTGAGGTGCTGGAGAGGACCCAGAGGCAGGCTACCAAGCTAGTAAAGGATTTAGAGCATGTCTCATGAGGAATGGCTGAAGGATCTGGGGCTGTTTAGCCTGGAGAAAAGAAGGCTCAGGAGAGACCTTATCATTCTCTACAGCTACCTGAAAGGACGTTGCAGCTGGGCAGGGGTCAGTCTGTTCTCCCTAGTAACAAGCAATGGAGCAAGAGGAAATGGCCCCAAGTTAGGCCAGGAGAGGTACAGGTTGGATATTAGGAGGAATTTCTGTCCTGAAAGGGTTGTCAGGCATTGGAATGGGCTGCAAAGGGTGGTAGTAGAGTCACTGTCCCTGGAGGCGTTTAAGAGACGTTTAAGTGAGTGTTGTACTTAGGGAAATGCTCTAGGGGTTGATAGGGCTGGGACAAAAGCTGGACTCTATGATCTGAAAGGTCTCTTCCAGCTGAAATGATTCTATGATTCCTTGAATTCATCAAAATCCATTTCCAAATTCTATGTTCCTTAGCCTTTTGCTTTCAGTTCTCCTGGTTACAGATTCAGTACTGTTGCTGAAATAGCAGTGACAACATCACATGGATCACAGAATTACAGTTCTTTCATCCTTACTAATTAATTAATTTAAGAACATTAAGTACCATAGAACACTGGAAATCTACAAACTTAGATATCACGTTTTAAATGAAAAACAGGCATTTCATTTCTATCAAAATGTCACATATGGCTTCCCAACATTAGGTGACAGGACTATAAATGTTATCTGGAACAATGCTTTAAAAAGGGACCTCAGAAAGTACAAGACGTTATATAGAAAAAGTGGATATGAGAGTAAGCAAAACTCCTCACCTTCCAGGACCATATTGGTTGCCTTTACCAGAGAACAATACAATACAAGCTAAAATCAAACTTTCCTACCCTGTCTTCTCCACCAAACCAATCAGACACATCTGTCAGCCTGATTTCTTCCTCTGGCTGGTTTTATCTTAGTTTTCCATTCTCAGTGTTTTATGCTATCTTGATCCTGACTTGTAATATTGCTTCTCATTTCCTGTTCCCTAAATAAAGAGAAGATTAGGTTCTTAGTGCAGATCAAGTCCTATTTTTCTTCTTTTCTGCCAAAAATAACTTGTTTCAGTGAGCTTGCTGGAATCATCAAGATGCTCACATTCAGGAAGGCTCTGTTTTTATAGCCTATTTAAACAATAGATTTGATGGTTTCCCATCTGCAGCTGGTCTGAAACAAACCAGAAATATTCACAGCATTTTTATTAAGCTACTGTCCTCACAGATAGGTACTTAAGCTCTTTGTGTGATCCACACATTTCCTTTAGAGCACACCTTCACTGTTAATTTCAAATGCTTAACAAATACCATCCTATTCAACTAGAGTTAGAAGACAAGTTTTGCCACGAAGGTGGAGTGTAGTCTATGAAGTCTTTATTTCTCTTGACATAAATTAGAAAGATCTTATTTTGGCTTCCATCACTGAATTTGTGGCTGGTCAATTAGAAGCTATATTTCCTCATTTGCAAACAGAACAAATCAGAGTAACACACTTCAATGCCACTGAGCAGCACATTTCACAGCTGAACTAAGAGAGTACAACAAAAAATGCATCAAAACTGTCTCCAGAAGCATTAAATAGCAAAACAGAATCTATTTTGTAATTAACATAAATATCAGGTGTCTTGGGTCATGACCCTTAACTACTCTATATGTCAGCATTGACAGAATTTCAGGTTATTATATGGTAATATCATTGCAAAAGGTATTTGGAAATTTCCTCTAGCAATCTTGGAGCTAATACTCTACATAACTTTTACCACAGCATGTCACTCATTGAAGAGGAATCATAAAGGTGCTACAGTTGTCTTATGCCAACTCACTTCTTAGCAAGGGATTAGCATGTTACATAGATTGTTACAAATCTCTATTGTATCATGCAGCACTTAATTCTCCTGAGCTTTGGCTCTCAAAAATGTCAAGTCAATTTGTAAATGAAAGACATAGCATTTGCTTACTCTGTGCTATTATACTGAAAGTTATTTCAGATACTGGATGGTTTGGGGAGTTTTTATCCTTCAGAAGAACACAATTAAAGGCTTTAGATTCACAGCAGGTGTTAGTGCTTGATTTTATTACAATACAGTCAAGGTTTCTGTTTCTTAGTTGATTGTTCTTCCAATCTTACTTCATCTTATTGTGCACAAACATGATGCCTGCAAACTACTGTTGTTGGCAATGCAAGTATCAAGGTCATCCATCAATATACATCAGTTGTACACATCTCCACTTCTCCCCTCTTCTGAGACTAGAATTAAAAAGCTCTTCCTGTTTATGTAGCACAGCTCTGTATCTTGCAGAGAAGTTTTCAGAGCCTAGATATTGTTTCAGTTTTAATAACTTTAATAACATAGTTAAATATGCTAATGGGAGTTGAAAAGCAGAAAGAATGTGCTCAGCTTGTGTCACAACTGTTGCTCTATTCTAGCTCAACTTCTCTGTATCAAAACTAAGCCCTTTTCTCCATTTCCAAGTGCACACAACCATGCAGATGAGTATTTGAGACATAAATATCAGCAGGAGAATCCCACAAGACAGAAGCTGGGAGAACAGACCAATAAAGTTAACCATAACTAACTAGTGATTACTTCTGGAGAAAATCAGGGGCCATCCTCCAGCCACACTGCAGGAATAGATTCCCTGGAAAACAAAACACAGCAGAGGGAGATGCCAGAAGTAGGAATCATATCTACAGACATACTCAACAGAGTATGCAGTCTGAAACTGACAATACATTATTATAGGTGCTTCTTTTGATGCATGGGTACTCTCTGGATTGATCTGGCCTCCTCTGCTACTGAGAAAAGACTTAATGATGTCAAATCCTATCAGGCTTTCCATTGAGCAGACAGGAGTTTCATGAGGTATCACAGACAACACTCTATGACGGTCCTTTTGGAGACAACACAGAGCATAACATTGTTTATTCTTATCTAGAACAATTATAACGTCTTTGCTTGTTCTCTTTCTTCTGTGCCTTAACCCTCTACAGTTACTTTTCATTCACATTCATCATTCCATTACCATTCTGGTTTTCTCTTCTTTCCATCACCACTAATTTTCTGATTTCCATTCCCATTCTCTTGTCTCTCACCCATAGTTCCTAATTCATCATTCCTTCACAGTTCATGTACTACTTAGCTAACCCACTTCTTCTATTCCAAACTGCCTTAATGTTCCTCCAGCGTCTGTTTCTAGTACCCTCTATTCAGCTGATTTTTCATTCAAAGACCCTTCAGCTTCCCCATTATCTTCCAATTTATTGTTATGCATCGTTAGTCTGTTTTGTTCTCTTGTATACATCATCTTCAACTATGCAACTGAATGTGTCTATCTACAGTCTTTCATTTGTCAAGTGGAGTAGGGTATAAATATACATTTAATGTATCATTTTAGGACATAAAATTTTAATATACAAGCTATATAATTTCTAACCTTTAAATTATGTATTTTTACAGCTCTGATACAGAAAGGTATGTACCATGAAGAATTTAGTCTGTTAGGAAGCCTTAATGCTGCTGTATCAAACAAGAGCTCATATTTCCTGAAAAGATCTTCCACAGCCTATAAACTTCTGTTTGCTTAATTTCCCGAAGAAACAATCTAAAGATCGGAGGACTTAATAAACAGAATTTATTTTATACAGGCTCTTTTAAAGTAAATGTGCCAAACTTTTACTCAGAGCATTTTGGTCTGCTTTCCTCTGTTGAGATACTTTCATGTAGTATCTGAAAATGGGGTTTGAATAGCCTATGTCACAGATAAATATGAAGTCCTTTGCTTAAGCAAATAAAATTTTACTCTTCAGGACAGTTCTCATTTCAAATCTCTTGAATTAGAATTATTCTCTTTCATATTATTAATTTAGGTGTTCTATATTAACAGCCTATCCTTAAAAGCACTTTACCTTAATACTACTGCTTTTAGGTTTCATTTTCTCCAGCCTCTAAATGATGGAATATTACCAACTTTCTTCTTATCAATACTGCATAAAGCATAAAAAATATTTATTGTGCTACTTTCCGTGTAAGTCAGTATAATAGACAAAGCTTAGGAATAGATAATACATAATTACTGCACATATTACCACTTAAAAATTTATATACACCAAGTGGAACAGACACTAATCTCTAACATGCCAATATAAAAATCTTTAAAAGAAATAGTTTGTGCTTTTCTGACATTTTTCTGCATTTTCTGACATTTTTCTGCATTAAGTTTATTCTATATCTATAGTAGTAGAAAACGAGTGTAGAATCTGGCCCAAAGACTACTTCTAATAAATCCTTTCCTTTATTAGTAAAAGCATTGCTGTTAACAATACAACATATGTCCCTCCAATTATGTTTTTGAGCAAAAGTATGAATTTCATTTTGGCCATATATCTACTTACCAATTTCAGAGTAATTTTTCTTGTGACAAGTTTGCATTATATAATGGTCATAAGCTTTAACTAAAAGCTTGAGGTTTCAATACATCTTATTTGCAGTAAAATAGAAGCCAAATGCAGAAACCATCCACAGACTTTGAGCAGCATTCAATTACTGAAAAGCATTTTAATGACTATTACAACATAATATATGCTTTTGAAGAATCTATTTCTAATGCTGTACCTTTATCGGGAAATGAATCAACTGAAATGTAAATGTTCATCTCTGCCTATCTTTGTAATGCCAACATAAATCCTTAAAGCATGGAGAAGTGAAATTGGATGAGAATTTGAAGCTGAACATTTCAGTGTTTCTGAGTGAGAAGCAAATTTTGGTATTCTGGTCATATTCAACAATATCTCTGCAAATCCTTTCAGGACTGAAGTTTCAAAAAAAGAAATGTCTCTAGTTCTTTGTATGTTACTTCTGATAATTTTTAGTCAATTAACATGGCTTTTAACAGTGGAAAACAGCTAGAAAGCTATTCTATGAAAATTGCATATATGGATCATAATATCAACTTGGATGAATATTATTCTAGGGCTGCAAATAGGCCATTCTGAAAATGAGAATAAAAACAAAAGTCAGTGTTTCATTAAACAATTCGAGATGCACATCATCTTTGTTAGACGCTTTTTTACAATGTTCTCTAAAAATCCAGTGGGAATAACATTATTTCTCATCTTTCTTTTTGTGCTTTGTGTTAAGTACGTGTGAAAAGTACTGAAATTCAAGTCCATAAAAATGGAATCTTCGGGGTCAGGTAGACACAAATGCTTACAGAATTAACAAATGTGATAAAGGCTACATCATAAAAGTTCTGGTTTTGTCTTACAAGTGCCACTATCAAGGTTAAAAGTACCAGTGTGTTTCAGGCATGCATCTTAATAGCCCTGAATAACACAGTAAAAGCCAAACACACTTTAAATGCTTCTAAAAAATAGATTGACTTACATATATACATCAATACTTGTAGAATAAAGGACTATACATCTGGGCACTGCTCATTAAACCAGTGAGACCCATTTATAACAAGAATTCTCATCCACTAGGAAGAGGAGAAATTAATTTCATACAGATTACTAGAAAAATGGCTTCTGACTTCTAACAGTGTGAGTTACATTTGAATGTGATCAATATTGCATTTTATCACCAATAACCTCAATTATTTAGTTTCCCTAAACAATCTCTCTTCATTTTCTGCTACAGGTCAGCCCTTAAATTATATTCCTCTTTAAAGCAGAATGTCTTTCAATTTCCTTTGCAAGCGGGTAAGGTCAGGATTTGTTCTACTATCAGGATGAGTGAGTGAGGGGGCAAGCAGCAGAGGGCTTATGGAGAATATTACAGGCTTTATGTGACCAGGAGGTTAGATTCATGCTCTTCCTTTTTTTTTAACAAAAGAGAGAGTTGGAATGACAGAGGTGTGCTGATCTGCAGGAGGCAAAACAGCTTGCACTGTTTCAACCTACTTTTCTGCAGCTCGCAGACGCTGATATCCATGTGCTCCAGTTCAGTTCTTAACAACAGTAGACAAGTTAGAGAGGAGACACCAGTCTCAACAAATGAAGACACCCTCTACCCTCTCTGGGGTAGGAAGGAGAGAGCAGAATCCAGCATTCTTTATCACATAGGGGTCTGACTTTCTTCCTTCAGTAATTTTAGAAAATATGATAAAAGCCACAAAAGTAAATGATGTTAATGTTAAGTTAGTGTTTCGGAGGATATACTGTAAATCACTGAAGATTAGCAGAACTGCACCAGTGTAAAATCTTGAGGTACATTAAAGAAGAAATTAATTACTCAATTCGTACATAACGTAGAAATTTTCATATCTCTAAACATGAAACCTTAGCTGTTTAAACTTGTAGATGAAACCCACCTTAGTCCTAGAAGTGCAAACTAAGTGATCACCTCTCAGTAAAATCGTATCTTAGTATGTTGGATTTTGAGATAGTAAAAGAAAAGCAAGCTTGGTTTTTTTAGTGCTCAGCAAGAGAATGAAAATACAGTATTTCCTTGAAATACTAACCACTGATACTCAGGATAGTAAAATATATTTCCTTCAGTACTTTAAGTATAACACATTTCCCTGGGCAATCTGGAAAATGACTTTCTGATTTAAGAATGAAAATAGTCTTGTTAGCATTTTTTGCCAAGCAGAATATCTGAACAAAGTTATAAAATGGCCATAAGAATTAGAAAATATTGTACTTCAGCTCATAACTCATGCTCTAAAATGAAAACCATAGGCAAAACTAAAATTAAAAGATAATATATGTCTCTATATCCTTGGGAAGCTCAACTGCATCCAAGAGGATTCCTATATTTTCAAGCTTTTTATTCCTTATAGGTAGGGCCAAATTGCTGGACCTATTTAGAGAGTTAGAAACAAACTTGGCCTAATTCCTCTAGAAGTTAATCAGTGTTGCCCTTAAATCAACTAAAAGGATTGCCTGGAAGTAACTGATGGTCCATGGTCTAATGGTTCAAACCACAGCTCTTTCATCACTCCTGATCAGTTATATATGTAACACATTTTAAACAAAGAAACAAACAAGAAAACCATAACAAAAAAAATCAAATAAATTACTTCATTCATTTTGCTTATTTGAAGTTTCTGTCTCTTTACAGGACTGACTTTAAAATTCTGACTTTGCCATCTGTCATGATTTAGCAAGGAGTCGCTTTTCCTTGGTATCAGGGGGAGTGGGTTGCAGTGAAGGCCAGTAAAAGTTTTTGGACTCTCCCCCGGCTCCTGGGTTCAGACCCACCCCCCGGCCCGGCTGGGCCAATCTGGCGCCTCTGCGATCACTATTTAGGGACGGGAATTTGAAGTGCCGGGCAGGAGGTGTACAGGTGGTACAAGATGGAGGCGACCATGCAGACCCCACAGTCGGAGAACGAGGAAAGAAGGAGTTGCACCAGACCAGAGACCTCTCTGCAAGCCGTGGTGAGAACGCAGGTGGTATCCCTGCAACCTATGGATGGCAACGGCAGGATTGAGAGCCAGCAGCAGCAGCAGCTCCATGTGAGTGCGCACGGATGGGCTAGAGATTGTGTGGGAGGCGGCCATGGCACAGGACATGCTGGAGAGCCTGTGCGCCGCAGAGCAGCCCCACACGAGAGGCNTGTACCATTCTGTGTTGTTTTGTTTCGGTTCTGTTTTGGGTTTTATGCTTTAATTGGTATTAAATTATTTTCTGTTTTTCTTCCCCAAGCCGAGTAGCCTGGTCTGTTTTGTCCTGCACCTTAAGCGGCAATTAAGCTCTCCCTGCCCTTTAGCAATCCTCAAGTCTTTGGTACTTGAGGCTAATCGTGGTCTTTTGTTCCCTGATGGGCCTAAACCATGACACCATCCACTTCAGAGAGAATACAATCAAGCCCTGAAAGAATAAAAGCATTCCATGGACATGAAGTATATATGAATCTTAAATTAAAATATCTGTAAGATATTGCTGCTCAGTGCAATTGTAACAATCAAATTCCAGGTTTGCAGCTGAAGTTTCAGAAATACAACTGCAGTATGAACTACAGCCATTATAATAATGATAAAGAATTAAAATAAGAGCATAGTTTGAAAACAATTCACAAAACTCATTATAGTCCCGGTAACTTATTTGCATCAGAAAGCCTGCAAAGATAGTAACAAATGAATGAAACTCATACAGATATGGGTATGTAAATTTAGGTAACACAAGACATCTGTGAGTTTCTCACACATACTGGATAAGACTAGAACTGTCAAGACATTCTGAAAGGGCAGGCAACTTTCTTTCCTGAAGCAATGCTGCCATCTTGTGAAGGAAATGCTTAAATGAAAGTTTTAGAATTTTAGATTTATCCTAAGTGAGACACTGGTAAGGAATCAACACAGACGTGAACTGGACGTAAATAGGTCTTTGTCTGAGAACATAGGGGAGATAATAAGCAATACTGTCTAAGAACTAAGAATTATTAGAAGTTCTATCTTCAGCAGCAAGCTGAACATTGAACCTTGCAGCAATAGATTCGAAGCTAAATGAACTCGCACTTCAGGTGAAAATGAAATAAAAGAAATTATAGAGAGTCCATGTTTGAAAGTTGGTGAATTCCACTTCCTTGCTTTTAGCTTTCAATATGCAGCTGATATCTTGTATTGCCAGATTGGAAAATACAAGCAATTTAAAAAAAGATTTAGCAAGGTCAGAAGATCAGATATTTACCCCACTTCTCAAAGTTACACACCTCCATTTTTCACAGTAGGAATGAAGAGTCAGAGTGTAGTTTAAGGGAACAAAGCATTTTCTTAAGCCATTGACTGAGTGGCACGCCATTGTATAGAGAGAGATGTTTTCATTTGTGTTTTCTCAACAGGAGCTCAGGAGTGTGTACTAATATCCTTCCTCTATATTCTCTCTCTAATTCTAATATAATATTTCTCCAATTCTCTATCTTCTAATACCCACACAGAGATTTCAAGACAAGAACCATGATCACCTACACTTGGACTGAATATAAAAGCATGGGCTGAAGGAATACCAACTGCTATTAAATCTAGAACACATTTTTCTAACAATGTTTTTACAGCTGAAAATGTCACTTCAAGAGTTACACACCCTCAGCAAAAATCTGTATTGAAAGCTAATAACGTACCTTTAATAAAATGAAAATATTCTGACTTCACCTTTATGAATGGACTATTTCAACCTAATATTTCCATTTTTTAAATGTATACTGAAGGAAAAAAGTAACTGTTTCATTTTATCAAAGTGAAAATAAGAAGAAAATTTGTATTATCACTGTGTAGTAATTTGTAGTATTACTATGGCCACATGCCACAGAGTCAGCATGCGTGTTCAACTGGTACCTGAGAATACTGGAAACCTCATAAAATGTATTTTATTAGTGTGCCTAAACATCTCCTGTGTTGCTAGTAAAGAATCACCTGCTCTTTCTGGTTACAAAATCTTCCTGCAAAGCCTTCACATCAGAAACATGCTATTTGGGTTTACAGTTGTAACTATAGACAGTAACCTCTCCACTCTTCCAATATGTAGATTTGTTATATTACAAAGCATTATTCAGATAAATCTTTGCAGGCATTACTAAAATTCAGTTGTTTCTTTCCAGTGGAAGCAGCTGGCTAGTAGACAGAGAACTACCAGTTTCCATCATTACTGCACAATATTAGATGTTGTTCTTGCTCTGTCAGAGTCTATTACAGCTCTTGGTCTTTATTTATTCATTTATTCTAAAACTCCATCTCGCTATGCATATTACACAGCTATTTACATAAGTGTAAAAAATGTTTTGGTATCTCAGAAGGTAAGACAATATAGACTCAATTATCAGACATTTTGGAACTCCCTACTTGAAAACTAGGTGTAACATATTTCTTAGCTGGCCTAAACATCCCAGCATGCATCATATGAGCCAAGAACACCTTTTCCTGCTTCTCTGCTCCTTCAGAAGGATAGGTAGAGAAGAAAAAATTTCATCATACACTTCCCAAAGAAGAGTTCTTTGCCAGGAAACTGTAAACCAGAAAATTCGGCTTTACATAATTAGAAAATGTTTTTGTTGATCCAATTAGGAGCAAGATCTAGTCTCAGTAATTACATGGAAGTATATTGAATCAAGGGGCATATTCAACTTGCTTCCCTGCAAAAAAACACATTCCCTTCCATTCACTACAACACTCTCCCCTCATTTTTAAAATTCAATGTACTTAAGGCATCTGGAGTCTCTTAACTCTGTACCCATTTATTTATTCAACGTGAAACCATTGCCTAAAGCAAACCATGTTTAAGGAGATATTAGAATATGCTTTATTTCTTCTCTCTCTGCAAAGTTGTCTTGGATTCATTCTTTGATGCTCTGTATCACCATTTTAATTCCTCTAAATAGAAATGCTTCTGGCCTAAGAGCAGGTATGTGGAGAGAGGAGGGATGAGGTGACAAGCATGCCTGAGTTCACCCACCTGGGTGTGTAAATTGTATTAAGATTCACAAACAAAAACTGCTCATTGTATTTCCTGATACTGTTTACCCAAGTGACAAATTGCCAGTTTTATTTTTATGGAATCTGAGAGATCTTTAAAAAAAAAAAAAAAAAAAAAAAAAAAAAAAGGCTCAGGAGATACAGGTATTTCACTTGCAAAGTAATCTTACACTCAGCATTGAAAAAGTCTCTTTAAAGTTAAGAGACTATGGTTTTATTGTGTTCTATCTGTATATCTTACCTAAATGTTAGTATCCATATATTTTGCCTCTCCTACACACCTGAGCTTATTTAGCTTTCTTGAACCTATTGAAAAAATTGGAAGCTTTAGAACTGTGGGGCACAGAGGACATATTTGCATGGGTGAGTTGTTTTATGAAGCATGTCTGTTACGCTACACAAATTCACATAGCTGAGCAGACTTGTTATCCTTCCACTGAGAATCTCACCTTTAGAAATGTCCAGGATCTGCAGAAATCCTTCAAGGGAGTGGATAATTGCAGTAGGAACTTTGTAATAGAGGCTATTAAATGAAGACAAATTTCTGAAATAAATTCAAAGCTATGATCCAATACATAGGCTTTGTATTTCTGATTTTTTACAGATTTTCTGCTGATATAGTAGGACACATTGAAAAAACAAACATATCTATTACAGTAGAGTCCAAGCTTACAATATCAATGCTTCACTACCTTCACAGCTAGATCACTCTTAGGACAGTCCAAGATGTGGCTCCTGATAGGTATACACTGTGCTTCTTTCAAACAATGGAAGCCATGAAGCTTATCTAACTGACCAACTAAGAAGATCTCTTAAGTAGGTAAGTAAGTGCCCAGACAAGAAATCAGCTAGGGGAATCTGGCTGTCCTGCCCCACACCATTTCTGCAGCCTGCTCCAAGCAGACAGCCTCACAGAAGGGCCATTAGCAACTCTTACAACCTGGACCACCCAAGCTTGGGTCCAAACAGTGCCAGGAGTTTGAGTATCAGAACAAGAGTGTGAGTCCCCAAGCTCTCAACTTCCTACCAGAACTGCCGTATTGGAAACAATTTTTTTTTTTTTTGGCCAGCAGTGAAGATTCATAACTGTATTTCACACTAAGCTAGGAGGACTGGCTAATTCAGCAGAAGCCATTCAGTAAGATCTCGGCCAGCTTGAGAGCTGGGCAAAGAAGAAGTTCATTAGGTTCAACAAGGGCAAGTGCTGAGTCCTGCATCTGGGTAGGAACAACCCCATGCACCAGTACAGGTGGGGTTTAACCTGCTGGAAAGCAGCTCTGCAGAGAGAGACCTGGGAGTGCTGGTTGATAATAAACTAAACATGAGCCAGCAATATGCCCTCATGGCCAAGAAGGGCAATGGCATCCTGGGAGGCATCAAGAAGAGTGCGGCCAGCAGGTCAAGAGAGGATCTGCTCTCCCTCTACTCTGCCTTAGTGAGGCCTCATCTGGAGTCCTGTATCCACTTCTGAGCTCCTCAGCTCAAGAGGGACAGAGAACTTCAGGAGAGAGTCCAGCACAGGGCCACCAAGATGATCAGGGGACTGGAGCATCTTCCTTATGAGGAAAGGCTGCAGGAACTGGGGCTGTTCAGTCTGGAGGAGACTGAGGGGGAATCTCAGTAATATTTACAAGTATGTAAATGGTGGATTTCAGGAGGTTGGGACATCCCTCTTTTCTGTTGTAGCTAGCAACAGGACAAGGGGTTATGACATGAAGCTGGAACACAAAAAGTTCCACTTAAACACAAGGAAAAACTACTCCACTGTTGAGGTGAGGGAGCCCTGGCACAGGCTGTCCAGGAAGGGTGTGGAGTCTCCTTCTCTGGAGGTCTTCAAAACCCGCCCGGACATTTTCCTGTATGACCTGATCTAGGTGGACCTGCTTCGGCAGGAGGGTTGGACTTGATGTCTAAAGGTCCCTTCCAATCCCAACCATTCTATGATTCTATTTGAAGCGAAAAGGGGCTAAAAACATTAAGCTACTTTCAGTGTTAAAAAAATTCTACTTCTACGATTTTTTTCTTCAAAGCCTTTTTTCTTTTTTTATTCTTCTTTTGAAGGAGTGTGAATTACAGCTATGTGTTCGTTTGGGGAGAGCTACAAAAGCATCTACAGGCTGTGTTCAGCCAAACTCCAGCACACCTGCAGTGAGAGGCAACTACCATCATTTTATGAATCCATCATGAATATTCAGATTTTAACTGGCTGTTTTTTATTCTGACTGGACTTCTTTATTATCAGCAAAATTAAAAATTACTTTCTGAAACCAAAGGAATTTTTACCACAGAACTGTTTAGCAAGAGAATGTTTTTAAGTATTTTTCAGTAATGTAATTCAACAACTTAAAATATCCACATAATTTCAGATATAGCTCCTTACTCATCCAAAATCATGACTAAATATGATGTATCTTATTTCAACAAATTCAAAGAGTGCAGTGTGAGAATATTGTAGTAAAAAATTTCCATATGTCTGTTATGTGATGTATTGTGCATGTTAAAACCATTTTTAGCCATTTTTAAGAGCATAGTAGAGAATGCAGAATTCTAAGAAGAATCTCCATGACAATTTCTGAAATGAAATGATTTCCTGATCTATCAGGGTGTAGCTGGTCCTCCTTCAAAGAATGAAGTTAAAATACTTCACCTTGCAGGTATAATTAAATGCATTGCAAGCATCAAATAAAGAATGACTACTAACCTANCTAAATATGATGTATCTTATTTCAACAAATTCAAAGAGTGCAGTGTGAGAATATTGTAGTAAAAAATTTCCATATGTCTGTTATGTGATGTATTGTGCATGTTAAAACCATTTTTAGCCATTTTTAAGAGCATAGTAGAGAATGCAGAATTCTAAGAAGAATCTCCATGACAATTTCTGAAATGAAATGATTTCCTGATCTATCAGGGTGTAGCTGGTCCTCCTTCAAAGAATGAAGTTAAAATACTTCACCTTGCAGGTATAATTAAATGCATTGCAAGCATCAAATGAAGAATGACTACTAACCTAAACTTTTTAAACTTTTAAACTTTCCTTACACATCCCTTAACCATGTGTGCAACTATAAATGCTACACACAACCAATAACACTGCTAAAAAGAATATTATTTGCTCAAAATAGGATTTAAGAAAAACAGCAGATATGAAAAAAAACAGAGTGTACAAAGAGGAGTTTAAAAGACAAAAATAATTTTATACTTTTCACCACCAGGTTGCTCAACAACATTGATTCCTAACATAAATGATCTTCATTTGCAATAGTCTTAATACTTTAGGCTTGTACTGCATATTGAACTCTTCTCTCTATTAATTTCTTCTTTTGTACCCATTGCAGTAAATATTTCTGCACAGCAAATAAATATTTTGAGTACACACAGCAAAATAATCACAGAGGAGCTAAAAACTGTTGAAAAGTTTTATCATAGAAGCAAAGGAAAAAGTAATCCCATCTTACTTGGAATTTGGGGGAATATAAAGTATCTCTTGCAGAACTTCTCTGTAACAGTAGGGAATCTGCAGTGCAACCCATCCAATAGAATGCCTAGAGAAAAAATCATTGGTGCTGAGGACTTAACATCCACAGACTATATGCATTTGAGAAGACTGCTTGACAATGTGAGCCAAATAACACTAAATAGAAGTAACTGGGAGATTTACTGGGAAAACACATTCCTAATCTGAACTAAAATACACATGCTTCCTGTGTATCTTAGAAATTCAGAACTTGGGACAAGTGTGAATTATTTTTTAAAACAGCAAGAACAAACAGCACCTCTTTCTCATACTTTAAACTGTAAATTTGCTAGGCTTAAATCCAGCAAACTTTCATTCACTTTAGCTCTCTGCCTCTCTAACTCTCTTTTCCCAAAAAACAAAGTCTAAGCAGTAACACGGACTTGCCTGGTGTTCCTTGAAAATAACAAAAATGGATCTAAATATAAGTTACAGTAGATTATTCTAGGACTTCAAAGAAACCTGAGATGCAGACATAACATGGTGCCAAGGACAATTCCTACGGTATCATGAAATAATAGCATAAAGGTCTTTCTGTGATGCTGACAAAATTCTTCCCTATTTAGTTGACTTTGATTTCCAATTACAGAACTTAACATTGACATTGAAACATGGTCATTGAACTTCAGATATTCGGATAAGAACCTAATAAAACTATTCCCATCACAGAAATTACTAAAAGGTATTTTCTTACAATGCATCTTAACTGGGTGATGATGTAGAATTGCACACAGAGGTCACTGGACATTATTGTACAGAAGGCTTGGAGAGAACATAGACCTCAGAAAGTTAAGTCAAGCTTTCTTATCTCTGCTAGAAGTGTAATAATTTCAATAAAAGCATTCCCCTTTCCAACTCACTACATTCCAGTATACTGAAATAATAAGTCAGCCTTAACAATCTCTAGTGAGAATCCATGTTAATAAAGTCCTTTTAGTTTGCTCTGCAGTGGAACAATAAGGATGTTTTAGTCTTATTAAATTCCTCGTAGTCTTTTTTTTTTCACCCCATTTCCTGGCACTGAACTCACATATGATGTTCTAGAAACTCAGCATCTGAATCACCTTTCACTATAAACAAGCCAAATTAAGCAGTATCTGAATGTAGTTTACCTCATTACATATCTGTAACTTGGTGAAATCACAAATTTCCTTTTCCTGTGAAAACACTATACTTGTAGGAGAATGTTTAGTGGATCCAGGTGTTTACATATGCTTAGAAAAACGTGAAACCATCACTAGTAGCTTCTGATGAGGAAAGGACTCCTGTACTATCCTAACTTTTTCTAATTAAGCAAGGCAAACTGAGGGCTGGTCACTGTTAGAGTCAGTCTGTAGATATTTCCCTACTTAATAAAGAAGTGGCTACAGCTGGAGAACTGAGAAAGGTCTCTGTTTGCAGTGCACATTCACCTAATGAGGAATTTCTCACTGTTATAATGCAATGAGAAACCAGACCCTCTTTGTCACACATTTCTCTATCCCAAGCAAACTGTAAAATGCCTCTAAAGCATAAGGGAAGAGAAGTAGGAGGTGGTGTTTTTTTGAGATATAAGGTAGGGCAAGGTTTCAAACTTCTACGTTTGTCTATTACAGTTTTATTTACAGAGCAAAACCAACTTTTGTAATTGAGAACCTCTTATCTATGATTAGAACTACTGCATGTTGCTTCAGCTTTCTAAGTTGTATGACAAGCTTCCTTATGCCTTAGGCTTCTTTCACTGAATTCAAGGCCTGAACTCAAAGTTTTCATCCCCAGTGCTGCTAGACAAGAGAGACACTGTGCTGTCAGTACAGCTGTTTATTCCAGTGGCATTGGCTACTGGTAAACAAGCAACAGAGATGTCCCTATGCAATTTCCTGTTCTCAAACCTCCCTCTGACACTGTCACCAAAACAGCTCAGAGCAGAACCACTGACCTCCTGTTTGCAAGGTGCGTGACACCTAGAGCTGCCTCTGTTGATTCAGTACATTAGGTTCTGTTTTCTCAGCAACAAAAGCCTGTTGTGATAAAGAAAGCAGGCAGAGATGGTTTTGCTTGACTTAATGTTTTAGCATTTTTATAATATAGTAGATTTTCTTATCAAAAGCTATCATAATTATCACCATCTACTGCAGTACTAGGAAGTGGCTTTATTGCTTTTGCTGCCTTTCCTATAAAGGCCCATGGAAAAATGTTTCACTTATCAGAATCTCTTTGGATACAGAAACAACAAAAAGCAGTTGGACTGTATCACACTTGTTCTTTTAAAGATGTTCATTCCTTTCATGATGAGTGTCACAGCTACTCATGCATCCCTCCCATGCATCCAGGTTCTCTTTTATTTCACAGACTTTAGATTTAATATGCTTCTCCCTTTGTCTCCCACACATTCCTAAAACTGTTAGATTTGCCTTTCAATTTGCTGTAAAATAGCTAATAAAATCAAAGTGGATATTTCAAAATCTTAGCTATTTCCAAGACTGAAGGCTGCAGCAATACTCAGATACATTAAACATCTTATATACTCAACAGTAACAGTTACAGACTCCTGAAATGTATAAACAGACTCCTGAAAAGCAAATAGAACATGGGAACAAAGGGACCAAACATAATCAGATATTTGAATTTGCACTACTCACATCTCAAGTTTTTACACAATTGAAGTAAATACTGCATAAGAAACACTGGCTTGATTTATTACTTCCTACCTATCTCTTCCATTCTGCTTGTGAATATCCTATAGGTACTACAGTTTTAACAAGATTTCTTCATGCTGCATATTAGAACCAAATTAACTCTGTGGTTGAAAAAACATCTTACCTAACTACTTTTACAACATAACATTGCCTAGAAAAATGTCATTAAGCAATCCAAGTTCATTGAGTGGTATCATTCTCAGTCACATGATGGATTTGAAAGAGTCAGTGCAACACAAACAACTAGTAATTTGAATTTTCCCAAAATATTCACTTCCATTGGAGTTTTAAACAAAATAGTCTGTCCACTTCAATTCTTACTACTTGCACTCTTTCCCTTTCCTCAAATTAAAAAACAAATGAAAAGCTTGTTATTTCATCCTAAGGTAAAAGCCACGGTTTAAGCAGCCAAAGAATGAGAATCCAACCAGTTTAAAGCTTTGAGAATTGTTTCGTATGCCATGAATTTCTCATTGCCAAAAATGAAATTAAAAAAGTATCTTCAAAACATTACAAAATAATTAAAAAATTAAATTACAAAAGCATCATGGATATAGCGAACAATATTTTATTCATTTTCACAAAGGAATTGTTGGTTTGAGTGTTCACTAAAAGTTACCCTTTCAGTTCTCAAAACAGCTGCCATAAAATTGCAGTTTCTGCTGAAGAATGTGCAAAAGGCCCCCAAAAATTCTGTTAATTCTAGTTTGGTTATATAGAAATGTGGCAATCAAAAACGATACTAGTCCCGTATGTGACTGCAGGCAGTAACTACCATCCCAAGGCTGCCAGGATCATAAATGTTTTTATGAGATAGTTAAGGCTTCATTAACCTCTTCATGCCTGAAACACATATACTACATTAGTGTCCTCCTGAATAAATTCATAGTTATGAAAAAAATAATATGAGAAGACAAAAAGCAAATTAACAGAAGACAAGTCACCATAGTTTCAGTCCATCTTTGAAAAAAACAGGGATAAGCAAGAACAGGAAGAGGCTGAAGGAGTAGCAATAAAACAGAGAGAAGACCAGACGGAAGGATGATCAGAGTATCTGCAAAAATGTTGCTGTTAGAAAAGTATGTTACAGTCAGGCTTTTATTTTTCCTACAATTCAGTATTTAGAACAGATAAAAAAATCTAAAAGACAAATATGACTGACCATTATCTTTGTAACTTCTTGGGCAGTTTTGGTAATAGCCCTCTGCTGAAGCTTGCACTTTCTTCATTTCAGAAACCTCCCTAAGATTTAAAAAGGAAATCTGCAACACGACACATATCTTGGGTGCAGAATAGGATGGGGACTTTATTGTACAAGTTTTCCTGTAGAAACAAACTTAGAACATCAAAAATTTCACAGATGCTTTTAGCTCACTTATTCTGGTAGACAAAATTCCCATCAGCAAGTCCTGGAATTTGATTTCCAGTGAGTATTTGCATCACTGATGGTATCACATGATATCAGTGGTATCATATCAAATATCTAAATGGTAGATGTCAGGAGGCTGGGGCATCACTTTTTTCGGTTGTATCTAGTGACAAGACAAGAGGTAATGGGATGAGCTGAAACAAAAAAAGAGTTCCATTTAAATATAAGAAAAAAATATTTTACTATGAGGGTAAGGGAACCCTGGCACATGCTACCCAGAGGAACTGTGGAGTCTCCTTCTCTGGAATTTTCCAAAGCCCACCTGGACACGTGCCTGTGTGACCCGATCTAGGTGGACCTGCTTTGGCAGGGGGGTTGCACGAGATGATCTCTAAAGGTCCCTTCCAACCCTACCACTCTATGATTCTGTAAGCACAGTTAGTATTTTAAATTGCTTTGGGCTGCTTAATGTAAATCTTTTGTTGCCATAAGAAATGTTAAACCAGTAAATATGCAAAGGCATAGGGCATGCAAGGCACACATCTCCATCACAAGAGCAGAGAGTAATTCTGTATATAAACCAATGTGGTACATACTATGGTAACCAGCCCATTATTATATCTATAAGCCTGGCATTGAGACTCTTGTAATTCATGCACCCTTGCATCCCATGGATGCACCTTACATTACCAACCAGTCAAACAAAAAAGCTCAATGATGTTGCTTTAACATTACCACATAAAAGAACTCTCTGCCAAGGAGCTCAGTCTCATGAAGGGATTTGGATCCAATTCAGATTGTCTGGAAATTGTCTTCACCTATCTGGGCATCTCTGGTAGACATGCTTACATCTAACAGGCCCAGTTAACAAGCCTGGTTTACATCACAGATGATAGGTAAATGGGTACACATCTAACCTAAAACAGCTAGCACAATCCATTGCAAAGAAGTAAAAGTATCAATTTACTTCCCACACTAACAGCAATAAGAGGTTCAAATGAACGTCTACATGCACATGTTTCAAAGTTCTGCAGCCAATCCTTCTAATAGAAATGTTGAGGAAACACACCTGCTCTTCAAAGGCATCTTCTCTCAAGGACAATGATGACAAGCAACAATAGCAGTTACAATATTTTCTAATTATTTTTCCCATGTTAATTCAGTCCAACCAACAGATGAATGCCAAATATTTATAAGTGAAAGTAATTTTAAAAACTTCAAAATTGAGACACACATGATCAAAATGATGGTTTCTAGAAAATTACATTATTTCTTAAGACTCTTCCTACCTAGTTTTTTGCCTTAATCTTTCCCCCGAAGAGAGATTACTGGTTCCACAACATTATTTTATTAGTGCAGACCCCACAATGACAAACTATTTAGAGAAATCTGAATACAAAACATTAACAACCAAGAGCCAGTAGCACTTCCTTATATATGACCCAGGCACAGGAGACAACTTTCTGGGAGATTTCAAAGGGCACTTTTCCAGAAGATACTCTGTAAACAAATCCCTGCCCAGCCTGACTCACTCTCTGTCCACATCGACGTTCCCCATGTTCACCAGCATTCATCCAGCCAGAGTTCCAGTGCTGGCAGCTGCTCTAGACTGGCAGCTGACATTTTAAATCCTATGCAAGACTTCTAGCAGCTCCCTTTGCTGCTGCCCAAAGTAAAGCTATATTAATTCATGCAAGAAAGAGCTTTGCAATCCCCTTATATAACTAGCCCTTAAAGCCCAAGAAAGCTGCAGACATTCAGCAAGTCAGCCTGTTGCAAAACAAGGACAAGGTTGAGCTCAGAGAGCCACAGAGACAACAGCAGCAGCTTTTACACCAAGCCTCCCAACAGTTATGGGAGCTGATATCCTAAGCCCAATCCACTACTCCTCAAAATACCAAGTTCCTCCCAACACCAGAGGAAGATAATTATTAATGAAGATGCAGTACAAAGCAGAAAGAGTGGTGTCAAGCACTGTCAGTAAGCAGCATTCACAGAGAAATGGGAAGAGAGGTGACAGCTCTCTTCTGCTGTCCACCCCTGCTCCAGTAAGAGAAGGTTGGCTGGTCTGAACTCCTGGGCAGTGTCAAGAGGTGAAATGCAGACCAAGACAGCCCAAGGCACAGATCCTGCTGCAGGTACTGCCCTTGCACTCAAAGCCATGAGACAGCACATTCAAAAGAAGCCAACTGCTGTACTTCCTCTGCTCCCTTCAGTGAGAGGATGGGGTGAAGCCCAGACAGCTGTGAGCTATCACTTTACACTGATAATCACGACACTTTACACAAAAAAAAATTAAGAAAACATGTTTCATCCAGGGGATGGTCACCTAAGAATTTGAATCTAGGATGAAGAAATGTTCTTTATGTCTGGAGTCTTGCTGAGGATGGGAAATCAGTTCCTGCTTGCCCAAAGAGCTGCAAGCAGTATAATTAGCACTTGCTTGTAACATTATACATCATCAAATTTTATCTAAAGGGTCACTGGAAACCCCTAATGCAAAGCTGAACTATTTCAATCCCCTGGACCCAAGGGCAGCTATAAATACTTTGAGTGTCCATACCGAGAGCAGTCCCACGTGAAGCTAAACTACTCCGCTATTTTTGCACATTACATAGTCTTATTTAGTGCTGCCGTTGCACTTTTACAGTGACTCTCCAACAGTAAATTCCTCATGTGAGACAAGTGTTAATTCAATGTTTTAAAATATACTGGCTACGTCACTGGGAGGGTTTTTTTGGAACATCTGAAATAACTGAGCCATTTTGGTGACTGACAGTACCATTGCAGTATGCATTCAAGGCAACCCTCCTTTCTTTTTGCTTTCCCAAAGGTAAGACTTTGCCGTGCTGCTGTGCATTGATACTTTCCCCCTGCCAGCCTCCAGTCTTAGAGGCCACTAGTCTGCACACTTGAAAAGACAGCAGATTTCCAAGCTACTACACACATTTTACATAAACAAGTTATGGTCTGGCCATGAGCCTAAGCCAGAAAACCTCATAGGAGATTTGTTTGGATCTCAAGCCCTACATGATACCAACCCACAGCTGCTTCCAAACTCTCACTGCACAAAGTGGAAGATGGCCTGCTAGTGCGTATGGTTTAGTCCCAATGACACTTGTTGGTGCATCCTGAGGTCAAAGACAATGGAACTGTGTTTTGTTTAAACTACTAATGCTAGAAACTGCTCTGTAGTATCAAATACACAATGTTGAAAATCGTAAGTCAAGCTGACAAAATAATTCAGTGTTGACAAAGGAATCCAGGGTCCTACAAAACCACCTGTAGGACTTCTATTTCTCTTTACAGTTGTAATTTCATCCTCAAACTTCTTTGGAAATTCATATCTAAGATGAATACTATAATGGAAAAGAAAACTAACTTCCTAATCTAATACCTGAACATTTGGTGTCTTGAAGTCAGAGTAAAAAGATAATCCTTAACAAAAATGTCAGTGAATCTTGGCTGCTGATTTATAGTTAAAATAATCCCCTACTGGTTTTGATTAAAAAGGTCTTGGCATGAACTACCATGTCAGAGTACAGAAAAGTACTTTCATGCTTATAAAGGTTATAGCAGAAAACACTAAGAACAGTAGAACACAATGTTTAGCACTGAACTTAAAAAAAAGGTGTTTTCTTAATTGCTTGAAGTTTAACTTCAGAGGGCTGAATACCTACCAAGAAGACGTACTACATAGACTCTCTAAAGCAAAATAATACATTTCCCATACTAAGTGTCTCATTTAAAGTTTTAATTTCTTACAGCATTCTCAACAATTACAATGGTTTTTTTTATTTCCTAAAATTCTGCATCCACTTATGTAAACATGGAGACTATAACCTCTTTTTTTTGAGAAACAGATAATAAAAAATATTAAAGACTCCTCCTATAGCAGCAGTTACAGAAGAATTAAATATAATCACTGCTCTCTTTTAAAATATCTTAATTTGCTTTCTACCCTTTCATCAGCCCCCTTTGTATCTAGGGAACTAAGATGAAAGAAATAGAAATCTAGCAAAAAAAAAAAAGGACTTTTAAAGATGTATATGATTCTATAGTTTTCCCTTCTTTACCTCATACTAATTCCATTTGTTCTCCCTAATAATTCTCTGCTGTCTCCACTCTCCCTACCTTCTCTCCGTTCATACACAGAACAAATTTACTGCTTGGAGGGGGTTCTTCCTTATTGAACGGACTGGATGGTGCAGTCAGTAGACTGCAGATTTTCAGAGAAATGCTTCACAAGTCCTTGTGCAATTCCAGAAAAGTTACTTGAGGCTTAAACAGCAAAGTAACCAGCAGAGCAATGAACTGCCGGACTGTGATATCCTGAACTTTAACACATTTCTTCTTCAATCAGTAGACGTGGAATTGCCAAAGACTGAAAAGGTAAGAGGCCTTCATCTGCTTTTCCTTAAAGTGCTGACAATGCAGAAGAGCTCTAAAAGAACACTGCATCAGCATTGGCTCTGCTTCTGCAGCTGGCAAATACAGAATGGGTCTGTCATTTTGACAGTTCATCAGCAATTTGTCAATGGTTGTGAACTTTAACTAATACAAGTAACTTCACTTAAAAGTCAGTTACTTGTTACTTCTTAGTGACAAAGTTTGTTACTTGTTACTTACAAATTAGTTACAAATAACTTCAATTAATGCTTACAAGTATTTGAAAGGTGCAAGTCAAGGGGATGGGACAACACTTTTTTCTGTAGTGTCCAACGATAGGTCAGGGGGTAATGGACTTGAGCTGAAACACTAAAAGTTCCACTCTAGGAAAAAAGCTTCTTTACTGTACAGGTGAGGGAGCCCTAGTATAGGTTGCCCAGGAGAATTGTGGAGTCTCCTTCTCAGGAGGTTTTCAAAACCCACCCGGACATGCTCCTGCGTGACCTGATCTAGGTGGACCTGCTTTGGCAGGGGAGTTGGATGAGATGATCTCTAAAGGTCCCTTCCAACCCTACCATTCTGTGATTCTGGTCTGGGGTTTTGTGTGTGTGTGTTTTGGGGACTTGGTTCATTTGTTTGTTAACAGAACACTACAGAAGAAAAGCAGCACAGCAATGCTCTCTCTACAAATACAGTCACCAACCTCTGAAACAGGAAGTGGACCTTCTACCAACAGCCTATTTGAAAATTGAAGTGTTTCAGAGAAGATGTCCCAAATCAGTGGTATTAGTCGACACAATTCCCTTTACATAGGCTTTCTATTCCAAACAGCTAAGGTAATATTACTTTGCTGAAGACAGTATTTGTTTGTATTCTAACATTTACTGTTTTCATAAGATTTTGCACCCCGAGAGCTGTTAGCATGTAACTGTGCAACTGACAGTGCTAGATGGCAGCACTACCTCCATTTAAACTTTTTCATCATTTGTCAAATCTTGGATACAGATGTTGGGACAGGAGTGAGTGAATTCTTACAGAGAAGGAGAAATTATTAAAGCACAAACTTCCAAGAGACTGCAGAGGAGGGGAGGTAGCCCATCCCCACAGACTAATTTAAAATTTCATAATCTCTTATAATGAAGGCCTGTCTACTTGCTCCAGCGTTCTAATGTTACATAACTACATTTCCATTAATAAAATGCATATATTACTATGGTAAGTACTGTATTGACTAAAACTGGCCCAGAATCCTTGACTGAAAACTGACACACTTCAGCACCTGTGGCTCGATAATGCATCTCTGAACAATTGTTTAATAATCAACAGCCTAATAAATCTACCTGTAACTGCAAATCTATGATCATTTTTAGTCAGATATATCAATTTTTCTACTTCACACTAATAACAAGTAAAAGCTGTGGTATGTTAAATCAGTCTTGACCTAAAGGCTGGGATTCCCTTCATGAAACTCAAATTCTGAATATTAGTTTTGAAGTCTCATGTAAAGAGATTAAATACTGCAGCATCCACAAATTACAAAGGCTCCTGGAGATTTAATTATTAACTAGAGATTATTAGTCCATTAAAGATGTTTCATGCACACACGCTACACTAGATGTTTGCACAGTTTTAAAGGTTGGCAGGAGGATCTAACAGACTACTTCTTTAGAAAACAAACTCCTGATTCTTATCTAGGCACTTATTTGTGGTAGTTACCTTTTTATCCCAATAGAATATATTTTAATTGGAGTCACTGATCCCTATAGCTTTGCTCCTTGTTAAGCACAAATGACAGAAAAAAACCCAACCTCCTAAGAACACTGCACTTCAGGAAAACAATTTTTGAAAGTATAAACTCTGAAAGCTTTTCTTTCTTTTAATTATGAATTTCATATAAAACAGAGGAAGAATCCTCTAAGTTTCAAAGCTTTTGGCATGTCCATCTCCACAAAAGGTGTGTGTGGGGGGGAAGTAACATGAGACCCACTAGTCACGTACCACTGTTAGAAGTGCCCAGCCACTGCTTTGATGATTGTTATCACCTCCTATTGCAAGCTCTGTTGTGGTTCTTCAACTCAAGTACTTGGTCACTAATCTCATGAATCTTTGGACATCACTTGATAACAGAAGGCAGCTGTGCTTCTTCAAATATCTCCAAATATTGACATAATTTTTCATTTCTTCTGCAATTATACATTTTCTCACACCAAGACGCTTACAAAAGTCTCTCTCAAAAAAAGTCCAAATAAATCCCAGACCAACAAGAAATTTAACACACATTAAAATGCCTCTTTTTTCTAGAAGACATGAGTTCATTACTTCAACACTGTCTTTTTTTTATTAAAAACCCCAACTATTTTACATACTCTTCCGTCTTGTGTAAGGGTAACTCTACACAATACTGTGCTTAACGTTAAGTATCAGTAAAAGCCAGGGACTCCCAAGTTCCTGCCTTGATGCCTGATTTAATCATATTAGAGGTCAAATATCTCTCAGGATACAACCACTTTAAAGTCTTTTTTAAAATGTTAAAGTACTATAGCGATGACACATCCAGAGAAGAACACCAGGTTTCAAAAATTACCCCAAAACATGAAATTTCTTGGAAACAAACCCAAAAAGTATCCTCAATTCTCTATTTTTCCACAAGAGGACACTAAAATAATGAGAAAAACAGTAATACATTTCTGTACCATATATCGTTCTTTGGGATTACCTAAAAAGAATGTTTCTCACTTTAGAAAGATTTTGTAGTGAAGTAGACATTAATGTGCAATTACTTCTCTACTAATGTGCATTTTAGTCATTCTAGTGATTACCAATTGGCTTTCAGTGTACCTCAAGTGGCATGAAAAACACATTTAAGCTTGATGTAGGCAAAAAGCAGTAATCAAGTTATGACACAGAAATATCTCTGCATGTCATTTGAAAATGAACTATTACCCCTAAATTTACAGAGACGTCAACACATGCTTAATTTCATAGTATGACTTCAAAGAACATCTTCCGGGCCTGCACACACAGGCTGTACTAACTCTTCTACTGCTTCTGCTGGTCAGGAAATCACTGGCCAGTCACACTCAGGTGTAAATGGCGGGGAGTGGGTGGGGGGAAAGAGAGCAAAACAAACTGAAAACACAGCCAACGTCCCCAACACTCCCTGATTCTATCCAGGACTCCTCACGGCTGGCAGAGCAAAGAAGCTGTACGAAGAAAAGCTGTCTGCCGTGGTGAGAGGCTGGTTGGCTGGCTCCTATTGCCTCCCGTCAGAAACCTAACGCGCGAGCACACTAACGGCTCGGCTGGTGGCCGAAGGCTCCCATTCCCATGGAGAGCCTTCATAAACTCTCTCTCACGACTGCAGTACAAGTTACGATAACTAGACACGCTGCCTCCTCCCTTACCTAGCGCAACTTAAATTCAAACGCCTTCTAATGGCTCCCGCCCCCGCTGGGACGGAGCGGGCTGGAGCCGATCAGCAGCGGCAGGAGCAGCCCTGCCCGCCGGCCCCCGCAGAGCGCTCTCTGAGCACCATTTACAGCCCCTGGGCGGGGCAGCAGCCGAGCGGACGGGAGGGCGCGTTTCTGCCCGTGGTGGGGGGGGGGGGGTCGTTCCCTCGGTCCCCAGCGCCGCTCGTCGCGCTCCCACCACGGCCGCGCCCGCGCTCAGACGCGCGAGCGAGGACCGTCCGGTCCCGTCCCGTCCCGCCGCCCGCGGGTCACACGCTCATGGCGCGGCTCTCGCGAGAGCTGCGCCCGCGGCCATTTTCCCCATCGATTGGCGGAGGGGGCGGGGGCTGCGGCGCTGCCCTCGCCGGCTGGGGCTGGGGCTGGGGCTGGGGCGGTGGCGGCCGAGGAGGATGAGCCGCTGGCGTGTCCCCGCCTCCCGCTGCTGACGCCGCCGCTCAGCTCAGCTCAGCTCAGCTCAGCTCAGCTCAGCTCAGCCTGCCGCGGGCTCGGCGCCGCGCCGCCGGCCATGGTCCCCAGCGAGGAGAGCCAGCTCGTGCCCAAAGAGGTGAGGCGGAGCGGAGAAGCCCGGGGCCGGGCGCCGCGGCGGGAGGTGACGGCGGCCCCTGCGGTGTGCGGGGGGCCCGGGGTGTCGGCCCTGGCTGGGGACAGGGGGGCGGCGGAGGCCTGGCCCGGCTCGGCCTGGCCGCACCGCTTCCCTATGCGGCCCGGCGGCGGGGAGGGCCCGTCTTTGTGAGGGGCCCGGGCAGCCCTTGGTCTGCGGCCGGGCCGGGTGGGGGCTGCGGGGTTGCGTGAGGGCGAGGGGAGGATTTCGTGCGCGGGCTGGTGTGGGGAGGAGGCCGGGGCCCAGGCCGGGCTGCGCAAGGCCCCGGTGGCAGCCGCAGAGTCGCACCTGTCCGTGTGGCGGCATGCGGGGCGGCTGGCCTGCGGGGCGGCGGCGCTGGGGACAGGCCGCGGGCCGGGCCGCGCTCTGTGTCAGAGCTCTGGCGCGGAGTCCGCCGGGAGCACAGCCCACCCGCGGCCCGGAGGGGAGCGAAGGCTCTGGGCGAGGGCCCGGAGCTCAGACGGTAAAGAGCGGGGCCCGTCGGCGAGTCGGGTCCGTGGGTGCCCGCGGGCGTCCTTGGTTGGGGGAGAGGGCCCGGCGTGCGAAATGGCAGCCGGGGGGGGGGGGAGGCCGCTGCCGAGTTGGTGGGGGCGGCTCTGTGCCTCCCTGGCGCCGATACGAACGTACACGAAGCGCTGGAGAAAAAGGGAGGTAGTGCCAGCGGTGAGTGCCGGAGAATGTATGTCCCGGCTCAGCAATGGATTCAGTTTCCTTTAGTGTGGGCCTCTCATCTCTCTCTGAAGGAAGAAGGGAGAAGGTTTGTTTTTGGCCATAAGCTAAAGATAAGAGTCTGCATGAAAGAGGAAGGCTAAGCCTCTGTCCTGCAGCGATAGGCAAATGACACGTGTCAAATGCGAGTGATACTGTTCACGGGAAGGAGTTTTAGAGTGATGTTGAGAAATGTTTGGAAACGGTTATTCGTAACATAGTATTAGTAGAAAACTTGCTTTGTGAAAAAATATGCGTATGTATTTAGCCTACTGTTACGACAGTTCTACTGTTCTGATGCCTTCCTATTGTTTTCCATCGAATATCAGTCGTTTGTTACATCTACCTCTTCTATCACGTATTCTTACTGTAAGCTTTGTGACACAGGGACATAGGCTTTATATAGTTTAACAAGATGAGGTACTGATCCCTAAATGGTCTCCTTAAGCAGAACTGTGAAACAAAATAGCAATACTGAGTTTTCCAAACAAATTTTTGTCTGTATAATTGTACAGATAAGCACATAATATATATATATATATATAGGACAAAAGTAACTTTGCCTCTTGTTTGCTTTCTTAAATCCTAAGGTTTAAAGGACCACGTTAAGTCTTTTGCAGGAAAGAGAAACCTCAAACAAGGGGTAGAGTGTGCTAGCTAGTATGTTTAAATATTTGCTTTAAAAATAAAATCCCCAAAAACATATGACCAGGGACAAAAGATAGTAGCTAGTATACCTCAATATTTCATTTTGGAAACAAGCAGAGATTAAGGAGACTGTCAGGAGAAACCCTGTGGCATTAGTTGTAGCTAACTGGAGCAGACAAGGTGATTAATAAAAGCAGCTAGCTAAGACTGTTTCTTTAGTTATATGTATTAATAGTATCTTTGTTGGCTTTAAAGTTGTATTCAAAATATACATATGATTCAGATGTGTATTTTTAACTGACTCACTGGACTAGGATTTTAAATGTGGTTTTTATCTGTAGGGAAGGGAAGTATGGTTAAAGGAAGATGAAAACATGATGTTATAGATATCCATATCTTCAACACATAGTGTGAAATCTGTAAACTTTGTACATTGATAATACTAGTGAAAGTTGCTTTTTCTCAGCAAGATTTTTTTCAAGTTATTTGTTGCACCCTTTGTACATTTTGTAAATGAACAAAGCCAAATAGAATATTTGAAAACGAATTGAGGAGGGAAACAGATGAACTATTTCTGTTAAACTTATATTACAACATATATACAACTTTTACAATGTTTTTCAGTACATTTTTATTTCAGTGGTAGGAAGTTTAGCAAATGTTATGCTACAGGATTCACATTAAGCCCTTCTGAGACACATTGGTAGTGTCATTGCAGAGAGCACTCTAAGTTATGGGTCAACAGAATTCTCCAGGTCTCTGAGTTCTCAACAGCCTTCTCCTAAATATTCCCATTATGCTGTTGTCAGCCGCTGGAGGCAAAGCAGATGGTTTGGAGTTTCACTTCTGCCCTTTATGAGTAGATAAAGGATTACAGTTGATGATTTCTGTCCATTCCTAACCAGCTGAGTGGTATCTCTTGTATAGTCAGTCTTGAACTGTTTCAAAGATTAAATGGGGACGTGAACCAATGTCTGCTAAAGATGAGTACACAGCTGTAATTTTTATCTGCGTTTCAGTGTAAAAGAGAGAAGAAATTTGATGTTTGCTTTGAGCTGATCAGGGCAATGACTAATCATCTAAAGGAGTAGATAGGGAGAGGATTTTGGTTCTTGTCCGCAAGCTTATGTGATGCTGTGGCAGATATGGTGGTAGGAGATACTTATAATAAAAAGCCTTTGTGTTTTCAGAATGGAAAGATAGGTATTAGGTTGTTTATAAGTCTTCAGTTTGTGTTTGTGTGTGTATATAAATATATCAGTGTATGTAAACAGGAGCCGAGATGGCTGTTTTTAAAGTATGTTGCATGTGTGGTTTTTTTCTAATTAGATTTTCTAAAGAGTAGTAGTAATTTCACTGCTGCACTTACAGTAGCTATTATTAGTGTAATAATTTTTTTTGTATATTGTGTAGTTTGATATATTTTTGATATACAGATAATCAGGGCCATATTATTTTCTCTTGCTCATAACTTTGCTTGAAGGTTGGTTTTCATTTGTAACAGATGTATTAAAGCAGTTTCTAATAAACTAGTATTGTGTTTTTGTTTAATAATAATGTTTTTGCCATAATTTGGGGAATTCGTTTGTTCATCTTTAGTGCTACCTATTGCTGTCTCAACTGTTCCTGTAATTGTGTGACCAATAATTCCTTGTGGTGGGGACAATGAGAATCTCTGTTCACTAGACTTAGAGTTCAGTATGAACTGGACTATGTTCTTTTTCTTTTCAGTCCTCAATTCTTTTTCTCTCCATCTGAAAGATAGGTTGTTCAGTTTGGTTGTGAGGTTTGTTTGTTTGTTTGTTTTGTTGGGTTTTTTTTAATCAAATAAACTAGAGGTCAACATTGAGTAACATATAGGACACTGCTGCACCCTGGTAGTAAATGCTAAGCATGTTCTTTAAAAATTGCTTTGTTATTAGGTGTCAACTTTTCTCCTCTTAGTCTAGTGCAATAGTAAACCTAGAGAGGAGCAGGGAATAGTATAAGTGAGACAATAACAGAAATAAGAAGAAACTGGGACTACTAGAGGGAAAACATTTTTGGTATTTCTTAGAGAAATATACTTGAAGATTACTTTGTGCAAATTTACCTTAAATAGAAGAAAACACGGTTGATGAGCAAATTGGATACATACATTTATTTACTGATTGTGGAAGTTAACTTTACTGAGTTTTCTTGAAAAATCAAGATGTGACAATTTAGTGAATATTACCCAGCTTTGGTCAGAATATAAAAATTGTGTTCAGCTCTGATGCTTTTGAAGTGTCTATGCCACTAATTACTTGAATGCTTTGCAGATACTTTTTCAACATGTTCCAACATGAACTATCTGAAGTATACCTGTCAGAGTAAATATATATATATATATATATATATATGCTTTGTACTTGCTGCCATTAAATCAAAGAAGGTAATGTGAGTTCTCTCTGTCAGCTTTGTGAGTCTTTTTATCCCTACACTAATTAATCCATTTTCATCTTCTGCAATGAACAAATAAAACATGTTTCTAAATTCTTCCTTAGAAGAGCAGGAATCTGTTTAAGATATTTTGCAGTGCTATTTGGTAAAGGGATGCCATTCTTTTTGGTGCTGATTGGATCCTTTTTCTTTCAGTCCTCTGTATTATGAGATTTTACAAGTGTTTACAGCTTTTTTAGTTTATCAGTTTTTCCGACTTTCCTTCTCCTGTGATCCCCTGTAAAACATTAAAAGTTGGATTGTGACAAATAGAGACACTGACAGCTTCATTGACCAAGCAGTTATTCTGAAAATCAAATTTGAAAGACAAACAGAAAATCCACACAGAATTCCACCAAGTGATTTGTTCCTTGCAAACAGACATTTTCTGGATAATATTCAGGTAGGAGTTTAGTTTGTGAGGCACGAGCAAGATCTTTTCCTGCATAGTTCAGCCACTGAGCTTCTCAGTCAGAGTTTAGTTCCACTTAGTGTATACATCTGGATATCCAGTATTAGAAAGATGATCAAGATAATTATCTAATAGCACTTTGATATAATCTGAAGAAAAGTTTTTACGTAAGAAGTACCAACTACCCCTTAGGTACTACTTGGTACTGACACCTCAGTCTTCAAATGCTGCTAGCTAAAGTTATTGTTCAGTATAATTATCTATACACTTTGAATATCACAAACAAGAAATGCAGTTTTCGGTAGTGGGTCAGTGGTGATGAAAGTTTCTAGATCAAATGAATACAGTAGTTTTTTGTTTGTTTGTTTTTGTGTGCAGCTACACAGTTTCTTAAACTGGTAATGAATTTTCTCCAAAGCTCTGAAGTTATCTGGAGGCAGAGAATACTTTAAAGATCTATCAACATTTTACATTTTATACTGTTTTTAAGACCTCAGAATGTCAGTGACCAATGACAATGTGTCTAGTGTCTTTATTTTAAAGTTCTGTTGTTTAATGTAAGTACCTATTGATTTAAATTGTTGCATCCTTGCTTCATAGTTTTAAAATACAAATTGTCTTACTTAAAATCATTATTACCCAACTTCCTTTTGCTGATAATGTATTGATGTTAGTAAGCCTCTACAAGTTTTAATCTTACGTTGAAATAAACAAGTACCTTGATTTTACTTTACCTTTGACTTAACATGTTTTAGTCCTGTCAGAATGAATCTGACTGGGGGAGTAGGAATATGTTGCACTAACGCATGTACAAGGATTCCTATATCCAGTTGTAGCTCCACTCTGTTGCCTTTAAAAGTGTGTTGAATCTTAGGTAGGAATTTGTGTGAAAATTATGTCTCTAGAAAATTGAATTATTGAGATACATGTACATTTTTTCATTTTGAAAGTTTTTTATTCCTTTTGTGAATACTTAAAGCTGATATTTTATGCTTGGAGAATTACTGTGGTATGTCTTTGAGTGAGCTGTTTAGCATTTTGTAATTTTTCTTGTCTTGAACAAAATACTCAAAACAATGCCACTAAAGAATTGATAATTGAAAATGCTACTAAGCCCTCAAAGTTTTTTGTAAACTTCTGATCAAATTGCCAACTTAATAATAGTTTTAAGCCACTGTGAAATGTGTAGTATTTTATTTGGTTCTGTTCTGTGTTTGGCATGTAATCAACTTGGACTTAACGAATAGTCTTTACAGCACTGACAGATGAGGTAACTTCTGAAATGGATATGTTGGCCGTGTTCTCAAAAATTAAGGGGCAAATGTTTTAAAAACATTCAGTTTAGTCTTTGAGATTGTGACTACAAGAATACTTGAGATGCTTCTGGAAAATGATAATAGATGATTTTTTTAGATTAGCAGTTTTATGAATAGCTTAGAACTGGTTATCAGGTTGTAGTTCAAGTATATCTGCTCAATAATTATATGTGATGAAAGCCTGTTAAGCAACATGAGGAAGCATGCAGAAATTCCATAGGACTGGTGAATGCTCTAACTTTGAAGCTGCGTGAGACATGATATACTATGGGAGTCTTCATTGTAAGTAGTGTCTGAAAACAGCCATAAAGAGTTTTGGTTTATTTTTTGGTTTGTTTTTTAAGTCTGGCAGAGTGTTGCAGGAGCTAAACAAATGGAAGGCATATATGTTTGTTGATTTATGTAGATATTGTGTCGAGAGAAGTAACTGACTGAAGGAGAAGAAAAAAGTAGATACAGCAACTTCAAGTGGGTTTTTTTTTCTGAAATAAAATATTTTCATCAGTTCATATAGGGAGAAGTTTTCTAGGTCCTTTCTCATGTACATTGTTGTATCTGTACCTTCTATGGATACATAGTGATTCAGAGTTCCATGTTCTCCCTGGAGCCGTTTGCAGTAGTGCTGGCACATAAAGTTCATGCCAAGGCTTCATGCATGCTTACTTTATTAATTGTCCTTCGTTCTGTGTAATATTGCTAGAGAATGACATAGAGAATCCCTGCTGACCCACCTTGCTATTCAACTTCCCTTTCTCTTTCCCCAACAGCAGATAGATAGTTTAAAATTAGCTATTAAGGAGTTAAGTAATACCTCTGGATTCACTTTTTTAATCTCTAAACTGTACAATAATTTATTTTTTAGCATCTATATCTGTTGGTGATTCTGTAGCAAAATAAACTTTCATTTCAAAATTTTCCAAAGACATAACTCCTCCGTTATTATTACTGGGGCTAGAATGTTGTATTTGTAACTTAGTCCAGCAGAAAGTAATTTAGAGCATTAGCAGCATAGGAAAATGTTTGAAAGCTCGTAGTGTTTCCATACTTGAAGGAATAGAGGGCAACTGTGAAAGTACATCATCTGCTTCTGTGGCTCTGCATAGGAAACAAATGATGTTGCTACAGGTTAATACGTAAAGTGTATTAAGTATCTCATGATGGTCTTGGATCCCCTTTTATCAAATTTTTGTTTAGAGGAGAAAAAATGGAGCATGGTGATTAAGAACTTAGAGAGAAAATGCAAACAAGATGAACCCATATAAAGATGAGGCTGTTTCAGATCTGAATATGAAGTTGGTACTGTTATGAATGTATAGAGGCTGGCAGGTAGTTTGCAAATATAGGAAACATAATTTACATTTAATTCTCCCAATTATTTTAGTCTGGTTACAAAAACATTTGGAAATAAAAAAATTTAGAGTCATAGGATGAAACAATATATGAACAATTGAAAGTATAAGCTTGGAGAATAAAAGTAAAATACTCAAAATGTCCAGTTGCTAAGGGAAAACTATTTGGATTTTAAAACTCAATCTATTACTACTGTGGATATAGTCTTTGTTACTCCTTATTTAATAATGGGAAATTTATTTAGAGTTCTTGTGTGATCTGCAAGCATGACTAGGAAATGTTTGTGCTCTTTCATTATTGACAGTTGCTAAGTTTGATTTTTAAGGGAAGTAATTCATCTTGAGTCACTGTAATGTACCACATTTAAAAGACCATTGAGATACACATAAGACCGTTTCTTCCAGACATTCTTGAAGTGACACATTTAAAGTATTTTAAAATACAGGACTTGAATAAAAAATAGCCTCTGTAAAATTTAAAAGTAAATGTCTTGATCTGTAGTTCAGGTGTCTCCAGACATGTGCCACCACCCTCCCTGCCATATCTATTTTCTATCCTTTTTTTTTGATCTTTTGAAGACCCTGGATATACTTATGTCTAGTCTTATATCAACTTTTTCTGGTTGTCATTTCTTTTCTTTTATAAATGCTTTTTACAAGTGATCCAGTAATCCACACAGTAGGAAGAAACTCTCAAGGCTAACCTTATAACATACCTCTATTTCTGAGGCATGGTTTTAGTTTTTGGACATGTTTAGGAAGTGGAAAGTATTATGCTTAGAAGTGTGCATGTATTATAAAAATGATTTGTCTATATGCATTTTTTTAAAATGAAGATTTTGTTACTAGAGAAGCATTTCTGAGGAGGTGGTGTTTGAAAACAACAAATGATTTCATACTCTACACGAGTCAGAGTGTAAAACATGAACCCTGTTTTCCAAAAGGAACAAGAACACAGAAGTCCTGCTGCATAACTTTATTTTGTACCCCTTTCTGTATCGAGTCATCCACTGTAGGAATGCATTCTTAGCATTCACTTATCCGGGGCAGTTAGTCTCAGGACAATCTCTTCCATGATCACCAGCAGTTATCCTGTATGTACAGGCTAGACAACAGGGTGAGCACGATGTGAGGTTGAAAGGAATAAGACTGTTACAGAAATTACACTTTTTGCTTTAAAGAGCAATTAAAGATAGGAGTTTCAGGAGGTTGGGGCATCTTTGGTTTTTTGTTGTTGTATCTAGCAACAGGACAAGGGGAAATGGAATGAAGCTGGAACACAAAATGTTCCATTTAAATATAAGAAAAAAATACTTTACTGTGAGGGTGACGGAGCAGTGGCACAGGCTGCCCAGAGGGGTTGTGCAGTCTCCTTCCTTAGAGGTCTTCAAGACCCACTTCACTAAGGATTCACTAAGTCTCGTGAATCCTTGATATCCCATTCTGGGGAGGGGACAAGAAAGGAGAGGAGGTAAAGGTTCAGTAATTGGGAAAGTGGTCAGAGTCAAGGTGTGTATTCTTAAACATGCATGGTATTTTAGGGTTCATGTGAGGTAAATATTTTTCCTGACTAGTAATGGGACATAAAACCTTGTTAAGTTGCAGTAATTTAAAAGCACAGTTGTTAAATTTAGCCTGAAGTCTCTCCAGGTGTAATAAAAAATTTCAAGCTAGGTTAAAGTGTATTTTTCAGGTTCTCACAAATCTGATAGCACAGTCAGTCAGATGCAAAATTAAATGATTGTGTCTAAAGGTTGTTCAGAATTATTTTGCTTTGGGAAAGGTTCCAACACAAGATATATCAAGTTAACAGCTCAAAGTCATTCTATTCACTGAGACCTCCTAGGATCAATGCTTAAAGAAAGAGTATTTCACTTACATACGTACTATAAAATACCTCTTTGTAAAGTATGTTTTGATTTACAAGCTCTAAGTGCACTATTCTCTCAGTAACTCAAATCCGGCTGCAGTGAGGCATCTCTGCTGAGTAACAATTCTCAGTGCTCTGACAGAATTAATCTGGTAAGCTGTTTTTTAGAGAAAAGAGGCAACTTTAAAAAAAAAAAACAATCCCAAACATGAGTCTGATTTCTCTTTTCTTCAGTAGATGGGTAAATATAGCAGTGTCAAAAATTATGGAGGCCACCCGTTCAATGCTTTGTTCATTCTGAGAACCTTGTTTATTTCCTCCATCAGTGACCTGCTCACCTGGCTGTATCAGGGGAGCTGGCTTCTGTAAAAACAGCCTTGTTGGACTGGGAAAAAGCATGGAGTGTCACCAGACTGGTTGGAGAGAAGGGTGTTGTAGGCTGTAAGGGCCCTCAAGTTCATAGTTCAAAATACACAGGGTAAAGAGTGACGTTTTTAGAGCGGAGATGGTAACCCATCTCTCTCTGATCATTCTCCCTTTACTTGGTGTATGTTGGAAAGGTCTGTACCTTTCACATTGTGTGAAGAGGGTGGTGCTGTCAGCAGGTATCCAGTGTGGTGTTTAATGGGTTAGACTTTGAATGGCTGAAAGAATTCCTGAATGTAGTTTCAGGAGGAGCTGATGAGGAGCTGATTTCATAGCAATTTGTTATTGCCAAGAGAATTGAAACAAACTTCTGTTCAGTTGAACTGAACTATTAGTTATTGTTTGAATGTTTCTATGCCATGATACTTCAGAAATAAAAAGTACAAATGCAAACTACCTATTTGTGATTGAAGCTATCAAATTTCACTCCATACTTGTAATTACTAGAAGTGTGCACTCAGTTACACAAACTTGGAATGTATGCTCCCAAGGGTTGACCAGCAGTAATATGATAGGCAGTAGTCACTTGTATGCGTTTCATATGGTGGTCTTCTAGTTGCTGAAGCTACAAGAAGTTAGAGAATTTCTGTCTTAGGCTCAATCATCTAAGTCATTTTGTGAATGCAAGCATGCCATCGCCACTTGCTACTGATCTCTTTGTCATTCCTCTGTATTGCAATGATTTGTGAGAATTATTTATGGAGTGTGGACTTGTAGGAACTTCTCTACTGGTGATCATAAGTCTCAGTAGACCATGTACTTTGCTTGGCAGTTGGACTTCACACATCTGTTATTTAAACTCTTGACTCAGAACTTGTGATTTTTACTTACTGATTCATGCTGTCAATATTTTTGCCTGTTGGAAATACTGGAATTGGGAAACATTGAGTAGAATCTACATGAAGTTTGGGCTTAGCTTTAGGCCTCACTTTCAATCTCTGAAAACAATTGCATAAAAGAACTGAAGCAGGAGTTTAAGTCCTGGGAGAATCGTCTGTCATTTGAAAAATAAAATACATTTGTATTGTTGTCCTAATATGATTAGTAAAATGCTACTACAGAATTTTAACTCAGTGATTCAAAGCTGAAAAATAGCAAGCCACATCTAAATTTAGTTAAAACCACTATATTTTTGTATTTGAATATTGTTTTGACAGATCCGGTAATCCTAATTCTTTTTGTTCCCCTGTTCTCAATAAATAAAGAACCTATATGGTCAAAGCGCATGTCTCAGTCTTGCAGATGGCACTAAAAACAATGGTTTATTTGTTAGTATACACAGAATCCCAGCTTGAATTACTTCACTGCTGCAATATACTTTGTGCTCTGCAACTTAAAGATGAAGTTGTTTCATGTAAAAAAGATAAAATATTCTTTAGAAAGGCACATGGGGTAAATGCTTATGTAGAATGATACTCTAGAATGTCCACCTGTGTCAGACCTGTGTGTTCATTGCATGTTTGTATTATAAAGTCTTTTGCAAGGCTTCAGATATTCTGTACGTGCAGGTTTGAAACTGTCATCTCCTTTCTAGGAATGGAAGCATATAAAAGATGGATTGACTTGGGATGGAAATATCAGAGTTACAATATTATTTAAAAGGTTAACGTGCGAAATAAGATTTCAAATATTTAGTGACCAAAATATTAGCTTGAAAACTTCTGTGAGAAAGTAGGCATAGTATAGTTTTCTACATTGTAGCCTTGAGAAGCAGTCAGCATTTGCCTTTTTAGATGCTTATGCAGTTGAGAGTCTGCAGCTTATTTATAAAGCTACAGGTGGTGCACGTGCTATGTTGTGGTACAGCAGAGTAGCAGCACCTAGCTTTGAGGACTTCTCAAAAGCACAGAACAGATATGCTTGCTATCTGAGTAGTGATTCTTACCCCTTCTGAGGAAAAGGCAGTAGGATATCTTTGTATGTACTTGGGAATACCATGTGTGTTAGTTTGAAACCTTTAAACTGTGTACTTAATGTGCTCATCTATTTTGTGAGGTGTCATAAATTATTGGTTTGGCAAATTCCAGAGTAATTTTTGTCCAGGTAATATTTAGACACTTATATATAGTACAATCTTTGTTCTCTTCACTGTACTTCAAAGCATAAATTTCCATGGTGAAAGGAGCTTTTCTGTAAAATGTAGAACTGAACTAGTGGTTACTATAAAGTATATTCATAGAGCAGTAGAGTGAATGCTGTGATTGAAAAGTAGGGAATGCTGCATTTGAAAGGTTGACACACCTATGTTATCTTACTATTTGTCTTGTCAGAGCAGCTGAAGGCTCTTGGTTGCTTTTAAAATTCCTGAACACAATATAAACCGTATAATGTGTAAACTTTGATATGCGTAATATTGAAAAAGTTTTGCCATTTTTAAAATGAAATAACTGTTGAATATTTTCCAGCAGTCTTTCACTGAGAACTCAAGAGCTAAGAACCCAGCATAAGAGCATCCTTATAAAAGAAGCAACTTGTAGATATCTCTGTCCAATTCATGTGGTGTGTGAAGCCTGTCCTTCCATTCCACCCTCCAATGCATGCACCAAGTGAGATAGCACACTATAAAACTGTTCATACCCATGTGCGTGCTGGACTTCATTTGCCTGTCTCTGTAGAGAATTCAGGGAAAAGTTCAGGGTCTTTGGAGATGCCATTTCAAGGAAAATTGGAAGACTTAAATCTTTGGCACAGGCAATAATGCTCAATAACTATCACAATGTTAGAAATTGGCAATTTAAAAAAATGTGCTTCTAGGGCTTTTTTAACTCTTGAGTCACTTTAGTGAAATGTATGTCTTACAATTAAGAGCAGGTAAAACTAGTAGGCAACAAAACATTTCCGTTGTGATGGTGTTTTTTTTCCTGTTATTGCTTGGTTTTAATTTTAAAAATCTCTGTCAAGGCTAAAATTAACAACTGGTGTGTAAAGAAAACAATTGCTAGATGCAACTACTAATCTTGAATTGAGAAAAGCCTGAAACTGGAACTTCAGTCTTTGTTTGCAAAACAAGCAGGCTTGCCTTATGTGTCATCCTGCTGAGAAGTTAAATGCGTTGGTCTAATTTTGGCTACTTTTTTGGGTTGTTTGCTGGAGCAAATAGGACACGTCAGTAAAGATTATGTCAGTGTTTTGTGTTTTGATAAACTTGACTTGAAGGCACAGTTGAAGACACTTGGAAAAGAGCAATGATGGTATCACCATCTTCATTCTCATTTCCTGTTTTTCCTTCCTGCTTCAGATGGAGAAACTAGTTAATGTGATGTTTGTCCATAGTTAGGAAACAGATTCTGTTTAGTGTTGCAGTTTTGATGGTACAATAGAGGTTCTGAGGCAGGCTTTAAGAGTGTTGGGAGTTGGAAAAGTCAGTAACTTCATCTCTATTGCCTTTAGCTGCATACTTGAAAATGGGATCATATTAACAGAAATTTTCCTACAGGAAATAATTCAGGCATGAAGAATGAGTTTCAGATGAAATTGGATAGCTTCATAATTTATAAATGCAATAATAAACTGATTTACAGGGTTATGTGCTAACATTGCATTTGAGCCATTTGAGGTAAAACATTTACCTACGTACGGAGGGTGTTCTTCATATAATGAAGGAATTTGTTAGTATGAATTTTTATCTTGGATTGTTGTTTACATTTTCTTTTCCACTCACTTTATGAAAGTAGTAAGTTATGTATTACAGCTTAAGCACCATTTTATGTAACACTTTCTATAATCATTTAAATGTTGAAGTAGCATGCACTGAACTTTGTGTTTAATACAGGACTTCTTGTAATATTTGAGACTTTTCCTTTTGCAGTTACTATCCAAATAGTTTGGAACTCAGTAGTAATATTTTACTTGCAGCATAAAACTTGACCTTTTTTTGCACAAAGACAATTTATTACTGAAAACGATTATGACTTGTTGATTTTGTTTTTATATGCTATAGGATATGTTTTGGAGTTGCAGACAAAGTATCTTTGCTGAAATGAAGAAGAAATTTTCACAGGTAGACAGATGCAATCAACTTCATAAAATGATAGCCAAGATATATAGTAACAGCATGATGCTGTAGCTTTGTTTATTTCTTAACATGAGCATGAACTATTGAGTGTTGTGCATGTTCTTGAACACAGAGATTCTGTACTTATTAAATGCAATCTTAACAGTAGAAGCTTCAAAATAAGTATGTGTTGATATATTTTTACACCAGTCTGTGAGGTTTTGGCCCTCTAGATTTTATTTTTAAAATAATTGAATTGTTTATCTGTCATAATAGATTATTTAATGATAAAAATTAAGTTCTGTGTTTCCTTTGTGGACTCAATTTAATAACAGCCTGTCAAAATAGTTTAGAGACCTTTCACTGGCATTTCACATATTTTACACAGTTTTTATAGTAAAATAGCCACAAAGATATTTGCATTGTCTCATAGTCCAGACAGCATATGTGAATGCTTACCATGAATAGAGTTGGGTGGAGGTTATTTAGTCTTTTATGTATTTACTATGAACAAGTTGAAGCAGTGGCAGCATGAATGATGGCTTAATACTCTTTGCTGTAGTAACCCTGAGTTAAACCAGTTCAGTCTGTCAAAATTACATCTGTGAACAAGTAAGAGATTTGTCAGACATGAAACATCCAGCAACTCAACCAGCAAATCTTCTGTAATCGTCTGTAATTTGTTTACTTAATGTTATTTCCATCCATCAGATGATGTGCGTCTAATTGTTTTTCAGTAGCAACTGATGCACTGTCAAAGGCAATGGAGAAAGTGTGAGTAGGAGTTGAATTTCTAGGTATCCTCTGCAGAGAGGAGGGGAATTAAGGTGTTGGTTATGTAAAGGCAATAAGACAACAAGCAACTGACTCTCCAGTGGAGAACTTCTATTCCTGACCTCCTCTTATACAGTAGCAGGTCACGTTGTAGGATCAGTATGAAGTTACTATGGGAATTATTAAGTCTTAAGTTAGCTTAGGTGAAGCTATATGAATATTAACAAATTCCTGTTACCCTCTCTGCAATCATCTCAATCATCTAAGTCATTTTGTGAATGAGCAAGCCTCAGAGCAAGCCTCTCTGTTTTTGCTGAGGAATCTGGGTTTTAAGTGTAGGTTAATCTTAGGAGTTTGGTTTTTAGCTGCTGCTCATGTTCTCTGGATATATCAAGGAAGTAGACCACTGAACAAGCATTGTCTTTTCTTTTGTAAACACACAATGAAAGAGAAATTATGTGCAATTTTTCAAGGAAAATATAAAAACTGCTGTGAAATTTCAAGGAAAGAACCTAGGAGAAGTAATCACTGATAAAATTTCATTTTAGTTTACTGAGGTACAGCCCTATGTGTCTGTGGGTGCTATGGATGAAAGGGAATATATGTCAAAATTACCTTGACTTCTATATTCTGTTCTTCTTAATGTGTGGTTAATGTTTCAGGAATAGTTTTGTCTGTCGTCTTGGACAGTAGTTCCAAACTTAAAATTCTTCAATAAACACTAAATGTATGAAGGTTAACTGCTACAGATTTGCTGGAAATGATGCCTTGAATCTTTTTGAGTGTGCAGTAATGCAGGTTTCCACACAGGACATGACATTTGATAAATTTAGAGGAATTGAACTTGAATGTCTTAAGAAGTATCACAGTCTAAGCCAAACTAATGTAATACATATAGAAGAGGGTGTGGTTTTATTTGATCTTCTCTGACAGCTTTTTTTCTGATAACAGGAGTAGGCACAGTAGTCAGCTATCCCTTTACAGCTACATTAAGACTGTCAGCTGATAAGGAAAGTTTGTAAAACAAAAATACGCAGCATCAGAAAATATTTTATGTTTTAAAGTTTTAGTGGTGTAAGGGCTCTTGTAAGGGTCTAGACCACTTTGGTGGTCATCTGTGTAGTGAGGCCGGATGTGGAGAAATACAAAGGATGCTGGAGTTTTTTAGGTCTTCATACTTTTTTATTCTCTAGAAAACGTCTATGATGTGGCTGACATCTTTAGCATGAGCACAGTTCTTGCTTTTTCTTAACATTTTTGCCATTGATAATCGTGATAGCATTGCATGCGTCTTTGTGCCTTTCTTGGATGATTGCCCTTTTGCCATGGACTGAGATTTGAGTGCTCTGACATGCGTTGCTAATGCTTTCTGTGGTACAAGTTGAGAAGACTGAGTCCCAGGTTTTTGATGTTGGAAAGTGTTGGGAAAATACCTTGTGTTTTGGTCCATAAAAGTTTACCACTGTTCCATTTCCACCTTAATTCAAGATTTGTTACTTTTCTGATTTCAGAGATCTTGAAATTGCTGTTGAAAATGTCTAGTAGCCATTTGGAAATTCTAATTTTCTTACTCGGTTCAGACAGAAGACTTTGTCCTGTGACTTGTGCAGCAGTGGATTTGGTAGAAGAAAGTCAGTGGCTTGATTACGAAACTGTTTGTGTAATGGTCAGCTTCCAAGATTAATTGGATTCTTGCAGATCATTTGGATTGCATTACTAAATCACACAAAATGAGTACATTTGTTATGGTGATTATAAAACAGGATTTATGATGATGTCAAAGCAAAATATGAAATTCAAGTGATGATTTAAAAGTCTGTTCCTGATTTGATGTAGTCTTACATCTGCTTACTGGCTGAAATTCTGTGCAGGACTTCAGCAGTTTACCCAGTGATCCACCCATAGAAATGTTTTTACATGTGTTTTTCAAAACTGAAAAGTTCTTAATTTTCATATGTCTGCTTTCAAAAAAAAAGTCTAGTTGTAGGATTATTAGGTTGTAAAGCTGGTACATTCTATTTGTGAAGTCTTTTTTTTTTTTTTTTTAATTAAAAATTCCAAAATTAATTTACTCATGAATTATTGCTTCCTATTGTTTCAGGTTGAAAGTGCTGCCGAGGAACCTAGAGTGCTCTGTATAATACAAGACACCACAAATTCCAAGACAGTGAATGAGCGCGTTACCTTGAACCTGCCAGCTTCCACACCACTTAAAAGACTGTTTGAAGATGTGGCTTCAAAAGTGGGCTATGTGAATGGAACTTTTGATTTAATGTGGGGAAATGGAGATAATGTAACAGATACGGTATGACACAAGTGCTTTTTATTTCCTCTTGATAGCAGACATTTAAATCTTAATGTTACAGAAAACTGCTGTCTGCATTGCGTAGTGCTTATTAATTCCTGCACAAATTTATTCTCATGTAATTTCTGTAAAAATTTGTAGTAAGTGCACAAGAGCAGACTGACACCACTATTTGGGTTTCTCTGAATTTTATTTTGTGCTATATCTATGTTTTAGACTCAAAATGTGTTCGTAATGTAATCATTAATTATCATGGGTATTATTGAAAATACATACTGATAACGAAGCCCAACATTACATCTGAAGGTTCAAAAGAATTTCTTTTGTTTAATCTCCTTTGTTTCCTGTGATCTTGTTTGAGAAATTTTTTCTTAACAGAAGCATGCTGTGTAGTGTCTCTCCCTATTTCTTATGCATATTTGAATTTATTGTATACAAAAAATACAATTAATATAACTCCTGTGCTTTATTGCAAGTTGGTTTTGTTAATAATTTCTACAGATGCCCTTATAAAATTTGTAAGACTACTTAAGAAATAGATGTTAGTTGATTTCATGTCATGTTTATGCTTGCTGAAATTCTTTTTTCCTTAAGTCTATGCAAGGTATATAGACCACTATATGATTTGTTAATCTGCAAGAAACTCATAGACAAATGTCTTAACTCATACATTAACCAACTTCTAAAGATTAAACTATACTGCAATACTTAATTTACAGCTTCTTAAATTGTTCCTAAGCTCTTTCAATATTAAAGTGTTTTGTTTATACTATATATTAACGTTTTACTAGACATATATATAAAACTTTATACTATATGTTAAGTTTATACTATATATTAACTTTCATTTTATCTTAATGTGTCAAAAGTTGGTCATTGTGTATAGAACTTTAAAAAAATGTGTGTTTTGTTGTTCTTTTTAGCAGACTCCAATAGATCAGAACAGTGAAAAAACTATTCTTGATGCTGGTTTTGAGCCAGGGAAGAAGAACTTTCTACATTTAACAGACAAAGATGGTGAACAGCCTCATACCATTTCGGTAAGTAAACTCTTAGCTACAAAAGCATTGCAGAGAGAGAGAGAGAGAGAGATGTGTGTTCTGGGTATTGCTCTTGTGAGATTAGAAAATGAAATAAAACTGGCTTATGTATTTAATACAGTAAGATTGTTCAGGAACCTTCTCAACAGACTTGTAGGCTTCAATACACTTCTAGGGTTCTCCTGCATGGGACTAATTCTATTAGTAATGATTTGCTGTCACTTTTATTCACCCTTGTCAACTATGTAACATTTTGCTGTGAGTAATTTTCTGCTAAGTTTACATAATTAATTACTCTTTGACATGTTTAGAGATAAGTCTTAGCAATTCAGGTTTAATCATATACCTAATCCTTTTCCTCTGTGTATTTGAAAAAAGTATTAGGCCACTTTGACAGAATTCTCAGAAATTGCTGTCCCATGTCAACAGCAGTTACCTGCTTCCACATTTACTTGTAAGAAAGCAACAGTAGTAATTAAAAAAAAAAAAAACAACAAACCCATCAAGGGAGAGTTGTCAGTGTTGCTAGAAGCAGCTGTCTGCCATATAGTATTTGAAATTTCCTGTTTTTCAAGTATGCCATGAAGGGAAAGTTAAACATGACTACAGTTCTTTTAAATCAGGTATTGGACAGAGTAGTGATACATTAAAATATATTACTCAGCTCTCATATCAACATAAAGATCAGCTATTTAGCCTTTGTTGTGGACTTAGTTATCTGAAAAGGGGAGAGGGGAACTCATGTTGAAATAATTGTGCACAAGATCAGAATTTGAGAGTGACTCTGAAAGAATAATAACTTTTAATTTCTATATCTGGAAAAAAAATCTTGTGTTGTGTTTCAGTGCAGAAAACTTGAGACATGGGAGATGATAAATTACAAATTTGTTGTTTGTGTTACAGTGCTGTATTTGATACAGTCTTCTGAAGGGCATTTGCTTCCACTCTTGGCAAAGACTGATTCTCAAGGGATTGAGAACTTGGAGAGTGGAATTCAAATTACACCAGCAGCTATGTGTCTGCAGTTTTGTAAAATATATGTAATAGGCTTAGCAAAATTTGTTTCTTGGCCAAGGGAGAAAGAATGAAACATGTAGGTGCTTGAGGAAAAATTTATTGTCTAATTTTTGTGTAAAATCCGTGTGTTCTTGTTTTCAGGCGGAGGCGAGTACAACAGATGACAATGCACAAGACAGATTTATAGGCCCTCTACCAAGAGAAGGCTCTGTTGGATGTACCACTGATTATGTCAGTCAAAGCTGTTCTTATTCTTCAGTCCTGAACAAATCAGAAACAGGTATAGTATTCTCTCTTGTGAAGACAATGCTAATTTGTAACTATTTCGGGATGTTTTCAAGTAGTAGCACTTCAAGACCTTCTAGGTATTCCATTATGTTTTCTACAATTTTCTCATATTGCTTTGGGAATATCCTGGTTTCAACAGGGAATAGGAGACCTGTATTCTGTCATTTTGTTACTTGGGACACTGCAATTCACCGTCTCTGATTGAGTAGTCAGGATTGTATTACCAAGAAGTATTTGCCTCGAGCTGCGTGTTCACTCACAGCTTAATGAGTGATACTCTTACAAAGGGGCTGTTGCCAAATCTCTGCACTCTGTGTGTTAACTAAAAGTCTTCCTGCTGAAGCCTCTGGTTGCAGTTTCTCTGCCTGCACCATGGTTATTCCCTAAGAGGTTCATCCTCCACTGCCTTACTCCCCAGCAGCAAGGGGAGGCTCCCTCTGGAAGCACGGCTCTCAAGCCTCGGAGCCTGGCTGGATGCCTTTGCTGTGCAGGGAGCAAGGACAACGGCAAGTTACAGCTCAGTAATGAAACAAACTCCTGATACTAAATTTGTTGAGCAGACACAAAGACAACATTCATATTACACCATTTCCTGTGTGTTGAAGATTTTTTTTCTAAAGTTTATGTACCACATACCATTTTTCCATTTAACTGTGAAAAGATGATCTGTATAAAACAATAAATAAAATGAGTTCTCACAGTCTCATCATAGAAGATGCCTGTGTTTTGCGTGGAATAGCTGTCAGCTGGAACTGACAGCTTCAGAGTACTAATAGGCATTTTTTTTTTGTAGTTCTGAGATGTTGGTTCAAACCAATGTAGATACAAGTAAAATTTACATTATACCTAGGGTAATTTAGTTGACATCAGGCAGTAAGTAAGCTAATACAGAATTACTTCTTGGCAAATTCTAGTTTCTTCTATAAAACATTTAAATCCACTATTAAAATATTTGTGGTTACCCCATTGCAGTATTTAAATATTGGTTATTGTGGGACATAATTCACAATCATTGAAATAGCTTTCTGTCATTCAGGGAAATGAATGTGTAAACTATCTGTTGTGCTCAAAAATGAGCAACTGTAAGATTCCCTTAATTTTTATAGTGAAAATAACAATAAATGATAACAGATGGATGCACTTTTTCAGGATTACCACAGAATTGTTTTCTTTTCAAATGTTTAAACTCTTGATTTACCATATTTTAATATTCACTTTATTCTTGTATTTTTAGGTTATGTGGGGCTAGTAAATCAAGCAATGACGTGCTACTTGAACAGCCTTCTACAAACACTTTTCATGACTCCTGAATTTAGAAATGCATTATATAAGTGAGTTTATATTATCAAAACATGTTCTTAAACTTGTGCTGGTATATATTGGTGTGTGTATATCTCTCTCTCTCTATATATATAGATATAGTTCCTTGTTTGTATTCTGGAAAGCTAGACAGATTTATATCTGCTTAAAAGCTTCAGATGTTTAGTAAAATGCTAAGATAATGATTGTGGCTTGGACAAGCTTTTTAAAGAGTTTGCCCCATCTTGAAAGCAGCAAACTTGAAATTAAGCTTGATACCGAGTGCAGTTCATGTGTGTAATTGTGCAGTGAATTGCTTCACAATTATTTCATTTATTAAATTTATACATTTATAGTATTGATGTTTACCTCAGAAGTGGAAAACAATTTCAATTGACTTTTCGCAAGAGACAAAGCTTCAATTAACGTCTGATCTAAGCAGACCTCTTGAAATGAAATAAGTGCTGATTTGAGTACCTTTTTGAGTAATGTTTTCAAAGCGGTTTTAATTGTCAAATAACTTGTCTTGTGAATAGATGGGAATTTGAAGAATCTGAAGAGGATCCTGTGACGAGTATCCCCTACCAGCTTCAAAGGCTGTTTGTTTTACTGCAGACCAGTAAAAAACGAGCAATTGAAACAACAGATGTTACACGGAGTTTTGGATGGGATAGTAGTGAGGGTAATGTGCAGTTATTAAGCTTCTTTGGTTTCCTTCAGCAGCTGGCTGTTAGGGGACTAAGCTGCTGTTGATGCCATGGATGGGAAAGACATTAATTATTTTAAATGAATTAGTTGAATACACTTTATTTCAAGGGAAACAAAATACTCTAAATAGGTATTTTGTTGTGGTGTGTGTTTGATTTTTAAAGAAATTATGTTTGTGAGTTTTAGGCTGTTAAAGTCAAATGCATTGTATTTTTGCATTTAAGCAAACATTACAGTTGTTGTTTCTGAAGAAGTTGCTCTGAGAAATGTGCATCTGTTTTCAATCACAGATGTCAAATACAAACATTCCACTTAAACAGAAAATAATGTGGATAATTCCATAAAATCAAATGCTCTATTTTTGTGTAGGATGGTTTTGCTCTGTAACCTTCTGATTTCTCCATGTAGTAATCACATGATAAGGATTGAACCTTGAGTTCTAGAGAGTCAATGCAGAGTGGAGAATAAGTCAGAACCAGTTTATTTTGTAACAGTGCATCTTAGTATTTCTGTATTTTTTACATATGTATGTAAATCTGATCTTTGCATAAACACTGAGCAAGCTACCTGCTTGGTTTTCTAACTTAATTTGAGAGGCAGCTGCTTGTAGAATTGAACACAGGCCACATAGTTAATAATGTATTAAATAATAGGTACAGACTTAAACAATTGGATAGTTTTTCAGGAAGTATTCTCAGGCTAAAGTTAGCATTGAGACTAATAATGTTTCTTGGTTTAATTAAGATTCATTTAATTTTCTAACAGCATGGCAGCAGCATGATGTACAGGAACTTTGTAGAGTCATGTTTGATGCTTTGGAGCAGAAATGGAAGCAAACAGAACAGGTAAGCATAAAGAACTTACTTCAATTCATTCAGCAATATGGTATTGTGGGGTTTTATTGTTGTGAAAAATGTTACCCAAGTTTTAAATACTACCTTATTGAAAGTCTGCAGCAGTTGCCAGTTTTCTTGCTTGATGCAGTAGTTAGGCTGCCTTAATGTGTGACTTCCAAGAATGCATTACTTGTGTTTTATTCCCCCAGTTGAAGCGAAATATTCTAAACTCTGGATACTTAGTTTTTACTTGAAGCACAAAATGATTGTGTAAGTCCTGTGATAGCTTCCTCACTGCCAGTGTTTATTAAACCATGTTGTGGGCTTTTAAAGCTCAAGTTCACCCTTCTAATGCAGGAGAAAGTTTGCATTATATTCATAACTGTCCTGTTTTCATCTGAGATAGTGTTAATATTCTTCCTAATAACTGGTACAGTGCTGCTCTTCATATTTAGTGTGAGAATAATTCTGAAAACACTGCTTTAGTTATTGCCAAGTAGTATTTATTCTAAGGATTATTCAGTTTCCCATTCTCTGCCAGTGAGGAAGTGCACAAAAAGCTGGGAGGGAGTATGGCCAGTAGCTGACCCCAACTAACCAAAGGCTATTTGATACTGTATCATGTCATGCTCAGAATATAAAGTGGAGAGAACTGTCTGGGAGGGACAATTGCTACTCAGGCATCAGTCCCTGGGGTGGTGAGCGATTGCATTGTGAATCATTTGTCTTAAGTTTTATTTCTCATTTTATTATATTCCTTTTCATCATAATAATAATAATAATATGAAATTTCATTGTTGTTTTATTTCATGTTAGTTACTGAACTGTTCTTACCACAACACAAGTGTTACTTTTCTATTTTCCCTTGATTTTCCTCCTCACTCTGTTGGGGAGGGATGTGAAGTGAGCAAGCAGCTGCGTGTTGCTTAGTTGCTGGCTGGAGTTAAATCATGACAACAACACATGCTACATTCTGATAAATGGCCAACTTATTGTAGGCCAACTTACAGATTTTTAGATTGACAAATATTTCTTTTTCTTTCTGCACCTACCACTGGAGACAGATGGTAGACTTGTAGCATCAATCTATTAATGTCTGGAAGGTCAGGCTTGTTTTTAAATTGTAAACTTTTAAATTTTGGTAGTTTTATAGTCGCTCTTAAGAGGTGACCATGCAGTGTATACAATGAAGCTCATATAATGTGGTTTGAGACGCTCAGTTGATATGAATTTTGTGCACTGGTAGGGCAGGAGAAAACAATAAATCAAGAGATTAATGTCTTACTGGGAAATTATATTCTGAATGTGTAGCTATGCAATCAAGATCTTTTTTTTTTTTTTAAGGGCATTGTATTGTAAAACTAAACAAAAGAAATATCTTTCCTTTGTTAAAAGCTCTGTTGAATGTCTTTGTTTCAGGCTGATCTTATAAACCAACTGTATCAAGGGAAACTGAAGGACTATGTAAGATGTCTAGAATGTGGCTATGAAGGCTGGAGGATCGACACGTACCTGGATATTCCATTGGTCATCAGGCCGTACGGCTCCAACCAGGCGTTTGCTAGCGTGGTGTGTACTATTATGCTGACTAATAGTGCATCCATACACACATAGAATACATAATGCCACAGTGGTATAATTTGTTACATGGTAAGTATCATCCTAGATACTCCATCTTGGGGTGTTCGTCTTTGTGCAGTGAACCAGCTAGCAAGTTCTACAAGATTTTTTGGGGCTTTTTGGTTTATTTTTTTTGTTTTGGTTTTTTTCTTTTGCCCTTCAATGAGTCCTACTGGTGCATGTATAAGGGGAGGGGAAATGCAACTGTATTGCCTTAGGGCTGCAGTAATCAGTTATTTTCTTCCTGATAAAATCCTCAGCATTTACTCAAGATATTTTTATGAGATCACGAAGTTTTATTTGGATTGTTCTCTGTATTTGGCACATCTGCTAAATTTTCATAACGTTGTTGAAAAATCTTAGTCAAAGAACCAGAACATAAACTTAAAATTTTTATTTTAAATGCTACGTTGTTTCTGTGCTTTTTGAAGTTCACTTCTTAAATACCAACTGCTTTTAACAAGCAATTTAATGGTAATAAGCTATCATAGGTCATTGTCCTTGATCACTTTTGTTCCAGCATTACTGATGTTGGCAAGCATATATATTGCTGAGAAATCCTGTTGAAGTTTTTTGTTTTACTTTTTCCACCAGCCTGAAAAAAAGTCAGTACAAACCATAAAATGCCACTGTTGTGGCTTAAAATACTTGTGGCTGTGGATGGCAAAGTGAGAAATAATAAGAAATCAAATATTTTAGTAAACTTTGTTTTAATCAAACACTTGTGTAATTGGCCTGCTAGGATTATTTATTATATATGAAGTATTTTTCCTCTTGTATTTAGTATGCTGGCAATATTTTTAAGCACTAAAATCTGTAATTCTTAACAGTAATTCTGTTAAGAAAAGAATGGTTAGAATTAGGTTAAACTGCAGTTTTGGTTCAAAGTATTTCGTACTTTAAAACCTTAAATATTGATCTTGAAGTAGTAAAAATGAGGGACATAGACTTTGCAAAAAGATTAAAGTTAGTGAAGTCCTTTGCATTCTTATTAAGATTGCACTAAAATTGTTTTAGAACTATCCAGGTAATGGAAGCTGTGTTGATACAGTTGATGTGTAGATGGCTTCCTTTTTGACCTTTAAAAACTCATTTCTAGAGATATTCCCTAAACAACATTCTCTGTTGTGGTTTTTAACCAAGAATGAGATTTTTCTGACCTATTAAACTAGTGAAAACTATTGAGGTAATTGTATTCCACATTTAACGATGCACTCTACATGTGTCTTAACTTTTCTTCTTTAGTAGAGAAGTCTATAGTGGAATGCTAAGAAAACCCACCTATACATTTGTAAAAACACAGAAAGCTTGAACAATTAAGAACTGAAGTATCAGATCACTTTCAGTAGTATTTGATATTTCTCCTGTAAATCAGCATTTATTGGGTTTACCATATTGAGGAAATTAAGATTTTTGTTAGTTACATGGTTGCAATTTGTATTGATGCTTCAGTTTTTGAACTTTTTTTCATTCATATTCTGATATATTCAGTTGATTCTCCTCCCTGCATTTGTATTATCTATAGCAGATGTAATTTTTAGTTTTGTAGTCTTCAACAGTGGGGAGATATGGAGGATACTTGCTTTTGGAGAAGGGAAAAATCGCCTGTTTCTAAATGGAATTCTCTGAAGGTAGTATCCTCCATTGATCCATAGATGATGTTCATATAGTAGGTGTAGGTAAAAGGGTGTGAGTGAGAGATCAAAAACTTCAAACATGCGCTAATAGGGCTTATAGAAGGGAATGTAAAACTTTTTAGACCTTGCTAGTCAGCTCCTGAGGGAACTTGCAGCAGGCGACACAACCCAAGATAGGGGATCTAAGGAGGATACTACCTTCAAAGAACTCTAGTTAGAGGTAAGTGATTTTCCATTACTTTCTAATAAGAGAGAATGGATGTATGAACATGAAGTAAGGTTAATCTATAGAATGCCACAAAATGTATTATCCCACTGTTCGACATTGTGTACTAACAAAAACATGTAGATACCTGAAATGTTGCGTTTATCTGTTATATTTATGTATTGCTTCTAAACATGTGAGAACAGAAAAACTGTCAAGATAATGTTATGCTTTCTTTATTTCCTGATATAAACTAATTCTGAAAATCTTGGATATGCTTTTAAGGTTTGCATTTTGAAATTTTTCTCTAATTTCCCTACTTCATCCCCCAAGTTCATGGAGTTAAGACTACATAGCTACAAATTCATTAGGGCAGCTCTGGAGCACTGAAATCTTCTCAGTGGGTATCTCAAGATAAATTCTGAAAAGGTACTTGTGCTGCCTGCACACTTCAAGGACAAGGTTTAAAAAAGCCTGGATCAGTTTTTTCTTGAGATCAGCAGAAATATAGACATTAAAAAATGTAATTTATTTCAGAGACATAAACAGGAGCAGCAGTTCAGTTACTGATTTCTGTTGGTACTATATCTTTTGTATAGATACCTGAATTTAACAGCATTAGACATAAGCTTAAAAGGGGGGGGGTGTGTTTGACTGCATAACATAAAAAATTTGCAAGATGCAGAACAGCTGAAAGAAGAGTAGATGCAAGGAGGAACTAGCTGGCATGCTGAAACTATGTTACCAAGAAACAGTGGGAATTGCTTTCCAATACTGAAATACTAGCAATAATACAAGTATTCTGGAGGTACAGCAAGTACAAATCTGTTTCATTAAGTGTTAGTTTTCACCAGCTGTTCTGTTAGCTTTTCTCTTGAGGATGTAAGCATGCATACAAGTAGACCTTTTTTTGGGCAGAAATCAATCAGGACATCTGTGTTGATGTACTTTGTCATATCACTGAACTGTTTAAGGCAGTTAGAATATGGGTGATGTGATAAGCTAAATTTGTAACAAGGTTTTGTAGTTTTAGTTGAGCATGTTCCTCAGACACGGGAAAACTTAAATGAGCTCTAAAAAATCCAAGATGGTAATTAGTTTCTAAGTTTTTTCCAGAAACAATGTTGCTTAATTGGTATTTGTTGTGGAACCACTTACAAAGGTTCTACTGCTCCTGAACACAGGTTTTACAAACTTATACATTTACAGATGCTTGCAGTAAAATACTGGTCAAACTACTACATAATACATTATTGTGGAGAAGAGTGTCTGATGTCTATCTGTAGCCAGATAGTATTATTTTGAACTGTTTATTATGGCATTTTAGTGTGTCAGTCTAGTTCAGAATATTAAGCATGGGATATTCTCAGGACTTGACTGGATAAGGCCCAGAGCAGTGTACTTAAAGCTGGACCTGCACTGATCATACCATCTCAAAGTCTCCCTCAGCCCATATTGTTCTTTTGATTCTATGAACAATTAAAAAAGTTTAAATAACCTTTGTCATACTAATTTATAGCTTGATCATTTATGGTATATTTTGATTTGTGTCTGTGTGTTGGGAGTGTTGGAAATGCTTAGCACTTCCAAGACTGCATAAGTTAACCTCTTAACTTCAAAAGTTAACATTTGCTTTAAAAGCAGAGTTGCCCAGAAATGAAAACATCATGTGATAGGCTGTGCAACATGAAAGCTTTGTCTCTGGCTTTGAGTAAACTATCAGAGTAGAGAATGGTGAAGTGTATTAGCATAGGAATTACATAAAGAAACGTCCTAATCAGCAGAACTAACTTTGGTGTAAACTGGAGGAGATACAAATGAGTAAACGTGAGGAACAGCAATATTCCTTATACAAGGATTGAAAAATACATAGATATTTATATACCTTAAAAATAATGACATAGCATTATCTTTTCAGAGCATAGCTCCCTACGTATGGTAAGCAGTGAAACCACAAGAGTGATGTAATAATACTTTGTTCAGTATTGGAGAGTCTGGAGGATCACTTTTATCCATCCATAAAAAATTTTTTCCTTGTTAAATTGCACATCACTAGAGTCTACTTAAGCAGAACCCAATTGTTATTGACTTGGTTGTATACTCCAACTCACTTGTATTCATGTTGATGCGTGAATTGTAAGTTTCTTCTTAAACTTAAAATATATTTTTATTGTCTTAATTGGCATTAGATTCATAAGAATTCTATGGTCATGTGATGTTTTCTGGGTTGTTTATTAACTTCTTAGATTTTATTTAGTTATTCTGAATATTAACTCCATAACTAGTTTACAGTGTAGTCAAAATGCAATCATCTGTTTCTTCTTTTTAAGCAGTATAATAACTTAGTCTTTCAGAATGTGATTCTTCACATTTCAGCACATTATCTTAATGAAAATTTGCATGATCTTACAAAACATTAATTATTTGTTACCCTTGAGTAAAAGGCAACTTAGTTTCTGTAGCGTTCAGGGAATAAATACATAGGCAGCAGTTTAATTCAGACTCCAGAATGTTTTAATGTGTCTAGAAGGACCTCTTTCTGCCTAAGAGGTGTGATTTAAGGGCTGTGCAAAAGCTTTTCTGTCTGGATCCAAAAGTGCTCAAGTGAAATGATGGCCTTCTGTGTATAGTTGCTCTATTGAGTTTGCCACATCTTTCTTTTGTGAATAGTTGCTACCCAAACACAGTGCTCTTTAACAAAGTTTTTCTCCTTGAAGAGCACAGAACTTTGGTAAAACATTTGGTTTATTATTGTTCTTGCTGCTTCCTTGAGTTCTCAAAGAAGGAAGGCAATGGGAAGATATGGAGACTTTGAAGAGCTTGGCATATCCTCACTTTCTTCCCAAAGCGTGACTTCAACATCGTTTAGATAGTAACCTTAAATTCTGTGCCAGCCATGTTAAAACTGGTGATTTTACTTTGCTCAGTTAAGCCACTTCTTACATATTCAGACTTCAGAGAACAGCTACAGTCCTTCACTAGAAGTGATGATTTTAAAAATATTGTTTCTGTTGATTGTCTTTGCTTTTAACTGAATGTCTAAATATGCAAGTTGTGTTTGTTTTCACCTCCATAGGTGAACAGAGAACTCCTGGATTCCACTTGGAGTTCGGAAGCCCAGAGCCTGTCAGCTTGGAAGCTGACTGGGTTAAAGGTTTTGACTTTCAAAATCTCTGGGTAAAATTGCTCACTGAAGCTATCTCAACATTGTTAGTGAATTTTATTTGAACAAGTTTATTCTCAAGTATATGCTACTTATATGCGCTGTCACCGTTATAAATTATGTTGGGAGGGACTGATGATCAGCTTGGTTCTGTTTTGAGTATTGTTTGCTGTAGAGAGGAGCAACGTGGTAATTGTTGAACTCCTGCGTTTATATATTAGTGGCAGAACTGTCAAGAGAACAGAATTCTAGTTATTAGTCAGTTGCCTCATAAGGTTTATGCTTAGAAGGCCAGTTCTATCGTCACATGAAATGGCCATATCTTTTCTCATTCCTTTGGGAATAAAGCTCTCCCTCATTTCTCTACATTTCACTTAATATCTTGAAGTTACCTAAGTCCCTAAGAGTGGGACTAAAGCTATCTTCAGGTAGGGCACCGAGGAACTTTAGTAACATCTTTTTTTTCCTGCCACACCCCACTGCATCCAGTAATTATTGGATGGTATCTGTTGGGAAAAACACCTCTTGAAATGCAGAACCTACATCTCAATTCTGGGAGAACAGGGCCAAAGCAGGATTAAAAAATAAGCTCAGCAGGGGACTGAACAAACATTAGTAAATGTGATGTGCAAGGTAACAGGAGTAAATTTCATTATATATTGTAAGTTTATTAAAACACAGACAATTTGGATTAATGAAATACGGTTAGCGGTAATTGTGGTTTGGCTGTTTAACCTTGGGCTGGGTAGCAAGATTGGTTTCTCTTCATATTTTCCTGTATCCTGTATTTTTGTGTATCAAAGTTTATGTCAATCAAAGTTTTTATTGTAGATTTAATTGAAATAATTTGTATATGTTTGCAATCTCATTTTGAAGTTACCAATCTGATTTATCCCTACATAGTAAATATTCTTTAAAAATCAGATAACATCTTTTTATTATTAGGAAGAAGCACTGCATGCTTTCATTCAGCCTGAGATTCTTGATGGCCCCAATCAGTATTTTTGTGAAAGATGTAAGAAGAAATGTGATGCAAGGAAGGTAAAGACTGACCAAATCATTTGGAAAAGTTACTTTTGGTAACTGTAAATCCCAGTAGCATAATATTGTCTTTGCTTCATTTAGGGTCTGCGGTTCCTGCATTTTCCATATCTGCTGACGTTACAGCTGAAGAGATTTGACTTTGATTATACCACTATGCACAGAATTAAACTTAATGATCGTATGACTTTCCCTGAGGAGTTAGACATGAATATCTTCATTGATGTTGAGGATGAGGTATGGTTTCAGAGAAAAGATTGTAACTTTCTTGAAGTTTATCATTAAAAAAACTAAAATGTTGGTCTTAAAAACCCACTTGAACAACATTATTCATCTTCTTAAAATACTATGCCTTGGCAGTGTTTTAATTTTAAGTTTTTTAATTTGTGCATTTTTGTTAACTTGAAAAGGAAGCATGTACTTTATTTCTGCAGTACTTTCATGAAGAAACTGGTTCTGATATTTTTTATTTTTTCTATCTTAATGGGTGATTTAAAAGCACAAGTCTCAAGGCTTTAAGATATACTGCAAATCCAGAGTAAAACCTGTTTCTTAAACTTGTGTCTGAATCTGTTTTGGTCACGAGAGTTGATGTAAAATTTTGAAACTCTAGGTGCTGAAGCTGTTCCAGAAAAGACTAATGATTAATTCCTTTTCTCTGACTCACAATGGTGTGTGTGCTGTAGAAATGAGATTTTAAGAAGTTAATTTTTCACTGCCATCATCATCTGGCTATTAACCCTTCACATATTGGCCAAAATTACAGTTCCATTCAACAAGGAGTATGTAGTGTGCCTTCTATGTTAAACACTAAATTTATTCCTAATGTCATAGCTGAAAACATTCTGTGACTTTGCTAGCTTGTAATGATATAAATGCTGCATCATTATGCATATGGAGGGGCTTTTCCAACCTTATACAAACCTTTGTTTTATGAAGTACATCTTTTACGTTCTGAGAGGTATCAAATTGTTTTACTGGAGGAGCTAAATGGGATTTGGGAGAATAGAACTTGAGACAAAATTAACAACTGCCAAAATCAAAAGAAATATCCAGAGGAAAGAAGAATGAGGTAAGAGATGGATAATAGTGCCTTGTAGTCAAGGAGCTGCGTTTGTACTTCAGTGTGCTTTTAAGCTAACAGAAAGTTAATCACTCTTACTGTAGTACCTTGACTCTGCGCAATGAGTTGAAATGGAAGAAAAATCTTTGACTAAGGTTAAAAATATTTCCAGTCAAATCAGTGCTGATTAACAGTGCCATGTTTATAATAAGCTTTGTTACCCAATATTAGACTTCCAAGTATTTAGTTGAATTGACTAGTAAATGGAATAGGCCAGTAACAAATACAATGTGGTCAGATGTGAAACCAGATAATTACGATTCAACTGCACTCAATACCAGAAAATACTCATATAAGAAGTGGACTGAAGACAGCTACTAACAGAAGGTCCATTCTCTATGCTGAATTGCAGAGATGTCAAGGTTTTTGAGGGGTTTCATTGCTTTTGCAGATTGGAATTTTCTCATTTAAATAATGTATTCTCATTCTGTGTATCTTGAAATGCTGTGTAATATCAGTATCTATATTTTGTTTTTAAGAAGTCTCCTCAGACTGAGAGTTGCACTGATAGTGGAGCTGAAAATGAAGGCAGTTGTCACAGTGATCAGATGAGCAATGATTTTTCTAATGATGATGGAGTTGATGAAGGAATCTGCCTTGAAAGCAATAGTGCAGCAGAAAGAATTTCTAAAGCTGGCAGTGAAAAGGTATGTTTAAAAGGAGTTGTACTGGATCTGATTGACATGGAGTTAATTGACTTGGCAGTGTATATGGTGCTCTGTTTTGTATTTGTGACTAAAACAGTGTTAATAGCACATGAGTGTGTTAACTCTTGCTGAAGGGTGCTGCAGAGCACTAAGGTTTTCTGTTTCTCATTCTGCACCTGTAATTTGCTGGGGGTGGGCAAGAGGCTGGAAGGGGAATGTAGTTGGAATGGCTGACCTGAGTTGACCAGAGGAATATTCCATGCATATTCCCTGCTGTCATGCTCAGCAGTAAAAACTAGGGGCTTTCCAAAGTAGCTGTTGATCAGACTGGCTGGACATTGTCTGCTGATGGGAGGTGATAAGTAATGGTACTGCGTCTTTTATTTTTCGTACTTTCTTCACTTACTAAACTGTCATTATCTCCAACCACAAGTCTTCTCACTTCTGCTCTTCTGATTCTCTCCCTTGTTGCACTTGAGGGAACGAGTGAGTGGGTGGCAGGTTGGGTGCTTTGCTACTGGCCAGGATCAACCCACCACAAGTGTAAATGATAAAAATATAATGAAGTCTGATATTGGGGATGGAATGAGAGACTGAGGGTGTGTGGTTTTATTGAAACTTCAAAAATTGGCACTACAGCAAAGGAAAGCATGCAACTGATTTGGAGCTTCCCAAGAATAAAGATTTCCCAGCTTGTCAGACAGAATTCTCTGTTTTACAGCAGACCATAAAATTGAACAGTGTTTTGTCTTATGACCAGTGTCTTTTATTTGAAGCTGTCAAAGACCTACTAACTTTGGCTGCAACTGTCTTGCAACTTAGTAGGAGAGGACTGGGAAGTTTTGGTCAGCCTCTGCCATTCATTTCATCTCCTTATAAAACCAGTGGAATAGATGAGCCACAGACGTAAATGTTAATAATTCTTGTAGTCATCTTGAGTTGAAGGAATTGAGCAGTAAGTCAGTCTAGAATAGGCCATCTTTCTGTGGGACGAAGATTAGCAGAGATCTCTGAGAAAGCTAATTGAGTTTTCTTGTCAATACAGAATTCATCAAAACTCTTGATTTATGGTAATGTCTATAGTGTGTACTGCTATGTGGTGTTATTCAGTGAAATCACCTGAAATTTGGGCTAGTGCATTTTATTTGCACTTAGGAAGCTGTTTGGATGTAACTCTTGCTTTCATAAATACTTGAAAACTGTTTTAGTCTGCACATCTGGCCCTGTTTAATGTTTACCTTCAACCATTTGTGAGGGCTTTTTATAATAAAAGTCTGGATACCATCAATCTTAGCTGGAAAGGAGTAAGAAATTAATAGGTAGATGTTTGATTGGAGCTGGGACAGAGTATTTTAATCTATGATGCAAATGTCATATTGATAGTAGCTTTGGCCAAGTAACTCAGTGCTTGTTCTCAAGGCAACCTAGCTGTCAAGCCATGTTAGCTTTTTGGTTCGGATATCTTCACGGTGAATGCAGGATATGCTGAGACTTGACAGAGCATTTCATCTGTAGAATGTAGAAATATTTAATTCCTGTAACACTTCTGTGAGTCTGTATTGTTTGGGTTTATCTTTTTAATGTATATGCAACACTGAAGGTATGTCTTCAGTACCCTTTATTTCCATCCTTCTAATCTGTGAAATGAAAGGTTTATGATAGCAAGCTGAGTGGTATAAGAGAAACCAATGCAGAGTGCTGTTAAGCATTGACTGGCATGTTGCTAGTTTTCTCTATACTTTAAGGAGCAAAAAGCCATCTTCAGAAATGCAGAGAAGTGTGATAGCAAATAAGCTTTGTAGCAAGTTGCTCATTACTTTTGTATCTTGTCTGGACATACATTTAATACCTATCTAGCTAGAAGGTCACAAGTTCAGGGCTTGTACAGAAAAGAAGTAACAGTAGTGCATTAAGTCAATTAAAAAAATGTTTCCATGATTTTTGTTCTTAAATCACTTGGTCTTCTCTCTCTTCCCACCACTGAAAGGGAATTCATCTTTATTTCCTTTATTGCATAGTCTTGCATATCAGAGTTCTGGTTTTCTTCAGTGTGTATTGCAGTAATGCACTTGTGCAGATCTGTTTTGTAACTTACAATTATTTATATATGTTGGGTTTGTGTAATTGTTTTTAAACTTTTTTAAATGATCACTTGGTTACCTTTACTTAATATGTGTCACCTTTTCTTCTCTCCCCAGAGTTCTTTACTGTATGAGCTCTTCTCTGTTATGGTTCATTCTGGAAGTGCTGCTGGTGGGCATTATTATGCCTGTATAAAATCTTTTAGTGATGACCAGTGGTACAGTTTTAATGATCAGCATGTTAGTAAGGTAAAAATAGTATTTTCAGTTACCTTGTGTTATCTTCAGTTCATCCTGTGTAGATGAACTAGTAAGTTTATATTTTACGTGTGTTGTGTTGTTTTTTTTTTTTTCTGAACTACACATAAAACCAACTTCATTATATGTATTTGAAGCATTTACTTTGTTTCTTCTCATCCTGATGTCCTGCCATATACATACATTTTATCCATTAGTTTAACTGATTTCTGTATTGTTTTTATTTGTGTGGGGGTTTGTGCACTGAGGGAAGGAGTGTTTCTTCCTGGTGATGGAGGGATATGGTTGATATGGCCTTTATTCATGTACAGACCAGGCTGGATTTAGCATTTTTCTTTCTATGCACACGAAGAATACTTATTGCCTAGACAAGTGTATTTGTTGTATTTTAACAACACGGATTGTGCTGTTAAACCTGTTCTGCTGCATTTCAGGGATGCATTTCAGATGTTAATTGTGTCTGTATAAAAGCATTGCAATTAGGAACCTGGATATTGTTTTTCTAAGTTTACATTCATTTCTATGTCTGTGTTAATTGTAAAATGAAGAGGCAGATCACTTCAAAAACAAGGCTTTTTTCAGTCAGTAAACAAGCAGAAATGTTTTTTTAAAATCAGAAAGATTGCTGATGTGTGTTAATTATGTTGTCCCATTTTTCCTAATGGGAATAAATGTGTCTCGATCAGTACAAGTTCCTCAAATAATCATTAAATTGATTTTTCTTTTAGATAACTCAGGAGGATATTAAGAAAACATATGGTGGATCTTCCGGAAGCAGAGGATATTATTCAAGTGCTTTTGCTAGGTTAGTAGCACTGTAATATCACTTTTCTTTCTGGTGATGTTTTAGTGTAGTCAGATGAATGGCCAAGATTCATGTGCTTAACCTGTTAGCTTGAAATTAATAGTACATACTTCAAATAATTTTAAGAACTATGCTGACTGCTGTTTTATCATGAAAATAACGTGATTTTTCTTTTAAATGCTTTTTGGTTGGTGTATTGCTGTGGTATATATGACATAGCTCCTTACAGAGGAAAAAATAAGAAAACAACTTTTGCAATTAATATTGTCCTCCTGTCTGATAACTATTCTTTTCTCCACCAGCTCCACAAATGCATACATGCTAATATATAGACTGAAGGATCCAATGAGAAATGCAAGTGAGTATGTTCTGCAGTTCTTAAGTAATAAGATTCCATTGTAGAAAAATAAGATGTTTTGCATCTGTTGAGTACTAACTGTTGAGAATGGTAGTACTGATACTTTTAGGGTAAGCTAAAGTAACTTTCATATAGGAGATCTTCTTGTGTAGCTTTTTGTTACTCTTTTTATAGTGAACCTGTAAGGATCATTAAGAGGTCAGTACAAATTTTACAGTTTTTCAGTATTTGAATATCATGCAACTGAAAAACATAGTGAGTGACACTGAATAAACTTTAATACTATGTAGTGGAATAAAAATATTTAAATTAGTATGTTAGAATTTCTTAATTACTAAGTTTTTTGCATCATAACCAGCCCTTATTGTTTGTGTTTCAGTTAGGGTGTGAGATACTATGTTACTACAATATACTACATTATAGAATCACAAACAAGTCTTGGATTTCAGTCTTAATTTTCCTTCATCACTGATTTAGTTCATTAAGGCTTAGAGGATGCTTGACCTTGTGACTCGAAACAGGAATGTCTGTCTGGAGGCTTCATGCAAACATTGGCTAATCTCATAGGATTTAGACTGTTCATAGTACTAATAACTCTAAACATCCAGGATTTCTCTTGTAGATTTTTTTTTTGGTAATATTGTATGATTTCAATGAAGACACTTTGTATTTTTCATTTAAAATCTAGCATACCTAAATGATGCAGTAGTAAAAAAATGTTTAATAGAAGTGTTTTAAACTACTGCCAAGATAGCAGGAACTGTGGTAGTTTGCTTTTTTCCCCTTCTTGTTAATTCCTTGTTAGAAGCACAGGTGTAGATAGAAAGGAAGTGAGAAAGGCAATGGCTAGCTGCTCTTGCTCTCATCAGCTCTCATCTCATCTGCCTGGAAGAATAAAGTATTTTGTTAATATTGTAAAGTAAAAAGGTTTTTAAGCTAATTGAAGCAAATTTGACGTGTCATTTCAACACTCTAATAAACACAAACCACATGTATTTCTAGCAGCAGTTGATTTCATTATGCATAGAGTATTTTCAGACATGTTGTTATTTTCTACTACTCTTCTTACTTTTTCTGGTTTTTCTTTATACTTTTCCACTGTTTTCATCATAAGTTGAACAATGTTTTTTTCTTTCAGGAAATAGAGACAGGAAAGACTTAAGTATCTCAGAAAATCAGTTTAGCTGGCTTCTCTTCATTTCTGAGAACAGAATAACAGGGGACAGTGCAGCATTGTTTGGTTTTAAAGTGATGATATCTAAAGTAAATGCTTAGTGAAGTTTTGAAGTGGATTTAATACAAGAAGACTACTGTTAAAACAAGTCCTTTTCTCAATTAATTGTTACAGTAGTAAGTCTGAAAAGCAACAAAGAACTGAAACTGAATCTGCTATTTCAGATCCCTTTAACATGCCAAGCTCATTTTAAAAATAAAATGATTTGCCCAATTCCTTGTGATGAATGGCATCAGGATTAGAAGACAGCTGTATTTGCAAAGCGAATTTAGTTATTTTTTTAAACTTCAAGTATTGCATGCTCTGGTTTTGTTTCATAAAAAGAAACAATCTCATGAAGTCAGCTAATCTGTATTACTTGTAATATTTATTTCATCGTGATATAAGTGATATCTTGTGACTTTTATTATCAGCTAATTAACTTTCCAGACCAGAAAATGCACGAGTGTAATCATCAGTCTTGCTCTATTTCTTTACAACAGCAAAGCTTCCCGTACTGATACTGGAATATTAGTCTTGTGCTAATAGCACTTTCTTGTGTTGTTGATGTATGATTAATGGTAATTGAAGAGTAACTTTGGTTTGATGTAAATAATGAAAAAGAGAACAGGACATGGCGTAGTGGGTGGAGAAGAGAGAGGGAAGAACATACCCATAATTATAATGTTGCTCACCGTGGAAAAAAATATTTTTTTTTAAACTATTGCTTTATTTTTAATGGCAGAGTTTCTTGAGGCACATGAGTATCCAGAGCATATTAAGCAATTGGTACAGAAAGAGAGGGAATTGGAAGAACAAGAAAAGAGGCAACGGGAAATTGAGCGCAACACTTGCAAGGTTAGAGTTTCTGCTGAATAAAGTAACAATACATTTCTAACACTTTTGCTCCAAGGACTCTTTTGTGATATTTGTATAAACAATTCTTTAAGTGAGTTGTACACTTATGGGAAGCCTGTACACAGAATCATCTGTTAGACATGTTCACTAGAGAATTTTGTTAAGTTCGTGTTCTCCATGTGAAGCTGAATTGCTATTAAAACCAAAACAAATTTATAGTTCATCTTACATTATTTGATTTCAGCAAAATGAATTCCAGAGAGTACGTAGTGCTCTGTTAGACGTTTCGCACTGTTAAATCTTCTCACATTGTAACCTTTTGCTTTGTGAAATTATGTTTTTTAAACTAATTTAAAATAAATATTTGGCAGAAGGAGCTGAGTCTTTTTCCAACCACAGATTCAATAGTAACAAAATATGACATCTACGATTTAAATGTGTGTGACAGTCAGCTGATCTGCTGGTGAATCAAGTGATTGTGAAATATGTAACTTTCATGTGAAAAAGGAATTTCACATACCATTATTCCTATGTGCATTTTATTTTGGAGGATTTGCACGCTGCCAACAATTTCAAGATGTTCTGGTTAAAGATGTTATACCCTAACTTGCAAAAAGATAGACACATACATACACACTAGTGCTATCTACTGTGCTGTCTACATTTTCTATTGATATTTGCTTAACTAGCTGAAGGGAAACCATCCTATAAGGTGAAGTAGAGCTATAGATGTATTTCATTTTATAGTATTTGAATATCGGATTGTAAATTTAAGTGTACTCTAATATGAAAGGTATTAGCAAATACCTTCATGATCATTTTTATTCTTTTTGTATTTCATAGATTAAATTGTTCTGCATGCATCCCATGAAACAACTAATGATGGAGAACAAATTAGAGGTTCATAAGGACAGGACACTGAAGGAAGCTGTGGAAATAGCTTACAAGGTATGTTACATATAACAGAATAGTTTTAGATGGAATTTTTTTCTGGTGCTGTATATCTCGTTTTTGATAAAACGTCTAATGCACTAGTAGTGTTTCTATGGGTTGGCTGTGGGGTTATTTTGTTGGAGATTGTTTTGGGAACTTTTGGGAATGTTTTTTGTAGGACTTTTTTTGAGGTGGTCTAGTTGAAGAATGAGTCTTCTGTTAGTAGCCATCAGATGATTTCTGACTGGACTTACAGAGACTGCCCTTTAAAAATCACACTGCCTTGTAACATGGCCTTATTTTAAAATCTGACAGTCTGAGTTGCTGTTATACTCATCATAGCCTCAGTAAGCTGAAAGAATTCTGAAAGCTTATATTTATCTTGCAGTAAAAATGCTGTATTAGATCTATAAGAGAATTCTTTCAAGAAACTTTCTGTGTAGCTAATACAATAGTACCAATGGGCACCAATGCATCTGTTGATCTTTACCTTCTAGGAACAGGTGGAAGCTGGACATGCATTCTTGCTAATGTTCTTGTACTCTTTGGTTCTCACTGTGTGTCTCTCGCTGGGAGCGTACCAGCAAGGCAGTTACAGATTTGGAATACATCAGCATCTCCTTGAGGTGCATGGAAAATCTTTAGTGGATACAACTTCCTCAGGCCTCCAGGATGCCACGGAGTAATTGATAGGCAGTATAACCCTCTCAATGTACTTCTGGGACCTGTCTCCATGTGCTTGTATATATACTGCTCTGCATTTTGATGCAGGCTGTTCTTAGGATTTTGAAAACAAGCCTCTGTTGCAGAGGTGTGTATGTAACCTAGGATGTGAGCCTGTTCTTCTCTGAAGCCAAATTGAAATTTGCAAAATCAAGGGATTCCTGGAGATATTTGTAGCTTAAAAGAGAAAAACTAAACTCACAAGTACACCATCATTAAGTATTTTGGGTTGTTTTTGTTTGTGCACATGATTTAGCTAATGGATTTGGAAGAGACTGTTCCTTTGGATTGCTGTCGTCTTGTCAAATATGATGAGTTTCATGACTACTTGGAACGATCATATGAAGGAGAAGAAGATACACCAATGGGTTTATTACTTGGAGGTGTCAAATCAACATACATGTTTGACCTACTGTTGGAAACAAGAAGACCTGACCAAGTTTTCCAGTGCTATAAACCTGGTGGTAAGACACATGATTATATGTAGACAAGAATAGACTAAAATAATACACTATGTGATGGCATGAAAATAAAACTGATGAAACACAAAATTTCATTAGCATGTGTGAAAGAAGAAAAATTTTGTACTCCATTTTACATATAGTTCTGTAGTATGTACAGAACTACAACACATACTGCTGCTGTCTTACCAACTTGTTTCTAATTGAAGCAGTTCTAAGGTATACTAAACTTAGTCACACTGTGGAACATTTTTGCCTCTCTGGCATTAAAAGTGATCTAAAAATGGAATTTTGAAGTTGGACTGCTCTTCAAATTCATTACTATTTGGGTGTATTTAATGCAACCTGTTAATCAGGTGTGTGTGTGTATGTTCTTTGCGTGTTGAATTCTCTCATGAGGTTTTGTTTTATTTTTCCTCTTCCCTGCAGAGGTCATGGTGAAGGTTCATGTAGTTGACTTGAAGACTGAATCTGTTGCTCCTCCAATAAGTGTACGAGCTTATTTGAATCAAACAGTTTCAGAATTTAAACAGCTAATTTCCAAGGTAATTTACAGTCATTAAGGGCTTGTGTTAGAGTTTTCACTTATTCTTAATCTGAAAATGTCATATTTTAGGTATTTAAATTGACACCCTGCGTCTCTTACAGTTCATACTCTGTGTCATGTCCAGTAGGGTTTGGTTAGTAGTTTCAGTTGAGCTTGTCTGTCTGCTCAGTTCTAAAAGCAGCAATCTGCTTCTTGTTTCCATCCAGAGTCCTGCCTTGCTTTTTCACAAGCCATGCCGTTGTCTGCCTATATTGCTTACTAGCTTACCAGATAATAAGTTTTTTGGGGAAGATGAAGAATTGGATTGTTATTGTTTTAGGTTAGTAACTTGAACCACCTCACTGAGAATCCAGTCAGCAGCAGAACCAGGGAAGCATAAAACTGAACCAACCTGTAATTTCCTTCATTAGCTTCAAGAATTGAAATTTAACATCCAAAGCTGTCTACGTTCTCCTTAAAAACCTTAATTTTCATCTCAGCAGACGCATTGTTAAGATGCATATTTGTTTTTACATGGTCTTAAACCATGGAATGTTACTTCTTCCATTGAATTGGTAGACAGACAACTCTGTAGTCAGTCAATTCTGTATAAAATAGTTCAGTGATTGGTGTAACTTTGCAGTTATTGTTATGTCATTTCAGTAATTTGAGTTCAGTCGAACTGAGAATTAAGTGAATTGTGTGCAAAACCTGATGCTTGGGAATATTTATGTTTTCAGTTGGCTCATAGCTTAAATAATAAGGTAAATTTCTTCTTTTACTGTTAACAGTTTGTCAGTTCTCTGCGTATATGAGCCATTTCAATCAGCTGATCTGGAAAAAACAGTAATTTTAGAAAATTTTAGGATTTTTTAGAAAAAAACAGTATTTGCTACCTATCAAACGTTGGAGGAAAGGAACTGTGACTGAAAGAATTTGGGAGGTTTTCCCCAAGTCAATGAGCAAACCTTGTCCTTTCCCAGTGTTCTTAAAGGAAATACTTGTTCCATTATTTGAAATTACGTATCATTTGTATGTTACCTTCTGTGTTACATGCCAATGTCTTGTTTTAGGCAACACACCTGCCTGCTGAAACAATGCGAGTGGTGTTGGAACGTTGCTACAATGACTTGCGTCTTCTGAATGTTTCCAGTAAAACACTGAAAGCTGAAGGCTTTTTTAGAAGCAACAAGGTATGTGCTTGTTCATTTCATGTATTTGTAGATTTTACTGTTACTGTAAAAGGTATAGATACCTGTATAGACTTTAGGATGGATAACTGTCAGGTATTTCACTGTGTGCTGTGAGGGACTTTTTAACTAGCAGATAACTGTGGTGCCGATGAATACTATAGGCTACATAGGGAACCACGTACATATGTAACAAGGTTGAGCAGAATTAGGCATATGGTTGATAGTCAACGGTTCAAATGATGGTGAGGTTAACAGCCTTATGGTGAAGATTTTTAAGTCAACCCTTCCTAGGGCACAAAGGTTGGCATATTGCTATGAAACCTGCCTAATTAGTTTTCTGAACCTTTCAAACAGCTGTGCCTACTCCCAGTATTTAAGTTCTTCAGAAACAAATGTCAAAACTAAGAGCATGTTTTTGTTGGGTTTTTGTCTTAAGTTCAGTAATTTTTGCTATGCATATTGCCCCTAGCCAAATTTATATTGTTTTCCCAAAAAGACTTCTAATAAACGTTTCTTGTAGTAGTTATATAATACAATCAAAAGAGTGACTTCATATTTAAATTGCTTAAATAACATCTGTAGCCTTGCTCTTTCTATTACGGTAGCAATAGCACCTCTTGCATACCCTGCCTCTGAAATTTAAGCTTGAAGATGGAGTATCCTCAATGAGGAAAGATAAGTGAAGGCTTTAATGGCTTATAGCTGAGCAAAACTGGCATTGACTTGTTACTCTGGAACTTCAAGTCCTTTTGTACTCACATTGTCATTACAACACAATGACCTTTGACAAAGGAGGAGGGAAAGAAATTTGTTCCTTTGTGCTCTAATTTATGCTACTGCTTACCCATTGATACATTTAAGGATTTCTTATTTGTAATGGTATACTAGAAAATGAAGCAGGACCACCAACTGTAGCTGTGGGCCTTATCGCTATTGTAACTAGTGTTAGTGTAGAGTTGAAGTGATGCACGTGAAGTGATACATAAATACACTTCTGCACAGAAGGATTTACTGCAGCTGGTCAGTCTGGTTACAGTTCTCTCCAATTTTAACATGATTATGAAAATAAGGAAGAGTGAAATAATAACTAAGCTACAGACTCCTTAGCATATCTTTTTCTAAACATGTGGGTTTTTTCTATGAAAGGTAACGCCTCAGTGACATAATTGTAATGTTTACTCAATCCTATCTGTTTGCTATTGTTGCTTTTGCTTTTATTCAAAATAACACTACTTGATAAAACACTGTTACTTTATGTTCAGGTATTTATTGAAAGCTCAGAGTCTTTAGATCGTCATGTGGCATATACAGATTCTCATTTATGGAAACTTTTGGATCGCCATGCAAATACAATCAGACTGTATGTTTCATTACCAGAGCAATCACCTGGATCTCAATTTAGACGAACAGTTCATCAGAAGCTTAGTGGAGATTCAGGCAATTTGGATGAAGCCTGTGAAAGAGTAAAAGGACCTGTAGGCAATATGAAATCTGTAGAGGCGATTCTCGAAGAAAGCACCGAAAAGCTTAAAAGCTTGTCCCTGCAGCAGCAGCAGCAGGAAGGAGATAATGGAGACAGCAGCAAAAGCACAGAAGCCAGTGATTTTGAGAACATTGAATCACCTTTAAATGAAATAGACTCTTCAACATCAGCAGAAAACAGAGAGCTTGAAAACCAAATTCAGATTTCTGATCCAGAAAACCTCCAATCCGAGGAACGATCAGATTCAGATGTAAATAACGACAGGAGTACGAGCTCAGTGGACAGTGATATCCTCAGTTCCAGTCACAGCAGTGATACTTTATGCAATGTGGACAATGCCTCGCTTCCTTTGGCTAACGGACTTGATTCTCATAGTATCACAAGTAGTAGGCGATCAAAAGCAAATCAGGGGAAGAAAGAAACCTGGGACACAGCAGAAGAAGATTCTGGAACAGATAGTGAATATGATGAAAGTGGCAAGAGCAGAGGAGAAGCACAATATATGTACTTTAAGTCGGAACCCTATGCTGCAGATGAAGGTTTGGGAGAAGGGCAAAAATGTATGTATTTTTATGTACTTTAACATAGCTGTTAATTAAAATTTTTACTGTTTAATTCATATGCTGTCTTCAAGCCTGATGACAGTATTAAAAAACTTGATTAGATATCAAATTAAAGCTAATGAAAGCATGAAGATGGGACGTGGGGTCATGTTCAGCACAAATCTAGCCTAATTTTGATCTTGTAATAAGTGGTTATTACTTTAAGTGTCTTGCTTTATTTAAGAAAATGAGAAGCTCTCTGACACATCTATTTCCTTACATTGGAAGTATTTTCTGGAGAGCAAACTGTTTCTTCCAGTGAGAGAAAAACGGTTACATCTGATGATGATTCATCTGTTTCAGAATGCAGTTACTGTGATTTACAAAGCAATATTCTGTTAACGTTCAGATTAACAAACCTGAAAATTCCTAATCATTTGACTGTAAAGAAAATTCAGATATACTTGGTATTGATCATTTAATTCAATAGACTGTTACTTCACATTGGCTGAAGTACAATAGGTACAGGAAAGTTTGTGACTGACATGAAAATACTCAAACAAGTTCAGTGTAAGAGCCTTAGTAGTATATTAATTGTCACAAATAATTTAAACGGTGCTCAGTACCTGCATGTGTCTTATAATTAACGGAAGAATAATTAAAGAATACTAGGATATAAGATAGATATTTGAAAGGCAAAAGTTTTCCTGCCAGTCCTGATGTAATAATAGATGAAGAGTAATTTTTTTTTGCTTGTTTTTGTTGTTTTGGGTTTCTTTGTGAAAGTGCACTTTCATGTTTAAAAACAGACAAATTTAATTGCAGCAACTGAAGTTTTAATGAAATTCCACTTGTAACCTGGAGGGATCCTTCTTTGGGGCTTATCTTGAACTACTTTAATTTTCCTGTTGGTTTTTTTGGTAGAACTACTTTGATGCAGGAATGATTTGTTTACAGTAATTTTGACACTTTCATAGTACAGTGTATAAATTATTAGCCTGAGGAGAAAGATTTAATGTATTTTTAATATGACAATGTAAACAGCTTTGTGATTTAAATTATTTGTTTGTTCAGTTAAATACTGCAAATAGCAATTTTAAAAACTCTAATGAATTATGACACGACATAATCATACTGCTGTCTGTAGTGTGTTCAAAATTGCATGTATTAAAACCACTTTTTTGTAAAGAAACTATCGACTTTCCACAATTTCATTTTACTACAGTGACTTTTCCTTATTTATAAAGAAAAACAAGTCCCTTAATTTAGACATGAGCTTGCACTGTGATATCCTGTGGTTGTCCAAAACCCAGAATTAACTGAACTCCTTAGTTCTGAAAGCCAGAAGAGGAAAAAAGTTTGGATGCCATGTTTCTGGCTAGCTCCAACTCAGTACCATTTCTTCCTGTCTCTCCCTCCAAGCAGGGGAAGCCTGTAGGATGATTATCTGAAAACACTGCAATCCCTTATTTGTTCTACTGAATGGTGAAGATACTACTTTATTCCACTACTTCACTGATTTGCAAAATAGGGCATTTGGGAACCATTATGTTTTCTTGGAATGTCTGCCCATAAACATTTAAAATGCAGCATAAGTCTTAAAGGTTGTGGTAACACTCTCAGAGAAATTACACATGTGGCTAATAAGTATAATTCTGACCTTTTTTTTTTTTTTGCTGCTAATGCAGTGTTTCATGCTGTTTTTATCTTTATTTTTGCTTAGGGCTGATGGTGCACGTTGATAAAAGAATTACACTATCTGCCTTCAAGCAACATTTGGAGCCTTTTGTTGGAGTTCCGTCTTCTCACTTCAAAGTTTTTAGAGTCTACGCCAGCAATCAGGAGTTCGAGAGTGTTCGGCTGAATGAGACACTTTCTTCATTTTCTGATGACAATAAGGTTATTGAGAAGTTATTTTGAATCAATGAGATGTATTGGTACAATGTGTACAAAGTTCAGAACATAATTTACAACTTCTTATTAACTTGCCAGGTGAAATAATTACATTGGTCTTGGAAGCGTGTTAGAAAATATCATTCCGATTTTGATACCAATTCTAACAGATACTGTTTTTGCCTTCTAGATAACTATTAGACTTGGAAGAGCCCTTAAGAAGGGTGAATACAGAGTCAAAGTCTATCAGCTTTTGGTAAATGAGCCAGAGGTAAGGTGTTGAATTGTTCAAGATAGATTCATGAAAATGTTCATATGCCTTTTGACTAAGGGGTTTCTCTGAGATCTTGGAAAAAAAGAAAGCTTTTCTTTGCTTTTTTTCCTGCAAGCTTTCCTGTATTTAGAAAGGGAACTTGAAATGAATTCTGTTTATGTTGCTCCAAGTATACAATTGAAATGTGATCTGCAATGTCTTGTGCACTGGAAATGGAGGACAAATGGAAATAACTGTCACTGATTTTCCTGAAATGCATGAAAGTTATGTGTAATTCCTTCCAAATAAGAACTTCTTTGCTCATAGTTGCAGTTTTGAGTAATTTTCTACTAATATAATTTGTCACATTCATGCACAACAGACAGTGTTGATCAGAATGATTAGCTGGATAATAGTTGTCTCTGCAAGCCAAGCCTGAAACAAAAATGTTTCTCTTGCAGTAATGCAGCTCACTTGCCACTTAAATCTTTTGGGACGTGAAAAGTATAAACATGATTTCATTACATAGATTGCCATCTTTAAAAGTTGGCGTTGCATGCACCTTAATTTCTGATTTTGTTTTTTTGGACCAAACTGCAGAATACATATTGATAACAGACAAAGCAATAAGAGACTGAAGGTTAACTGATAAAGCAAGGAATAAGATGCATTTTCAAATAACTTCCAGTCATGAATTCCTGGTCTGTCTGACCAACGAAAGCCAAGAAAGAGGCATTTTTATTATACAGCTTATTTAATTTAAAAGTTCCTTTCATATTGCTTTGAATGTTCATATAATGGTAGCAATTAGTAATACAGACACAAGACACGTTCTGCAGGGACATGCATTGGGTGTTTGAATGACCTCTCAAAGGGCTGCTGATAATCAATTCATTGCCTACCTTGGTTACGGAAAAGCATTCTGAACGTTATTATACTGGGTTGATAGGACTGTTCATACAACTTGAACAAGAGACAAATCTACTTTTGTTCCATTAAGAAAAATAAAGAAGTCTTTAATCACTTTGTATTTCTGTTCACAGCCGTGCAAGTTTCTTCTAGATGCAGTTTTTGCTAAAGGAATGACTGTGCGACAGTCAAAAGAGGAGCTGCTTCCTCAGCTTCGAGAACAATGTGGCCTCGACCTGACAATTGACAGGTAACCAGACTGCAATCTATTTTAAAGTCCCATGATTAAATAAAACTTCAAAATGTAGAGTTTTTTTCTCTTGTGGAGGAGGAAAGTTAGGAAAGTAGAGCATTAAGTAAACCAGTTCACAAAAAAAGCCACATTCTCTATAGATGCAGGCCCAGTGTCTGCCTCGTGCATTAGCATCAGGTGTGTGTACGGCACTGCTCCGGTACCATCTTCTGTTTACCCATCATCAGTTACCTCAGAATAATCCAAGGATTACTGACTGCCATGCGTGGGTTATGTTCTCTAGTGCCTTATAGTTACAGGGCACATCACAGATCTTAGGCCTGCTTTTGTGTGTTGAGAAACCATTACAATTAAAGGTTATGCACATGTTTAAGTCATTTAGAACTTTAGCTCTGTATCTAAATAAAACCTCATACTTCTGTGTTGTGAGATAAACCAGACAACAGTTCTATTCATTTGCTTCTTCCCTTCTTCCTCACTTTCCCCTCCATAAAAAGAAGAGGGGAGTGGGGGGAAAGGAGCAGCAAAATTGTCAGAATTGGGGAATATTCTGTTTGCTTATCCAAAATAGGAAACTGTTTTCCTCCTTTAAATCCTTACATATTTCTTGAACTCAAAAAGCACAGTATGAGCTTGTTTTCCTTCTGTCTATGAATGATTGAGCACTAAGAGCCAGTAGTGATTCCTTGCTGTTAGGACTATTTCAGAACATTAAACTCATTCCTAATAAACCGAACCAAAACTAGCATCAATGAGTTGTATTTTGGTTTGATCAGAAAACATTCTGGTTTGGTCTCTGGCACTGACAAGGGCTTGTGATCAAATAAAAGCTTGGTTTTCTTCATGATGTATTGACAGGTTTCGCCTACGAAAGAAAACCTGGAAGAACCCAGGCACTGTGTTTCTGGATTATCATATCTATGAAGAAGATATCAATATTTCAAGCAATTGGGAGGTCTTCTTAGAAATACTTGATGGTAATGATACAGTGTCAAGTGAAAGTGAAGATAATGTTAGATTTGATTTTTGGATAGCGTTGTAAACTGTGTTCTGTCTTTTCTTTCATTTTTTAAAAAGAATATTCCTAACAATTTTATAGCATTTTATTAGGAAAAAAAATATAAGCAAGAAGAGCTTAAAATAATAAAAGCTCTGCATGGAACTGGGGGAAGGATTGTGCAAGTGTAGATTTCCTGTGGCTGTGGTATGCTAAATGTCTAATAGCAGTACAGTTTTGTTGGTTTATTGGAAGCTTTTGGACATACTGTAGTGCTGTAGGCAGATTTTTGCAGTGTATGTTTCTGCTGTACATAAAAACTGTAGGAATGCTTTTATATTGTGTTTTAATTTATATTTTATTTTTGGACTAGTATTGATGTTTTGTAGTTAGCTTGAAGTGTGTGTGTGTATATATACATATATACACATAATACATCTATAATTTGTTTTTAAAGGCAGCACAGCTGTTGAATCCTCTAGTAGTTTTCCAATGGGAATGAAAAAACACTTGTCTTCGGGAAGTGCTACATTTTTAAACAGTCTTTGTTTGTCAGAACACCTTTGGAACCAGATGTTAGCAGATTGTTTCTTAAAAGTAATTTAAAAATATGCTATTTCCTATGCTGTCTTTTACACATACACTTAAAATTTTACTTCTGAATGTAAAATCATAATTGAAGGGGAAAACAGCAGACCATGCTGGTTTTTCTCTGGATGAACAGATACTGCTATTAATGGAATTCACATTCTTCATCTTCCCATTCACTCAGGAACTTTCTTCATAAGCATACCTGGCTTAAGTCTCATGTAGCTGTTACTACAGTGTTTTTGGCAGCTGTGTTTAATTCTGGTATTTGTAATTTTTAACTAAATGGTGCCAATGCGAGTACCAAAGTTTGAAATGAACATGTGAGGTTCAGGAGGCCTGCAGATTCCTGTAGACGTAAATATCAGCTCAGTTGAAGCTTTACAGTTTTAGGTACTTTTGGATTAGTTTTAGATGAATTGCTGTATTGTTGTGAGTAGGTCTTGGAGATACTACTTTTTAGACCACTGTAGCCCACCTAGTTCACAGACACCATATACAGACTATATATGGTTTCTGTGAACAGACACTATATATAGACACCATATAGACCATGAGGCTTTCAAGATCCAACTGTCTTCCCTGAAAATGAGGTTACATGTACCCACTACAGATACAGAGTTTGTTGAAAGCGTGGAAAGGCAGCTGCATTAAGTCAGGCTTTGTAAGGCCTTCCACCATCACCATTCCTTTCATCTCATTCTTCAGCTAAACACTGAAGACATGAGGCAGGTAAATAATGCAGTTGCATTACAACTGAGTTTCTTAGCATAGCAGCTTGGCATCACACTGTTGCAGGCATTTTAAAATTAGCTATGTTCTGGATCTGAAGAGAATTTATGGAATTTAACTGCTTCAGACTTGAATTACATGCCAAGAAGCATTAGATGGCTCTGTCTTCATTTCAGACAATAGGTTACTGTTGAAAGGTGGCACAAATGTAGTCATAGGCAAGACTGCAGAATGGAGAAGCTGCAACAGTGGTGTGGTGGTGGTTTCACGGAATACAAGCATGTATTGGTAGACATGAATGTGTAAGCCACAAGTTCTGCATGCTAAATAGCGAGTTGATGTAAAAATGAAACCACCTTTTGCTTATCTGATTGTAACATCAACAGTGTTACCATTTCAAACAAAGAAAACTGTTACCTGAAACTGATACTAAAAAGGCTGGAGGCAGAACACACTAGTACTTTTTGAGGTGGCAGGTGTAAAGCAGGCTTTAATAACAAGTGTATAACTAGTGTGTGAAACCTGGAAGTGAAACATAGAAAGCTTTATTATGACTAAGTGAAATGCATGAATAAGTAACAGATTACTGAGGAAAGTGTCATGCAAATGGCAAGAACTAGAAGTCAGCTCTGGTTAGGGGGATAGATACTGTATGTATAACTCATCTGGGTGTGATGGAAAAATGCACCCTGAATAAGAGTAAATGATATGGCTTCTAAGAGATGCTGCCTATGAAAAATTCCTTGAAAGGAATTGATAAGAAGTTCAACTAAATCCCAGGCCTTTTCAGTTATTGGCAGACTACTTGCAGCACACCTACTGGGTTATTGAGTTTGTATATATATTTATGTAATGCATATGTATAGATAGGTAGATATAGATATATATCAGTATGCTTATGCTATGAAAACTCCTTAATTTTAAATAGGTTTTGTGATGTTAATATAATAAATTTATCTTTGTTTCCTAGGAGTAGAAAAGATGAAATCTATGTCACAACTTGCTGTTCTATCGAGACGGTGGAGGCCATCAGAGATGAAACTAGATTCTTTCCAGGAAGTAGTACTAGAAAGCAGCAGTGTTGAAGAACTAAAAGAGAAGGTAAAATGTGTATCATGATGCACATTTCTTATGGTATCCGAGAGCTTATTGGTGTCCTCTGTTGGGAAGCACAGAGGAGTCAAAGCTACAAAAACCTTGTTGCGTGGTGATTATTCCCCAGGAACTGAGAACCTATCCCATCCTACTACCAAAACCATATGAACTGTCAGCTTCTGAGTTCATGTAACAGTTTGGTATCAAAGTACTTAAGAGAATGCATACAAAACAAAAAAAAAAGTCCTATCTTGAAGTTATATACTGTTACCTGTATCTCTTATCTTTGAAAAACACATGTGAAAGAAGAGCGCTTAGGTATTGGCGCTTAGGTTTTTCAGACCAGTGTTTTGGTGTTCCAAAATACCAAACCTGTCACCCTATCATATTGTAATGTGAGAGCTGTCACTGAGGGACAGTGCAACTGTACCAACTAGGTTGAACTATGTTATGATTAGAAAGAAATATGTTGGGTTTTTTTTACTTAAGACCAGAACCCTCTTAATAGGTAAGCAGACAAGTGCCATCCTAGCAGAAATCTAGAGTTGTACAAGTATGTCTTGTTTTGAGGCTATTTTATCAACTTAAAATGTCACAGAGTTCTGCTCCTAGAGAAAAGATAATTTATATTTGGCAATACCCAGACGTAAGAAGGCCAGCAAAAATTCTGGTGTCAATGCAGTCTGACATTACAAACACCAGTGTTATAGCAAGGTAAATTAGGGCATTGCTAAATTCAGTCAGATTTGAAAAAGGCAAGAATCTTAGTGAGGAAGTCATTTTTAAGTTTTGGGAAAATAAGCAGCCAGAGATAAACATCAACTGAAGTTAGTGCCTGCATTGCCATGGAGATGAGACTGCAGCCTATGTTTAAGGGCAAGGCAGTGATGAGCCGGTGTGCACCATGAGACCCCTCTGCAGAGGGAGGGCTGCAGTGGAAGCGTGCAGGGGGAGGGGACAGGAGGAGAGGGCTGGCCTGAGGCTGTGCCAGGGTTAGAGGAGAGGGAGCTGCACTAATGCCATGCCAGGTACAGCAGCAGCAGGGCTGGGCAATGCACTCTGTGCCCTATGGAGGAGCATGGGCAGGGGAATTGTGAGGTAGTTCCCAGAGCAAGTGCAGGGATGTGGAGATAGGTTTGTGTATTTTATGGCTCTGCTCCCAGGTTGACTAGATAGCAGCTTTCATTTCATATAGGAAAACTGCTGAGGACTAACAGATGGGCCTGAAAGTTTAACATGAGGCAGTTGGCCTCTTTGTAGGTTGGAACTTGGATGTTAATAATTAATTGTTTCTATTAGATTTTTTTTCTGTCACTCCTTCACTGTTAGAATTGTGATGAAATACTGTCGCAGCAATTGTCACTTGTGACACAGTAGCTTCAGAAATGTAAATATTTATACCTTGTCACTGTAATTATTTATGAATATTTTGTATTATTGGAGGACTTGGGAATATTAATTGACATCTAGATTTGGTGAGTCTATTGACTTCATGTAGACATCATAACATTGTGTATTAAATCCGTCATTTTTTCTTCACTTTACAGCTAAGTGAAATAAGTGGGATACCCTTAGAAAACATTGACTTTGCCAAGGTAAGTAGGAATTTATCTATTTTTACCTTTCAATGGCATGGATGTGTGATTATGAATTTTATTCACTAAGTAATTGCTTCTCAGGGTAGAGGAACGTTTCCATGCGACATTTCTGTACTAGAGATTCATCAGGACTTGGACTGGAATCCTAAAGTATCTACTTTGAATGTCTGGCCTCTGTACATTTGTGATGATGGTGCAGTAATATTTTATAGGTATGTATTTTATTATAGTATAATAAACCATGCAAAAAATCCATGTGTAAGATTTGAAGGGTGGTGTTATCAACAGAAGCATAAAAGTACTCTTCTATTACCTTAAAGGGAAGAGGACGTAAAAACTTAGAGCTGAAATGTTTGTGCTCCTCCACTTCCTTAAAAACCTGAGTATTAATTACGTTTGTTGTTTAACAAAACAAGCACTGCACCCTTATACCTCAACTTTCCTCCCAAACCATTGAAAATAATGCTGAATGCTAAACTAATTGTTGTGCTTGAGTGTGTATCTGGATTTAATTTCTTAAAGTAGAACTAAATCCCTTGTGAGCCTGTAACGCTTGCCAAATGTTTTAGACAAAAAATTTTTTACTTTCTGAGTGTATTTCTTTTGAGAAATTAATATAGTTTCCTGGGGAAGAAAAAGATGTTAGGATGAAAATTTTGTTAACTTGAAAAACATCCATCAGCAGGCAGCAGTAGCCCAAAGGCAGGATTTGAGGACTCATGAATGTTGTCTTTCCCACTAAGGGTGGGTGAGTTGGGGCAGCCTCCTGAACATGTTGCCCCAGCAGCATTTTTCATAATTACATTTGAGTTTGGGAGAAACAGCTGGTTGGTAATGTGCTGGCCTTGAAGAAAATGATTTGGGAGAGCAGCTGGCAGTTTCTAGTAGGAGCTGGCTTTGACAGGCTGCATGAATCTAAATTTTCACATGTATTTACATTTTAGGGATAAAAACGAAGAATTAATGGAATTATCAGATGAGCAGAGAAATGAACTGATGAAAAAAGAAAGCAGCAGGCTCCAGAAAACTGGACACCGGGTAACCTACTCTCCTCGTAAAGAAAAAGCACTAAAAATTTATCTGGATGGAGCACCAAATAAAGATTTGACTCAAGACTGATACTCACTATAGCATTTTCCCTGGGGAATTTTTTTTGTTTAAAATAAAAAGGTTCACTACTACTGTGTAGTGCCATTACGGCAGGACATTCATTAGGTGTAAAGCGCTGACACCAGCACTGGTTGGGCCGTGTTACCAATCAGAAGCACAGTGCCCCGGTGGGTCACTGCTTGACTTGGAATCATGTTGTGCACTATAGTCAAATGTACTGTAAAGCTAAAAGGGATGTGCAAATAAAAGATTAGAACTAAAAAGTGGGCGGGGAGGGAAACGAGTGGAAATTGTTGAGGATAGTGTGCACATAGTAGCTAGTGAAACTAGCCTCAAACAGAATACTGATAGCTTAATAATAAAAGCTGTGCAAAGGCCATGAGAGAATCCTTTTTTCTGTTTGTCTCACTGATACACGCATTACCTCATCAGAGAGTCTGAAGTTAAATGTTAACACATTGATTCTAGAAAAGCAGCAGAAAAGAATCGAAGGTGAAATGGAAGTGCTGCCAATGTAAGGTTTTATACTATTCTTCCATAAACCCAGGTAGTCAGAGAGGTGTCTGCAGAAAGCTGCCAGCAGGTGTTGGTTCAGTTGGCAGAGTGCTGTTGTAAGGTAAATGGTTTTTAATAGGTGATGGGAGTCGATGAGCAGCTCTGATACCGTGTTCAATGTGTAAATAAAACTTGCCCTATCCATTTAACAGAACTGCAATTCAGCTATTTACCATGGTATTTCTTTTCACATATCAACATTCGTTGTGTACATTTGGAAGTATAGTTGCCTATTTAAATTTGTATTCATTTGATGTTTCACGATGCTGGGTACTTTAGGGTTGTATTCCCCCTTGTTCATGAAGTTTTTGTTTTGTTCAGCTACTTTTTGTACATTTCGTTTTTGAGACTATTACAAATTTTCATCTTCTCCACCCACTGAAAGTCATTTTATTTTTCCCAGAGTTGATTCTGTAGCTATGTGTAGTCAAATATTGGGGCAACCTCTAACACCTCAACATACAAACTTGGTAGTTCAGGTCATGGTGCAAAGACTGATGCAGTCAACATGATTTCATTGCAAAGCCTAGGAACAGCAGTTTTTTGCTTTGGTCCATAAAGATCAATAGAGGACAATTCTCCGTAGTTTTTGGAAAAGCACCTAATTTATAACAATCAAAAGATTTTGGTAAACTTTTTCATGCCAGATGCTGTTTACAACAATGAACATGCCAATAAAACATTTGTTCATTCTGTTGTGTTATCTTAATCATTAAATGCTGTGAGTTTTTATTTGAAAAATGTTAGAATTATTTTCTGGTAACAGATCTTCCCAAGGCACTGTCAGTGGTAAGGCTGCTTGTATACCTGTGTGTATATATATATATATGCATACATACCCTCCACATGTGTACACAGTATTGCAGGAAGTGTTTTATAGCCTGTCTGATGCTACTCTTTAGATTCACACCAAATTTTTTTCAACTCTTAAGTTTCCTTTTCCAGAATTGAATTCCTCACCATTAAAACTTGAGAACCAGGCATTATACTGAGGAATTCCTTCATTCTTCCTCCTGTTTGACCTGTGACCTCCTGTCCAACATAGCTGAGCAGGAGCTTAGCAGAGAAGCAGGAGCAAAGGAAGTATAGAGTGAGTGCTACAGGGTGGGTAGACCACTTCATCAACTACCACTTATACGTAAGTATGTGGATTGCTGAAGGATCCTTGGAGGCTTTGGAAAAGAGAGAAAAATTAACTGCCGAATGGGTCATTAATTTTCCTTGAGCTCAGATCGTGCAACAGGCAAAAATCTAGACCTGGAATAAAGTAGGGTTAATTACAAATTAAATTCTCCAAACTACTTACTTAGTCTCTAGCCCTATTTGGGGAAACTTCTCTTGAGAACATATTTGAGGAAGTTAATTTTCAACCTGTGAGTCTTGGCAGAAATCTAGAGGACTGAGGGCCATCCTTATGATGAGTTTTTGCCCAGTGGTGCGCTTCTTCCAGGGTAAGTGTGCTGGAAGATATTCTGAGTTGTTCTGGGAGGCGTTTTGCAGCATCTTTCTGCTTAACATTCTGATCATTTCAAACGTTGAGTTTCACTGTGGGCATATGAAAGAAAGTGTAATAGAAACGCAAAAGCGTGTGTGTATGTGCATGTGTTGGTGTGAGATTTGGTAAAAATGAATCATCAGACTGTTCTGCTGAAATATCTTTCCTCTTCATAATAATAGTTATGAACAGTAATTTTGGTACCCAAGGAATTTGTCGAAAAGCTTTTATAAACCAGAAGCCGTGAGAGACTTGCAGGCTCATAGCAGAGTCTTGTAGCTACTCTTGTAAATTACTGGTGCTATAGTGTTCCAAGATAGACATAAGCAGTAGGGGTTATTTGGAAAGAAGCACCAGAAAAAATTCCTTGGCTGGGGTCTCATGTCATCTTTTACCATGTGTAGGAACAGATGGTGAAATCTGTACCCTAAAACTCTTTAATAGTGCAAAAGCTAATGAAGCAAATTGCTTGTTGGATGGCTGGACGCCCAGGAGCATTGTGTATGGGATTTTACTCTTAGCTTGCTCTTGATTCCTTCAACTAATGACCTCTTAAAAAAAGGTAATGAAAACCACAAACTGTTTATCAGAGAATTTTCTCTTGAAGTAATAAAATCAAGTAGGAGAAGCACAAGCCTCTAAATACAGGAAGCTGTTTAGGTTGTCTTGCTGCTGAACTGAAGTAAGGTTATGTTCACTGCCTCGGTCTCTCAAAGAGGGTAAGTGATGATGGAATATAGTCAGCTGAGCCTTTCATCAACTTCCCCAAGAAGATATGTTCATGTGGTGTAGAATGCTGCCTTACATGTGGTACTGACTTAGCTCTAGCTTAGGCATAGCCTTGTACCTGCAGTGGCACTATTCTCCTATATATTGACACTTTACCTGTTCAGTGTACAAGAGAACCTACATTCTTTGTTTTCAGCCCAGTCAGCTGCTTGTTCTGCAACATGGAATAGTATGTTTTGCCCTTGAGAGACAGAGCCCTGAGCAGTCAAGTTAAAAGTTTCTTTATAGAAACCAATGTGTTACAGGTATAGAAGTATGTACAGGCTGTTTTTATATGGAAAATTTCATAGGCTTTTTTTAGTTAGTAGGCCCCTTACACAGTGGGGAAGGCCAGTGACCATTGTTTAAGTAAGTATCAAACTGAAGGGAGCCTGTAGCTATGGAACAACAGTAACTTCAGTGACACTGGTGGCTGCCGCAGGACAGATGGCATCCACTGTCCACAGCTGAGGAGAGACTGGGTCTGTTCCTTCAGAAGAGTAAGCATCTTTTTTCTGCCCTTCCACAATGGGGGAAGGGGAGGGGAGAGGGAACATGAGACCCACAATCTTTATGTAGTAGCTTCACCAATTATATTTTCTGAAGAAAAAAATAGCCTAAAATCAATGACTAAACCAGTCAAAAGTAGATGGTTCTTACCCTGAGCCACTCTAAGTGAGCCATTCTACACACAGGTACTCAAAAGTCACTTCTGCTAATAACTTCACATTATTTATGCTTATGTGTATTTTTTAATGAGTACAAGTAGTGATAAGTTTATTGCTAATGCACAAGGGGAAAAGTACTAATCCAGAAGAAACACTGATAAATATCTCATTTGTCTTTCACAGAAGATTTGGTCCAAAGACTGAACAAATTCAACAAAACTAGAACATGCAGGATTGGTACACAGATAAGGATGCTCACTGAAGTCCTTGTTTATTGCACTTCTATCCAGCAGTACATGTTTAGGGTTTATATAAGCAAGACACTAGACAAAAATTTCTAGAAATATCTAACTAAACTGTCTGGTGTTTGGACTTCAAATTTCTTCTCCCAAAAGCAGGTCCTCAGCTGAGTCGGGCTCAGGCTTCAAACCTGCTTCGTCCTCTAGACTTTCTAATTCTCGGCGCACTTCCTGAATGACACTGCTCTCTTCGTAATCAGAAAGCACATCCCTGGGTATCAAGCTCAGAAGTGGCATCTCATCCATGATTAAGGGATCTTCTTTTCCATTATTCCTGGTTTCGTTGGCAGGCAGTTCACACACAGATGTTGTGCTGTGGCTGTTGGAAAGAGAGGCACATACGGTCACATGGTACAGCTTTTTGTGTTCTTTTGCTGTTTCCTTAATAAAATTCTTCATTCCCTCTCCACGTTAAAGCATGTTAAATGCATAATACTGTCACATCTGCTGTAGCTCATTTCCTAAACATCTGATTGTTACATGCTTGATACCTGGAAAGTTAAAGGTGAGATTTCCACGTAACAGAGCTAGAAGATCTAATAGCAAAAAACATTTGACCGTAGGACACAAGATGGCAGTGGACCTCAGCACAACCTGGCCCTTCTACCTGCAAGTCCTTTCTATTCCTGTCATAACACAAGTGAAGAAACATGATACTCCAGCTTAAGAGGAATGCAGGAAAAATATTGTTGCTTGCCATCAAGCAGCAGAATTGAGAAAACTGAGGAATTATATATTTGGTTCTAAACAGAAGATTCTGATAGCTAGATTTGTTGCTGTCTTTGTTTTGAAAAGTGGCTTCAGTTGCCTGCAAGCATATCCCATGTTTGTTGTAGAAACATTTAACAGGGAACAAGAATGATTTATAATTGTTGACAAGAAGCAGGGAAATAGAACTTTGATCACGATGCATCCATTATATGCACTGCAGGTCCCTGTGACAGTGCAAGCTGACCAAAGCTTGCTTGGGCCAGGCACCTCTCAGCAACTCCTTAAACCTTGCATGTTCTTTCACTGGGAACAAAGGGTCAATGAACTAAAGATGTTCCTGAAGCTTATTTTGTGTACATCTGAGTTCTTCCGTTTTGTTTTCTAGGAGCTTTAAGACTCCATTTGTGGGCAGACTGTCCCCGTATATCTGCCAGGATATAATCTGATAGCTTCAGTGTTCAACATTCAGGAGTAATCTTTAGCTAGGGGCCATCTCAAGCAGAAATGGACTGTTTCTTTTAATTATTAAAAAAAAAAGTTATCTGAATCTTCAGATTTACTATGTAAATGCGCAAAAGTGGCTTTACCTTACTGTCCATAGGCAGGTGCTATGCACTGTATTACTGTAGCTGTGATACCCCTTACCAGTAAAATAATTCTTGTGATGATGGACACTTATATTCACAGTCTCATTCATTTTTGTGTTTCTCTATCCTGATGTGAAATGTTTTCCTTCTTACTAGACATGACACTTGCTGACATATCTTCCCTGAGGTTAACGGTACTTGCACACAAACTAAATGTTGGTGCTGGAAGGATGGGATCAGCAAAACAAAATGTTACCTGATTACTTTTCATGCATGAAAAAATGTAGAAAGATTTGGACACAGAAGACAGAAATATTATTCTTTAAAGAAGAATTCTTTAAAGAAGGCATGATACATTAGAAGTTTTAACTTTTAGCAGAAAATAAGGAGTCGGCTTCCTTCCTGTTCTGTGACTTTCTGTAAAGCTTATCAGGTGTACAGGAAAATGCTTCTTTATATTTACTGCATGTATTAAAATGTTTTATTATGTTTTCTGCATGAAGGCAAGAACAACGTCTTAACAGAAGCCAAACCTAACATAGAAAGCTGTGTGGAGAGAATGTAATTGGAATGATCCATCCCCCCCAGCTGATTGGTTAAGAACCAGTACCAGCGTGATCAGTTCACAACCAACGCACGCTGGAGTAAGGTGTTCAGTTAGGCACGTTGATGTGGGACAAAGCAGTACGTCTGATAAAGTTCTAATGCTCTTGCTGAGGAAATCTGTTAAAGCACCTTCTAGTGAAGAAGAACCTGTGAGTCCTCTATCTATTTAGGCCAGAAATAGAGCCCTCCTTTCAAGCAGCTTGGTTGCCCAGTTTTGATCTTTACCTCTGAGGCTGGCAGATCAAGCCACTGGCACATGGGCATCGTTCCAGTACTCCATCAGGTTCTAGGTCCCAAGTGATGAGGTTGAGAAGTCTATTTGAAGGATCATGGCAGAGTTCACCTTCTTCAGGTAATGGGGTGCACACAGGAAACAGTAGTTCTGCATACCAGAGTAAATTAATTGTATGAGAAGTCATCAATTGTCTACTAAACTGAGGTCATCTAATGTTTAAGCCTGTAAGCAAGGTATTTTAAGTCCCTTTGCCTATTAGGAAGCCGTAACTTAATGTTCTTTCCACTAGGGGGGGGTAAGACATTTCAAGTTTATGCTTAATGAGCAAGATCAGCTCCTGCTTCTTAAGGAAGAGGCTACTCTCGATACAGTAGTACTGCACAACTCCATCCATTGGAAAGACTATTCTAAACCCAAGAAAACTAACATTACAGTGAATCCTTTGCAATGCATCATTTTAGCAGGTTAAATTCTGAATAGAGAAATATCTATGTTTTACAACTCTGTTATTTTTCCTATTATGCTTCTTTGCAGAGGTTACAAATACAGAGCAATTTTTTGGAGCCTAAATAATGAGGTTATAAGTCAGAACAACCTGTTGATTGTGGAGAGATTTAACCTCTTCACCTGGTCAAAAGAGCTAAACGTAAGCACTCCTGTGTTATAAAATGAACAAGGTAAAAAGGAAAACTTCCACCTTTCTGAAAAGCACAGCACATTCCAGGGTTGCAGTCATGTTGGTTCTCACAAATGGTGCCATTCTCTCCTTTTGAAGTGGATTTCCTGCACTGGCCCCAAACGCAAAGCTGCTCTCCACAGCATTCAACATCCCGGGAACAGCGCTTGCAAGTGGGAGAAGCACACGACAAAAGCTGTCACTCCAGCACTAGTTGCACATATCAACAGATGCTAAAACATAGAATTAGACCCTGGTCCTGAAGACAAATGCAGGTATGTATTTTAAATACATGTGCCACATTCTCACTGTTGAGGCTCTCGGCTTCAAGCGTCCATAGGGCTATTTGCCAGACAGGAACCTCTGCAGCATTCCTCCCATACTGCTATACTTTCAATCTGACAAAACCTGAATTCTCATTTACTATTTAAATGAAAATTCATCAGCAGCCAGACATCCTACAACGTAATACAGGTTTCAGCCTTTTGTAGACACTTATATTCACAGTCGAACCATTATCAATGGAAAGCATTACTGGTTGTTTGGAGTTTTTTTCTCATTGTTAAATGCAGTCAGGAATTCATCATTTGTTCAGAAGGATTGCCTTGAAAGAGTAAAGCAAAAAAATCTTACTAAAATCCAATTAGTAGTTGTAATGAAAACCAGGATTTGTAACCAACAATCTTTGAAAAATATATCTCTGAAAAACAATTCTCTTTCAAAATCAGAAATTTAAATCTCTACCTAAGGAGAGCTTTGTTTGATGATTGTCCCAGTGTTTCAACAACACACACCTAATAAATCAACCAAATAAAAACTGTGTGCCACTTTGTTTCCTTTTTTAGGTAGTTTGATTAACATCTTCAAGATTCCTAGTAGGTCAGCATTTTAACAGCTTTTTTCCACCCGTGTAAAGCCCTGTCTGGGCAGCCATACAAAATCAGACTTGCTTTTCCAATGGATCCCCCAGGAAGTGCTTAACACAGGGCAAGAAGTACAACTATGTTAGCACCGTTAAGACCTGCTAATTAAAAAGAAAAATGCTGTCTAAATGTGGGGCTTCTAAGTCAAGGAATTGATCCCACCACCTTCAGCCTGAGCTCACTTTGCAACAGGAGTGTAGCTAGGAACCAATTTTTATTTATCCTATAAATGTTTTCTCTATCCTATAAATGAGGACTGCAAAGAAGTCATCCCAATCATAATTTTTAATTATTCCATGTTGACAAATGATCAGTTTAACATTTTCTAAAATATGAAGAATAAACTTTCTTAATAGTACTTGAGCACATACTCAAGACTTGTGTTTAAGCAAGCATTCAGTCTACTGAAGTCAAGAGAGCTCCCTGAAATCATCAAGATAAGTATTTAAATCATTTCAGCAACAGCTTGGTGCTTGTAGATTATTATAATCCTGCTGATTGGAAGACTATACACCAAGATTTGTTTGCTTGTAGACTCAACTGTCTGCAAATTTATGGAGGAGTGAATTTTTTTTCACAAGAGGCCATCAGCGGAACTTAGATGAAAAGACAGAGTTGGATGAAACACTCTTTTTCAACAGATTTCTCTTAAACTGGATTTCACCCCTAAGAAAGTCTGAACTTCTCAGGCACCTGTCACCCACAGAAGATAATCTAACCATAGCTATTGTTAAGAACACGTGTCTTTTAGCTCAAAGACAGGAATGTAACACTTCCTGAGGTTCACAGATTCAAATAATGTAAAGGATCCACTTAAGAAAAAAAACAAAAACCACAACCCAAAACACTATAGCACCCACTTTTTCACCTCATGCAGAAAGCTTTGCAGCTTCTTTTCTATCAATTTTGACCTGCTGACATTAGCAACAGTAACTTACATATCAAGTTTCTAAAGACCACATAAAATCACATCTCATTCAGGACTTACTGTATGCTGGGTTTTACAGAGCTGGCATTTGTATTCAAAAGTGGAGAACTGGCAATACTTCCCTGTTTCACAGTCTTCATCAATGATACATTCCTGAAGAAAAGGATAAAAGTGCAATTTGTCACTGTGTGACAGAAATCCATACCCGGGTTTTAGGTTTTTGGGGGAGCAAAGGGTGCTGAAGACACTTGTGTTAAATCTGTTTTACTTATATGAGAGTACAGTTACCATTCATTACTTGTCTGTTTTTTCAGATGAGGGGCAAGACCAAAGGAAAGAGGCTACACGGCAGCAGCTACAGCAGCTAACAGTGCCTTTATGCTCTGCGGGAGACCACTCTGCAACAGCTTTCTTGATCCCAGGCCAGGTACCTTTATGCCACCCTCCCTCCCCTTCCCCAGCAACATCAGTGCTGACCTCGGAAGCTCTGTAGCATGGTTAGCTTCCCTAAGCCAGCAAGGACAGACCTATGGGAGAAATATGTTTCCTTTTCCTTTCAACTGCTCCTCTGTTGCCTTTTGCAAAGCACAGACAAATTATTCTTAGTCAGTCTTTGCAGTGCCTGCGCATTTTTGTCAGCAAAAACTTCTATGCTGAAAAATGCAGTGCTGCTTTCCATGGGACTGGTAACGTTAACGGATCCCGGGACTTTATGGGAACAGCAGCACTATCTTACAGCCAGTACTTCAGAGAGGCAACAGGGATCATACACCAGTTGATTTCCTTGTCTTGGTTGATGGCATGTCTCATGCACCATAGCCATCACCTGCAAATGTCTCAATACCTACACATGTAAATTTGAAATCCTTAATTTGAGTATTGCAAAACATGCAGGAGCAGATCCTCAGCTGACATCATTCTCCTGGCACCTCCCTGCTGTCCATGGAGTTAATTTGCATTCGGTAATATTCTAGCCTGTCGAAGAACTGATTTACACATCACGTGCTTTTGAAGTGCACACAACAAACTCAGTGTTTCCTCCCATTGTTTGGTGCACACAAACACTCAACAGACAGGTCTGAACACTAATTTAAGATTGACACATACTGAGAAGCCACACACATCCTAGGGAAATAAAGCCCAACAGTTTCCTAATGCATCAGCCTTTGCTACCCAGCTAAGACAACAAAAGTAGGTCTCAAGCTAGCAAGGTGCTTCAGTACATCTTTTTGTGGTCTTGACTTCATGTGAGAGGAGCACCTGAGACCCCATCTTAATCATAAACTTTGCCTAATATTTCTTCACCCAGAGGTCTTTCAAGCCCCGTGGCAGAGATGGCTCACCTGGCATTGATGCTGCACCGGGTGAATATGCAAACTGGTCAGAAATCCTTCCCAGAACACAACTCTGCAGATATAGCAGTGAGGGTAAGTGTTTATGTTTGTATACCCCGACGTGTCTGGCTCATAAGGAGGGGGTGTTTTCTCTTTCCATCTAATGGTTATAGTCTCTTTAAAATTGTGTGATTAGTCCTGTTCTGTACAGGCTGGAAACAATCTAGCCAACAGAAGAATCACAGCACCCTTCTGAGTCATTTGTCCTCCATCATTAGTTTGTACCATCATAAAGTTGATGCTGTCTATTTGCCATTAGTCAATTTAAAAAGAAAAAGAAAAGAAATTAGACAAAAATCCCTGGCTTCTCTGAAGAAACCACTTGACTAATCTTTGGCAGCTCTCACTTGCTGGAGCAGATCAACTGTCATCTCTGCAACCTTTATTGAAAGTTTCCACTAAGCTTTTAATTTTCAATTTCTATTTTTTAAAAACATTTCTCCCCAAACTGCTGACTTCTTCCACCTCATCCCAGTTGGGTTTTGCATCTCAGCTGGGGTGAAAATTTGCTCAGCAAGAAGTTGAAGTCAAGCTCCTAAATTACTGTACTCCCTGAAAGAGGAAAAAAATTGCACTGTGAAACAGCTGTACTGTCTTCAGACCTTCTCCAGATTAAACCATACGGAAGCTTCTTGCCTTGTGTGACAATTCCTCCTCCAAGTTACCTATTTTGGCCACCTGCAATGTTTTCAAAGAGTTTGGTTACCCAGAACATAGAACTGGAGCCAAATACAGTTTACAGCCTGATTATTTTCAAGTCAGTGACCTGATATTCACATTATATGTTTATCATTAAGAAGTTACCATTTCAGCTACTTTAAGACAGTATCACCAAGTCTAGGCTGCTATATCATAACGTTTTTACAGCTTCATTATTCCAGTACAGTGTGTGTTCTGGTTGATTGCTTTTGTGTTGTTACATAATCAGGTGGGTCAAAATCCAAATGCTATATAGCATGTTTGAGGTTTTGTGGTTCCAAGTTAGCAGTTAGCCACTTCTCTTCAGCAGCCATGCTCTTCCTGGCCAATTTTCTGTCTGTAGCTTTGTCAGCTTCTTTTATAAATTTCTCTGTATAAACCATACTCAGGATAAACTATACAGTTTCACTCCTGTTCCATCCACTTTCAGGCAAACAGCCAGGTCTCAGTGTAGTCAGTTTTTCCAATTGTCCCTCTGCAAAGGAGAAATCTTGCCATAATCGTTTTAAAGCTCATGGAACATCTCTAAAACCATCTAACACCAAAGTTGCAGTTCTCCAGTCACTGATTTCTCCTGCACCGAGTCCTCCACCAAAAGAATTTTTCCCCCCTTCTTACTGAATTGTGGACCACCAGTTCAGACTTCATCCTGTTTTATGAGGATTTTCAGCAGGGGAAAAAAATAATCCCTTCACAGTTTTCTTTCCTGGCATTGCTTTCACTAACATTTTATGCCACAATCCCAACCACCTTCCTTCACCCAAGTATTATAATCCATGGTCAATGCAGAACTCAGTGATGCTTACACATGCAGATGTACAAATTGACCTTTTTTTATGTTTCTTTCTTTCTTTTTTAATTTATTTTGTTAGTGAAGGACTGTAGTCCTTTACTAATGAGGCTACCTTGAGACACAAGGTTGCTGGGCAAGGAACAACCTAAACATCCATCAGCTGCAACAGATTCTGAAGAATTCGGGGTTTTTTTTCTGTAATTCTTAAAAATAAAAGTCATTTCTCAGAATATTTTGTTTTTGCAGGAGAGTGTAAACTGAGGAGAAGGGGTGCTAGCTTCAGACATGCAGCAGTGCAGACGAGCAGATAGCTTAAGGAGAGAATTAGCTATATTTACAATGGTGTACATCTCTCTGAACTCCATTACAATGTTATACCAGTTAATTTAACATAGCTGCAAAGGAATACACTGTTTGAGAAGTGCTAAAGATTAATACAGAATGACAGCAGGATTGGCTATTTATTAATGGGTATACCAGGACCCACAAAAAACAGAAGCCAGGATGGAGAAGTGCATGCTATGTAACTCCGAGTACATACTCAGCATCCTGTGGGATCTTATTATAATATAGTATTCTGCAGTGAATATCCTGCAACACCTGAAAGCAATCTGAGGGTTAGGATCTGCTCCAAAACCAACAGGGAAAAAAACCCCAACAAAACACTGAATCTTGTGGAAAAGGTTCCTCATAAGACTGCTAAGAAACTTCAGTTTTCTTGCCTTTGGCAGATTATGCCAAGCTATCATTTACTTTGCTCAAGAATGGTTGGTCTCCACACTTGAGAATAAAAAAGTGATGATGTTAGTGATCAAGTATGGTGGGACCACAGCTACCAGGAAACTGAACAGGCATCTGAGCGTGATCTAGAGCAGGAGTGCAGAGATCAAAAGGAGCGTCAGAGGTTTTGACCAGAGTGCTTTCCTTCAGGATGGAAGTACAAGTACATGGAAGGGCACAAAAGATAATATGTTTTCTTTCAATGTGGTATGAAAATCTTCACACTCCAGCCTTTTTGACCAAGAAAACACGAGGAGCTGTTTTGGCAGACTGTACTTGACTAGTGGAGCGTAGCCAACTGTGGTGTGGACCACATTATCCTCTGCCCATATAATACACAAAAGATAAAGAGGGAGAAGCAAAGAATTCCTCAGTTCAAGTTATGAAAGCCAAACTACAAAGCCAAAGTTAACCTACTTTAACTTAGAAATGTACATTTTTTTTGCAGTGTTCATCTGGTTTTTGTACATCACTATGGTAATATTTTTATAACTCTGTTTCATTGGTGATCTGGTATGTACTGAAATAATGCTCATTTTGCTTTGCTCTTTTTCCCCTTAAATCCTGATTAACACTCTAAATATAGACTAGAAAATATACTGTTCTGATACTGTCTGACTTTCAAAATGGAGTCATTGCTTTTAAATTCAAAATTGGTATTTGATTTGTCTTTTCCCTTTCCCCACTCACACTCACCCTACCTCCCACATTCTCAGGAAGTCCTTCTTCAAAGATAACTAAACAAAACTTTGCTGTTCAGATCTTCAGCCAGTATTTGTCAGGGACAGGCAAATGATTGTCTGGAATGGGCTTTCTTTTACTTCTGGGCTCTTCACACTTCAGTGTAGAACCCATGAAAGCAGAGGAAGGTGTTGTTCATGACTTTATATACACCTTTTCAATGGTGAATTAAATATCTATCAAAGCCAGACAATGAACACCCTGGGGGGGATGAATATGGAATAGAAAATGCTCCCCGTAGGTAAGAGGCAGCTGTAGTGGAGAAACTCAGTAGCTGTTGGTTGCCAAGGTCACTGACTGTTCTAAAATGGGAACAGAAAGTGGGATTCAAATAGGAGAACCACTTACTTTTCCCCTCCTTGTGTAAGCTATATGGCCCAGTTTGCTGGATTATTCTGACCCCGTTGCAGTTTTGTGACTGCAAACCTTTCCAAACTGCCTAACAGCTAAAGGAGAGGCAGGCTTTTTCTTTGCCTTGGCACTGTCTGGACAGCTGTAAGCCAAAACGGGCATAGAGAGGCAAAATTCACTGATTTCAGAGAGGTAAGGAATTTTGCCAGCAGATGCAGAACATAAGAAGCAATGCTACAAAAGCAGTTGGTGCACCAATTAGAAAATTATTTTTTAGTAACAACCTTGGAAACACACGGGGGCACCTCTCATGGTCTAATAAGACAACTATTCTTCAAAAGCTTTTCTGAACAAAAAGCCCCTTCACATGTTTCTTAAAAGCTCCTCATATAAAGAAGTTTCCTTTCAAAAACCTGTAACTCAACTAAAGGCCAATGTTAACCTCCATAAATGGTAGAGCCTTCCCAAACAGTTCTAGAGCTTACACAACTATATCTTTGGGACAATGACCGTTTCAGCTGTAGCTGCTGTGACAAAACTACTTGTTCATGTTGAAACTGCCATTTCTGAGCAATAAGCACTTCTAAGAGTTAGTATTTATCTCCCTGTTTACATACCCCCTTCTAGGTTTTGTTTCAATTTCTACAAGTCATTTCCCTTAGGGCTGCTCTCCATTACTGCAGCAGATGGCAAAAACAGCTGAGTAGTAAGAAAAAAACCCCATAGAAACTGTTTTATATCTTAAATACTACGGGTATTAGAAAAATAGCAGAACTACATAGAATGGAATATTGTTTTATGGAAACTACTACCATAGCTTGATTTGCAGTAGTGATCTAGTTGCTAATCTCTTAGTTGTCTAGACAGAGTACATAATGCATTTGTCTTTAATGAGATACAAATTAGTTTGCCTCAAAATACCTCAAAACCTCTGTAATACTTTCCAGCACAGTAGACCTCTTACTGCTGTCCTGCCAAGTACATAGCACTCCTAAAAATAAGGACTACCGTTAAAAAACGACACACTAAAAAGAGCAGACATGTGAATTACAAACTATGGTATTAGTCACATCCCAGTGCTGTGTGGGAAAGCCAGCTATTTGTGTGGCTGTTCAACAGCAATGTGACTTCTGAGATGAAAACTAAGGAAATAAAACTGACTCCCTTAGTTTTTTTATTGAACTTCAACACAGAACTGATCTCACCCATTTCCTTTTCACCTATCAGAAAAATAGAAACATTTTAATTAGACAACATTTGTTTCAGGGCTCTCCACATAATGCAATATGAATGCAAAATATGTCTACATGACATGACTGAAGACAGCAACATGGCTGCATTAGTCTTGACATGCTGTCAGAAAGCTTAGAGAATGAATTGAGGCACGTTGTAGTCACTGCTCACCACCTAAGCTGGTGTAAAAAGTCTACCCCTTTCTACACCATCTGCTTATTCTCACCAGAAGTACAATGATCCTGTCACGAGTCAGAAAGGAGATAAGATAAACTTGTGATTCTGTACATTGGGCTATAGAGATATACTGCTATAGAATATCTGTTCCAGTCTGCAGAGCTAGGTCATTCTCTTATCTCCTCTTAACTCTTATGCAGTTCATGTTCCAGGTCAAAAAAGAAAGAAAGAAAATGTTACTTTATCCACAGCTTCAAGGAACTGAGACTGCAATGAATGAAGAAACTAGACACAAAAGTAAAAAATCTAAAGATTCCTGACAAACACCTCAAGATAATCAGAAAAATGTTGCCTAGATGCACTATCAGATCGTGTTCTGCTTACACATAGTCCAAATCTCTGTATGTCATGCAATAATTTCATGGCAGGTCACTCTGCAAAAGCAGTCACTTTATTTTCTTCCCATACTCTCTTTCTCAGTAAGCAATGTAATAATCTAGTCCTGGCAAGACTCCAGCCTTTGCAAATGCCCCCGAATAGGGAACACAGTGCAAAGTACTTATTTCAATCTATTTTACAGTGGTCTCAGACACTGTAAGAACTGTTCAAGTTTGGTAAAAAATCCCCACAAATTAGTTATCTGACAGGTAATTAACTTACTCTGGAAACTAAGAGCTACCCAACTAAGAAAGGAACAAAGGTCTGTTTACGTGTGTGTATGTATATAGCTATATACATATATGTATATAGGGCTACATATTGCAGTGGCTGCCTGCAATAGCAGAAGTCTCATCTCATCCCACAGATCTGCCCTAGAGCAGGCAGGACATGTTATAACAGGAAATTTCTCTTCTCCTGTTTGTCAGGTGTACTACAGAGCAAGATGAAAGAAATTCTGATGACAAAAATCTTCCCTTAGGCCTTCTGGAACCTTGGTGCCACCATGTTATATGGTCACTCACTGGGGGTTTTTTTTCCAATATACAATTTTTTTAACACTCTATAATAATCCCCTATATCCATAATTAAAGAAGTTGGACAATGTGAGACCCAAAACCAATAGCCATATGTTCCATGTTTAATAGCTCCATGTTAAGGAAAGTTTTTTCACATAGTATGAAATTGTGAAATGAGGTAAAAAAAACCAATGCATGTTTATAAACAGAGTTTTTGTAAGGATTTTGCAATAAATTGTCTTAATAGGGAAATGTATCTATTAACTGGAGATCAAATCTTTGACCTTTGATAACCAGCAGCTGTGTCTAAAAGATCTTGGGTTTTATTCTAAATGTGTTGAGATAGAATAACAGTTATGGGAACAGTGTAAAAATGTGCTACAGAGCTCTAAAGGGCCATTATTTCTAAATAGTCAGTAATTATATAAAGATAGAGCTTTCATGTAATGGTGTGTCCAGGGGCTGAGGTTTAATGCAGGCGTCTCTTCTCTCTACAATTGGCAGCTACGAAGTTTCTGTGATTCACTAACGAACTATGTAAACTTTGAAAATTCATAAGAGCAAAACAACACAGAGTAGCTGTACACAGCAAGGATGTGAAACAGCTGTGCAAAACCAGCTGAAAACATGATTTCTGTACTCAATAGCTACTTGCTATCACTGAATTAAGAATAGCACACTGAAAGTAAGACACCAACTGGTGCCCAGTCCCTCAGAGAACCCATTTCAAACCCTGAATATTGTGTGCTTTGCTCTTATAAGATACATTGGTATTTTTACTTTTTGAAGCTTCTTCCAGACCTCTTTGGGGCATTTGTTGGGATTACAGTGGAGACCTTTTTTTTAATTAATTTGATTCTCTGTCTGAAATCATGTGTCTAGAGGATATCAACCACATGACAGGAGGACTATTCATGAATATTCATTCCATTTCCCAAACAAACTAATGAAGAAGAAATGGAAAAGGGTCTTCAGCATTCTCGTTATGTCCTTGCAAAAAGCACACAGGACTGTGAATGTATTACAGATTTTTACCATGTATGAAGTCCAAGACAAACACCTACTAGGAGACCAAAACCTTCCCTTGCTGATGGCTACAAAATACCTTGAACACAGAAAGATCAGTAAGGTTCCCTTTTACCTGACACCATGATGTCAGCCTCTCTGTTCCTCACCCTGGGAGGACTGGACTTTCTAAGGGAAGGAGTTTGAAGAATTCCTCATGTGATACAACATCACAGAATAGGCTCTGAGTCATTTCCAGACAAACAAGTAAACAAATCCAAAACTCCCACCCCACCCTGTGTATCTTTTGACCAATTACGATATGTTACTAATTGGAAGGGAGAAGTGGACTTGTTATTTAGGTAAAAATTGCAACAAGTAGAAAAGATGGAGGAGAATTCTCTCTGTAAGATGTAGTGGTGAATAACCACGATTTGACAGCTAATGGTGTGGTATTCCTCAGTGCTAATTATCAGTGACAGAGTCCCTCAGAAGGTCAGGCAGACACTCCACAGAAGATGCCAAAACGCTGGGTTTGAATCAGATGGGAGGAAGGACAAAGCAAGACTTACTCAGCAAACACAGAAATGCATTTCTCAAGGGAATACAATTGAGGCTGCCATTCTAGAGTGGGCTTTTTCTCACATTTGCCAAATCTTTGATGAAACAAATTCTGCTACTTTACTTCAACTTCCATGCTTTACCTTAGTAAGTCATAGTACAAAACACCATCAAGCTGAACTATCTCACACCTCTTCCTAACAATAAAAAAATGCACAAAAAGCCAAGCAGTCATAGACCCAATGTATTCTGCACAAAACCAGTGTCATTCTACTGATCTCGATAAATATTTCCCTCCTACAGCCCAGGAAAAGGTTAGAGAAGAGTCAGACTTATCACATGTGAAAAGGAGGTGTTACTGGGCCAACCTTCCAGCCATGGTGAATTGGTACTGTTGTACCACCTTACATATGACAACACAGATGTAAGCCAGCTGCAGGTTTAATCCATTCAGCTGTAATCTGTGCATCTCACTCATTCTGAGATTGTAAGAGATGTAAACAGAAAATGAAAAGACATAACACTTATGCTTTACATCTATTTACATCTATTGTAGCCTGTATTTCCTAAAGTCTTTGCTACTGTTGTTACCCTACCAGCTAAAGCTTGCTGCTTAATTTGATAACATGGTTTCAGCTAAAATCTCAGATATGCATCTGCTGGAGCCAATGGATTAAACCATGTCACTGGATTAAACCACGTCACCAAGATCAGTGGAAAAAACTTCTCATTTACCTTAAAGCTCTTCCTCTCGTGTGATTAATTTTGCAATGTGGGTCTGTCCAGAGGAAAGAAACATTGCTGATGAACTTTAACTGCTGTCTAAAGACAGCACATACCATGGTATCTTAACAGGTGTCAGTAGATCGCAGAATTGTCACCACCCCACATAAAAGATTCACTCTCCTGACTGTGTCTGTTACCTTACACAGAAGATACAAATCCGGTTAGTGTCTCCTAGGATAAATACATACATCTAGTAGTCAGAAAGTTAAAGCATTCACGGTGTTTTATATCTCCCTACAGCTTGGACATGACCTGCAAAAGACATTTGGACAGCCTTGATTCCACAAACTCAGCATGTTACGGGTGAGAAGACTGAACTAAAACCAGGGGAAAGGTAAACAACCACTCTTTGATTTATACTACTCTCTTACTACGGCTCGTTTGCAGAACGAGGAAGAGGCAGATGACTGAACATGACGGCTGCCTCCCCAGAGATGAAAAGTTTCAGACAGGCCAGAATTTATTTCCACAACTAACAAGAATGCTGTAAGCTTTAGAAATGGTGCATGACTCTGATGGACACGGGTGAAGCAGTGGGTGGGTACTGACTCTAAGAGAAAGTCTGTTTTGTAGCCTTCTGGAGAACACTTACTGGTTTACTGTTGTGCTTTTACTAAACACTACCTAGAACACAGAATCAATTCTAGGCACTGTTGCTGTGTTACAGGAATAGTTTAATTGTGGTGAGGGGAAATTTATTCCAAGAAAATCTGTTTTCAATATTTAGCTGCTCAAAGGGTAACAGTCCAGATAGATAAAAATGGTGAGGCAAATCTTCTGCCAATTTGATTTTGTGTAAAAATATTCTTTTCCTTTGGAGTTTACCTGGAACAGGAATAGCACATCAGAGCACGTGAGGATCTGGCAAATTTTAAAACATCTCTAAACACAGGCATAGACCTGAATTACCAATGAAGAATGTTGCTTTCAGAACTACAGTACTACATCATTTTGTTTGCCTAGCTTGACAGACAAAAACTCTCGCACTAAGCTGAGCCAGTAAGTCACAGGAAAGAAATCCTGGTCACTTTTTAATTTTTGTTGTTGTTGTTACTAACAAAGTAAATTTATTGAAGTTTTCTGAATCATTTCAGACTCCCAGTGACACATACAAAAGAAGGATTTGATACCTTTACTTAGGAGTAACTGTTGCATCAGTTATTTGCCCATAAATCCAAGCCACTATTTCAGACCAAAAAAAAAGGGATCATTATCTGTGTTCTCTGACCTTTGGTTGTTGTGTTCTCAGCTGAAACACCTGCCTGGTTTCCCTCACCTCTCAGCAAAAGGCACCTTGCTTCTCTTCACTTTGATAAGGTCTAGCAGCTGTTTACACCTGCTTGTTTCTTCAGCGTCATCAAGCATGACATCTGAGTCCATGGAAACTGCAGTCTCACTTTTCTGCACATCATGGCCATTGCAGCATTATAGTGTTACAAAACCATCTTATGTTTGTACACAGGATCCACTCCTGATTCTCTGTGTGGATCCGTAACTTTTTACACAGCCTTCTGATAAAACAAGCCAGCTCAGGATGGATTAAGAAATAAAGATGTGAACACTAAGCTATATGAAACATACCTCACCTGGCAATCACAGAGATTTCCTACCTTCTTCCTCAAAGAACAGGTAGGATCGGAGGTGACACACGTTTTTCAAACTCCTTATGACAGGTCTTTTCATTTCACTGAGACTAACACTCAGACTTTTTTGGTTATAGTTCCATGGACATCAGCTGACTAGTAAAGATGCTGGGTTTAGAGACACACTGACAATAAATCCCTCCTGTCTTCGATGAGCTAAATTAAAACTCTTAATAGCTTTTGCATCACTAAGAAGCATCTTCTGCTTACAGAGTTCCATATGAATACTCAGAGGTACATGCACGTTCCACCACACCTTTCATACAAGAAAGACATGTCCCTTGCTCTCTTTTTACTGTTTTACTGTGAGACTGAAGATAAAGGCTGGCAAATGCTTTAAATAAAGCCATCTTAATGGGGATGCTATCTGTTCTATGTCTACCAAAAACCAGTGACCTGACTGATGGTCACTTCTAGAATCTGTCAGATAAGCTGGCAAAAGCAGTTCCACAGTGATACGGTCCTCCCTGTCCAGAGCTGCAGAGATCCAAACAGCAGCCTCTAACCACAGAAATAAAGGTCTGGTATCACAGGGCCTGTCTCCTAGAGACCTGAAAGTGTTTGAAATCACTTACTAACCACCTGCTGTATTTGCAGAAGGTGGGTGCCAAAGACGTTGCATACAGACACACACACACACACCATTGCAGAGAAAGAATAAGCACCTTGCACAGAATCACACCGGAGGCACCTCTCCTTACTCTCCCACAGAGAAACTTTGACCTGTACTGTGTCACTAATGAGAAGGCACAGTCAAGCTCTCCAGAGCCTCTACCATCAAAGACCGGCAGAAGTGCCAAAGCCAAATAAGAAATGCGCAGCACTCTGCCAGTTCACAATTGAAATAGGACTAGTCAAGAAGCTTGAAAATATTTTGATTTTTAAATGGTATTAAAGAAGGTAGTTATTTTACCTGTGTTCTATACTTCAGCTGACAATTGGAAATGAAATTTGCAGGCTAAACAGTGTTCCCCAGATAAGTATTTTGAGCCGTAAACCAAGAAGCAAATGGATGTAAAACCCTGCACAGACACACGAACACCCATTTTGAGCTACCTCTTGCCTGTATTCGGACTCTTTAAAGATCCACGGCTGTTGGAGCAAAGCCTGACATCTATGCTGGTGACTGTCAGTCCTCACTGACATCTGAGAAAGTGAATGTTAGTCTGGGAATGTAAACGGCGCCTCCAAATAATGCAGCACCTCCAAAGAACTGGATTGTGTTGCCAGAAACAGCAAGCAGCCCAATTCCTCTTCTGGAGCCTTAAAATCCTGATAGTCTTCTGGCCATCAAAACACTGTCAGGAATGCAGTCTATAGAGAATACTTTTGTGATGCAAAGCCAAGAAGAAATACTGAGAGGGAAAAGTGGCAGGGGGGAAGACTATGCCTTATCCTCAGTTTAAGGCTCAAATACTTATCTGGGGAACATTGGTTAGCTTGCAGAGTTCATTTCCAATAGTAAGCTCAAGTGTATATAATAGTGTATCTGCACTGTATGTCTGTGTATATACTTACTGATATGCACTACATCTATGTGTATTTGAACCTGTTTGCAGGAGTACATGTGAGTGGCACAAGCAGTGGGATTTAAAAAGCAGACACGACCCTTTCTCTGTGAAGCTGCTTCTCCAGTGCCGAGTTTCCTTCTAGACAGTATGTGGATTCATTATTGACCCGTCACAACACACATCTCTGTGTACCCAAGAGGCATTTGCATCACATCTCAAAGCACAGAAATGTCACCAGAAAAACTTTCAGTGATTTGAGTGGCTTTTAACTTGGTTCAGAGAGTAAAGGTGAGCTGAAGGTTGCTGGGTTCCGGTTATTACTAATTACTGCAGTAGTATACTATATAGAGTTTACATTTCAGAGCAGGTGGTTTGCTAAGGTGTTTGACGAATTCTTGTATTTACCACCCAATTTTGTGCCTAAAGTGCAGGAGCTGTGGGAGTTCTTAACATTTGAAAGTTAAGCCTCTGAACTAAACCTATGAAAGAGGTTTAGTTTTCATCAATTAGTTTCCCTGTAAGCACAGAAATTGAGCTTGAGTGATAACATGTGCCTATTTCTTGTACCTGGCAAATTGAAAATAAAATCAAAGATGCCATTCTAAAGGGGCACCTATATGAAGGCTGTGGGAATAGCATCAGAACAGAGGTCCTGTTCCCAATGGCTGGCTCCCTACAGCCTCTGCAACCAAACTCTCCATCCACAGAACCAAATGTCAGCATTGCCCCTTTTCAAATGGCTATCAATACTTACAGCTACAGTTACTCAAACCTCTTGCTGCTTATACTAAACAGCAGAACCAATCACTCATGAGTACTGAGGATGTGTGTTAGAGAACAGCATATACTAGCTGTATTTAGAGATCCACTGCGATAATCTCCAAAGCGCTTCCATATTTAACTACCTGGAGAATACAAAACCTATACATGTACTATTTTATTGCTAACATTTAAAATGAACAGCAAAGAAGCTGAATTATTCTTCCAGTGTGTAGTGGTCTGTGAAACCTGTGGATGGGCAGTGACTGGGCACATGCCACAATGTCACACGACTCCTCAAATAGGAAAATTTATGGATATAAAAATGACCTAAGGAGTCAATGCAAAGTTTTCTGCAACTGACTTTCCCAATACTTTTGCCTTAAATGTACAGATCTAAGCTTTTTAATTTGGACAAAATTTTTCATCCACTTCATAGATCTCTCCTTAGCATCACCTTTTCCCTACTGTAACCCAGATGATCCAATTCCCAGTCTCATGCCATTACTCCTACAACAGTTCTTCAGTCTTGTAGTACCCTAACCAATTCACATTCCTCCTTAATATTTCAAGTTTTCAAGTATTTTCAGATTTACTTGTGTTAAGGCATCCCTTAGTCAAATTAATCTTTGCATGTTTGTCCACTCTCCTTAAAGAACAACCAAATACATCTGTTGGTTGCTTTTCCCATTTAGTTTTTTCTCTAACTTGGCAAGCTCTAAATAAGGTGTTTGTACCATGGGCATGCTGAAAGTTCAAAATGAGTGTGAGAAGGGAAATAAACATTAACAAATGCATTTCTTTTCAGCAGCTGCTGCAGTAAGGATGTTGATGAATAAAGTGTCCCAAGACTTAAATGATTAGGAGTTAACGTGATCAGTCCTGATTATATTGATTTTGTAACTGCATAAAGACTGCTACCATAAAGTTGGACAAAAATTTGTATTCAGCCCTCAAATTCCTAAACTGGAAGAATAATCATGGTATTGGTTCTGGACACAGGAAGGGCTTGCTAAGTGAGGCAACCTTCCCAGAAGGAAAATGCAGATGTTACTTGATATATGAAGCTGATAAGGAACTTTGTATAATTGGAGAAAGATAGCTTAGAAAGATATTTTAGAGATGTGAAGAACAATCAGATACCACAAGCAAGCCAATTAAGAAACAAAACTAGTGTTGTGTCCCAGTGCTAAGGCTGAAGTTTGCCTTTGTCATGTACAAAGATGATGACCACATTTGCCTGAAAAAAGCATCTAAGATCACCTTAATTACACATATCTTATAATAAACAGCATTGTGGAATATATTAATACTTTGTATAAAACCAAGCCATAGCTTACAGTTGTTGCAGTTTATTTTGTACCTTCACTTTGCACTTCATCTATGAGCTTTGCAAAACAGTAAAAAAAAAGTACAGCATAAGTAAGCAACTTTATTTTGCTACTTGCCATTCTCAAGTTTTCATAGGAGTATAAAAACATGAGCTGAAAGAGGGAAAACTTAAGAGGATGACAGCAGAAAAGATGCACTAATTTCAGGTTCTATGCACATTAAAAATAGGAACTACTGTCATTATTTTTTTGTTTAATGTGTTATAAAATAGCTGAAGAGCTGCTTGTGGGAAAGAACTGGGAGAAAGTTACTCTACAAAAAGCCAGGGCACATTAAAGTAAATTAAACCACAAACTGTCAGTTAAATGAAGTCAGCTGTCAGAGGAAACACTGGCAAGTCTTGTCTCTATGAGAATACAAAAAAGTCCACTTTGTTGAGATTATAACTGAAGAAAACGTAACAGTTCTTCCAGGTATTGGTATGTGCCGAGTTTCTCATGGAAGTACTGGTGTTTAACAAGTGTCCCTGTGTTTACAAGTCCCAGGTAAAAATATTCTTGATCTTTTAAACTTCTTTGAGAATCCTTAAACAATCAATTTTCAGAGGGGAGGGGAATTTATTGTCCTGCCATTCTCTCCCTCCTCAAAGCGACATTTCACAATCAGTATCCACCACTAGTTTAGACTGAAAATAGAATTATATATTGTTCCACAGACTTCTCACAACAGACGATTTGGGGTTTATTTTCTGGTGTTAAAAGTCTGTAAGGTAATGATTTATGAAAACCAAGAGCACACAGTGGACATCCATGAAGCACTGTTACACTAAAGGTTTCCCAACACTCACTGGAAAGGGCCCTGTAATTATCGTTGCTATTTGAGTACAAACATTTTGACAGACAAATTGAATATTCAGATCAAACAGCTCAATTAAAACATTGAAACTTGTCTTCCAACTAATAACATTCCTAAATTAAATTAATTTAAAAAACACAAACATTTTTGACTGCTTACTCCTAACGGTTTTGGGTGTTTTGAAGCATTCAGAAATATTCCTAGGTGAACTGAAACACCTTCTCCTGAATGAGGAACTCCAACATATTTGTTTCATGTCAAAATGCAAAAATGTTTCACTTACATGATTTCTTTTGTTTTCTCCATCTTTTATAGATGTAATCACTGTCTCAGAAAAAACTGTTGATCCAGTTTTGTTATCTGTAACCTGATACGGCAAAAGAAGAACAAAATCACAAACTACATTTTTTCATGAGTCCTTTGATACTCTCAGTCCTACATTCTGCAATAATCAACCTGCCCCCATCTCTTCCTTTTCTTCCCATTTTGCTGTCACTGGTATAAAATCCTGATTTGGGTGAAAAAAACTAGATGACAAGGCTACCTCCTTATCTAGGTAAAACGTCACGGTAATGAAGCTAACTGAGCTGGAGATGGTCATTCTTTTATGACCCATATAATAGCTACATCCGTGTCCTTGTTTTAGCAGATACTTCTTTCACAGTAAATTATTTCACATTAACCTTTTATGACATGTGTCTCTACACAATGACTAAGCAAGCAAATAAGACACAATAAAACCCTGAAGTAATCATCATCAGGCAAGTTTTTGCTCCAGATTTTCTTATTTCTTCCCAAAACGTACAAAACTTGTTTTATTTTTGAAGAAAAGGTGTGTAAGAACCAGCAGCTTTGCTGCATGTTTTGTCATACCTTGTCAATCTCTTGATGAGTCTGAACAGTTTTATTACCAATTCTAGTTTCTGTGTTGGACTCATTATGGTAGTTGGGAGGTAAGTTTTCAAAGTTTACTTCTGATAGTTTTTTTGCTCCTTCTTCTTCAGCTTCCATCTGCCAAATTTAAATAAACCAACTGAAAATTAGCAACAACCACACAAAGGAGGACAAGCAAATACTTCTTGTGTATCCCTCTGTATTAAGCCTGCTTAATTATGTGATGCTGTTAGTACAGAACCCCCCTGCATGAGAACACTTACTCAGCTGTTTCAGACAGTGACTACAGCAGTTTTACTAATGGTCTAGAAAAACAGTGGTGAGCTAAACCCTTGAGCTCTGGAATATTTAGACCGAAGTCAGTTCTTGTGAGGAAAAAGTGTTCAAAGGCTAGTGAGAACTTGGTACCTGCACAGGCTGATGATGATCAAGAGCTCAGCTTTCTATTTTTTCCAGAAAACCACTAAACACTTGCCATCTGACAAAGAAGATAAAATATTTTGTCAGGACAGAGAGATGCAGCCAAAGCCCCTTGATGTCAACAGCAGTCCTGTAGATCAGGGTGCGGGCAGCCAGAATTTCATTCTGTATCTCCACTGTCTTTGCTTGCTAAATGAAGGCTCAACACAGAAAAGGAGTGCTCTCTGAATCACAAAACAGAGTAAGCTCAGCAAAAGGCAAGAGTCTTGTAAACAGCATGAACTCTGAATAAGTTATGTCCTTCTGTTACTTGCAACTGCTGTAACTGAGCTAGGAGGCCACAGGTTCGGCCTGGATGAACAACAGAATTGTTCCCAAAACAAAATCTCTCTTTCTGGTGTGCCTATTTATTTTAAACAACAGCTGCAAACCTTTTTTTAAGTGTAAAGCATTTATCTGCTAAGACGTAGCTCAGGCAATTCCCATTTTGTGCCATATACAGAGCATTCCTCAATCCAGAACTGGCTGTAGGAAGAGACCACATCCTTATTTATAACTAAGTATATTTTTGGTATTGTAAAGAACAATTTTTTTAATGGCTTGTCTCAATGTATTTGCAGTCTAAATTAAGTGAATGACAGAGGTAGATTTCAGCAACTGTCCAGATGACATTAACAGTTCAGAAATTATCTAACTATAGTAAAAAAGGTCTGTTTCCTCGGTTGACAGCAAAAACGGGCAGTTTTTTTCAGGCTACATATTTTTGGATGAGAGGAAAAAAGAGATCTTGGAAGATTCTTAACATGAAGGGAAAAAAAAGAACAAAGGAAGCGGAATACGGGACAAGTATTTTTGATGGTGATGCAGGACAATGGTTCAGGGTCTAAACTCTGTTCCTGGCTTTTGAATAGGTCCTCTGTGATTCTGTTTTGAGATGAAGACAAGGAACTACATCCGTGTAAGTCACTTCTTCACACGTGTGTTTCAGGATCTTTGCATCCTGGTGTGGGATAAGCTCTGTTGTCTTAGTTCCTGCTGTACAAAGACAATGAAACAACTCTTCACCCCTCCCCTTGCCACGTACTGTTATTTTCTCACTTTAGGATCCAGGCAGACAATTTGCCCGCATTTTTGCCTCTCTGTCTGCCCTCATGGCTGCAGGAGAGGGGCTTCCCAGCGCAGCTCCATGCGCCGGGCGCGAAGGGCGCGGAGGCGGCGTGAGCCTGAGGGTGAGCAGCAGCAGCAGCGGCTGCAGCCCCATCGCCGCGGCAGAGTCGCGCCGGTGCCCCAGCACGCCTCCCGCCCGAGGGGGCGGCGGCAGCGGGCGGGAAGGGAAGGGAAGGGAAGGGAAGGGAAGGGAAGGGAAGGGAAGGGAAGGGAAGGGAAGGGAAGGGAAGGGAAGGGAAGGGAAGGGAAGGGCAGGGCGCGGGTCGCCGCCGTGTGCAGCGGCCCCGGCTTGCTTTGTCGCCAGCGGGGGACGCGGAGCGGCAGGAGTCCGCCAGCGCGGGTGAGCGGCTGGCGCGGCGCTGCCCGCAGGTGCGATGCGCTGCGGCTCCGGGAGGGAGGGAGGAATGGACCCCCACCCCGCGGGGACCCCTCCCGGAGCCCGCCGCCCCCTCACCTCTTCCACCGCGTTGCGCAGTTTGTGCTGCGTGTCCTCCATAAGCGCCTCCACCTCCCGCAGCATCTCGCCCAGGCTGGCCGCCCGCCGCCGCCCGCCGCCCGCCGCCGCGGCGCAGCACAGAGCCCCCAGGGAGGCCACCAGCAGCAGCAGCAGCAGCGGCCATCGCCGCCGCGGCCCCGCTCCCGCTCCCACCGCCCGCCGCATCCCG